>ML677352.1:2900734-2927996 GCA_007922305.1 Dermatemys mawii
TCCAAGTACCGCACCCATAGTAGCCCTACCCATTGCAACCGTAACCCTAGCCCCACTTATTCTATTCATAGGAACCCCAACCCTAGGGCAAGGGGCCCTACCCATATGAACCCTAACCAGGGTGCAGGCTCTAGGCTGGGGCAGGGGGCTGGGGTGTAGAAGTGGGTGTAAGGGACAGACTCTGGGAGGGAGTTAGGGTGTTGGGTCTGGGCTGGGGCAGGCAGTTGGGGGTGAAGGGGACAGGCTCTAGGAGGGAGTTTGGGCACAGGGTCTGGGCTGGGGTAGGGGTGCAGGAGGGGGCTCAGGGCTGGAGCTCAGGGTTGGGTGGGCAGGGGTGAAGGCTGTAACTGGGGGCACAGGCAGTGGGGTGGGGCAGGGCCAGGGATGATGAGCTTGGGGTGCAGACAGGCTGCCCCAGGGCTAGAGCAAGAGAGAAGACCTCCCCCCAAACCTCTCCCCACTAGCAGCAGTAAGGGGCGGGGCGAGGCGAGGCGAGGCAAGGCGCTTACCCTACCCCCCCACCCCACCCCCACTCACCCTGCACCCCTGTCACTACACGTGCTCCTTGGGCCGGTCCAGGAAGCCCCTTCGCCTCCCCTACGGTGAGTGCGGGGGAAAGGGGGGGCTGCCACCACGTGTGGCCTCCTTCCCTTCTGCAGCCCTTCACCGTAGCCTCACTGAGGGTGGGGGATGGGGCTGCCCCTTGCCCAGCACTAACCGGGGGGCGCAGATCATAAGGTCAGATACTCACCAAAGCCTCAGCAGCTACTCGTGTGTGAGGTCAAGACGTTTCCCTGCCGGAAGTGCGGGAGAAAGGAAAGGGCCGCCAATCACTTGTGCGCCTCCTCCCCTGCAGCGGCTCTCAGCTGCAGCTGCTCTCGTGCTGTGGCCTCGCCGTAGGCAGCAGCCGCCGGCAGCGCAAGCAAAGGAGACAGGGCGGAGCGCTGGGGCAGCCGCCCGCTTTTAATCAGACGGGGACTGTGCGGGGCCTGCGGGAGGCAGACGCTCCAGACAGGGCCAGGGGAGAGACCCCTCTCCAAACAGCGCTGGAGCCGGGCCCCGGCCTTGAATATTCCTGGAGCCTGGGGGCCACAGGCCCATATAACTTTCTACCCCTAGTGACTCGATTCCTCGCCCCCGCGCAGTCTGGGACTGTGGTAGGGCTCCCGTGCACCCGATTCTCTCCCCTCCTTGCCCCTGGTTGCTGGGAGCTGATTAAAAAAAAAGCAACAAGGTACGAGCCAATTACGTCAAAACCAAACCCAATTTCTGTGGGTTTTTTCACGGAGTTGGGAAGTCTGCCCGTAGCCCCTCTTACCTTCCCTAAGGCACCACAAACACAGTAGAAGACACGAAACTCAGATCAAAAGTAAATATTTGCTCATAACAAAGACTGGAATAACTCAGCCGACAGCCTTCCCACTGAGGATCCAAACAGCTCTCCCTGTCTTCCTCAGACTCACCTGCCTTCTTCCGCAGGCGCCTGCAGTCCCACGGAGGAGAGTTTGCCTTGTTTGTTTAGCATTCTAGGCGCACAGCTCAGCGAAGAGAAGGGAGAACAGAGGGTTGGACTGCAAGGAATGGCGAAGAAAAAAACAGAGAAGAGGAGAGAAAAAACAGTAATGGAGGAGAGGGGTGCACTGATCGCTTGTCTAAGTATTTTAGTTTCGTTTCTCCTGCTGTGTCATAGTAAGGAAGTCAGACTTCCTTTTGGTCTTTTCCTTTATGAGACATCATAAAGGAAAAGACCAGAGACATCATTTGTTAGATAATTCTAACAAATGGATATGTTTGCAGTTTAAAACTTTCATCAGGGTTCCTAGCTGTTGGTACCTGTATAGCCTATCCTCAGTGCAAGGGGCAGCTACAATTGCCTGCCAAAGACAAATCCATCCAAAAACCTACGTGTCTAGGCAAGTGGAAAAGTTCTCTAGGAAATGCTTCCCTCATATCCGGGCTGTGTCCTGTGTATTTTCAGAGGTGAATTTAATACAATATAGTTTTCAGATATAAGTTTTAAGCTCCCAAAGCTAGAATGCTCCGTCACTACTCTGCTCACTGATCCATGCAAAACAGACTCAGGAAAATAACCCCCCAAAAGCGTGGAATCTATAAACACTAAGTGATTATACAGTAAACAGAAGTATTGGAGCTGTTATTAAAAATGGAATAAAAATCGGAGCAGATTTTCAACCTGGTTCTGCTCCCTTTGCACTGGTCAAATACGTGGAGAAGAGACTGGCCACAAACTCCTCACTATCCTCAGTGAGCATAGAGCTGGCTACACTCCCCTCCTCACAGCCCGCAATGCAGGGGATATGGACTAAGCACAATATGCTCCAACAATCTCCAATTGCTGTTTGGTCTCAGTGAACAAGGAGGTTGCCATCTGCTAGCAAGGCATCCTTTAGGAACTATTGCCAGCTCACACATTAGAGTAGCCCACAGGCTGCTCTATTTTACACTCTAGGCTGACTGGAGAATCGGAGCATCATAGCTAACTCACAGATTATCCTCTTCCTAGTACACACAGTAGGATCTGGTCATGGCAGAGCTCTGGCCCCTTATTGGTTCCATACAGTCAGGTTGTTTTTAGAGTTAATCTCTACTCTTTGGTTTCTAGAAGCTGCTGAAATGTTGTCATTAAAAATGTGAACAGACATTTGCTTTTTTCCTAGCTGTTGGCAAACCAGCATTCAACATAAAGTGACCATGTATGCTACTAACTGTAAGGAGCACTGTGGAGAGCAGGCACCAAGGGACGTACCACCCACCACAGGCGCCAACTTTCCCTAGCGCCGGTGGGTGCTCATGCCCCTGCCCCGCCCCAGTCCCAACTCCACCCCCTCCCTGCTCCTATTGAACTGCATCCCCAAATACCCACCCTGGACCCCCCTCCTCCTCTGAGCACACCGCATTCCCCCTCTTCCCCCCTCCCTCCCAGCCGCATAAAACAGCTATTTCACGGCGCAAGCACTGGGGGGGAGGGAGCAGGCATGTGGCAGTGGACTCAGGGGACGAGGCAGAGGGGTGGGAGCTGCGAGTGAGTGCTCTGTCTCACCAGTTTTTCCCCATGGATTCTCCAGCCCTGGAGACCCACAGAGTCGGTGCCTATACCACCCACAAGACCCAGAATGACAGAACCTGCAGCCCTCTGATTGGCCAAGTGCCCCTTCTTAACCCCAGGGATTGTTCAGGCAACGATACAGACCTTGGCCAGCTACAGTGCCAGTCTTTGACTCCAGCCTGACTCCTGCCCTGGTTTCTGCCACTAAATTCTAGCCCGGTGCTGCTTTGATCTCCAGTGTCCAACTGCAGCCTGACTGACCTTGACTCTTGTTTACAAGATCTGGCCTTGTGATGCTTGGGTCAGGCACTAGGTGACCAGCAGGAATTGAAGTGCAAAGTCAAACCAGGATTGGAAGCCAGGGGCTTTGGATCTGACTCAGGGGATTGCAACCCCCATGGTGCCACGGGCCCCGCACCATTCCCAGAAGTGGCCGGTACCATGTCCCTGTGGAAGGAGGGGACAGAGAGCTCCGCACGCTGCCCTTGCCCGCGGGCACCACCCCCCACAGCTCCCTTTGGCCGGAAATGGGGAACCACAGCTAATGGGAGCTTCGGGGGAGGCACCTCGTACACATACAGTAGTGCAATCTGTTTGTCATGAAAGTGCAACTTGCAAATGTATTTTTTTTTGTTACATAACTGCACTCAAAAACAAAATAATGTAAAACTTTAGATCCTACAAGTCCACTCAGTCCTACTTCTTGTTCAGCTTATGGCTAAGAGAAACAAGTTACAGGAGATAATCCTGCCCTCTTTTTATGTACAGTGTCACCAGAAAGTGAGAACAGGTATTTGCATGACACTTTTTTAGCCAGCATTGCAAGGTATTTTCATGACAGATATGCTAAACATTCATATGGCCCTTCATGCTTTGGCCACCATTACAGAGGACATGCTTCCATGCTGATGACTCTCATTAAAAAAAAATGCATTAATTAAATTTGTTACTGAACTCCTTGGGGGAGAATTGTATGTCCCCTGCTCTGTTTTACCCATATTCTGCCATATATTTCATGTTATAGCAGTCTCGGATGATGAGCCACCACATGTTGTTCATTTTAAGAACACTTTCACTGCTGCTTTGACAAAATGCAAAGAAGGTACCAATGTGAGATTTCTAAAGATAGCTACAGCACTGGACCAAAGGTTTAAGAATCTGAAGTGCCTTCCAAAATCTGAGAGGGATGAGGTGTGGAGCATGCTTTCAGAAGTCTTAAAAGACCAACACTATGATGAGGAAAGTACAGTACTTGAACAACCAAAAAAGAAAATCAACCTTCTGCTGGTGACAGCTAACTCAGATAATGAAAATGAAAGTGCTCTGCTTTGGATCATTATCCAGCAGAACTCATCATCAGCATCTCTGGGATGGTGGTTGAAGATGAAGAGACATATGAATCTTTAGTGCATCTGGCACGTAAATATCTTGCAACAATGCCATGAGAATGCCTGTTCTCACTTTCAGGTGATGTAAATAAAAAGAGGGCAACATTATCTCCTGCAAATGTAAACAAACTTGTTTGTCTGAGCAATTGCTGGAACAAGAAGTAGGACTGAGTGGACATACAGGATCTAAAATTTTACATTGTTTTATTTTTAATGAATTTTTTTTACATAATTCTACATTTGTAAGTTCAACTTTCCTAATAAAGAGATTGCACTACAGCAATTGTATTAGGTGAATTGAAAAATACTATTTCTTTGGGTTTTTTACAGTGCAAATACTTGTAATCAAAAATAAATATAAAGTGAGCCCTGTACACTTGGTATTCTGTTGTCATTGAAATAAATACACTGAAAATGTAGCAAACATCCAAAAACATTTAAATAAATGGTATTCCATTATTGCTTAACAGTGCAATTAATCATGATTAATTTTTTAAATCACTTGACAGACCTCATATTCATTTTTCTGTATTAAATTGACTCAATACACAATATCGGTTGTTCAAACCTTTGCTGAGTGTTGTGTTGAGCTGGGAGCAATAGGAGCGCAGCGGGGTGGGGGGTCAGTCCCTGGAGCGAGAGGCTGTGGTGGGGAGGAGTCAGTCCCTACAGTGTGGAACCAGGGCCTGGGCAATTGGGGCATGGTGTGAGACAGCCCCCAGAACAAGGGGTTGGGGCGGGGAGAGGAGGGTGGCCAATTTTGATTGGATGTATTCCTAGAGGTTTTGGCACATAACATAATCTTTAATTAAAAATTAATCATTAATTCCTAGAGACTCTGGGACAATCCTGAAGGGTTGGCACCCCTATGGGTGGGACAGGTCCCTGTAGAGACAATTGAAGGAAAATGGGGGGGCAGACATGATCCCACCCCACCCCCAGGTGGCAGCATCACCTACCTCTTCTAGCCTAGTCTGGAAGCCAGCCACTGAAGGCATCAGGAGCTGAGCAAAGAGCAGCTCCTCCATGTGGCTCCAGCTGCAGCTGCTGTTCTTCTTGCTGCCTAGTGGCAAAGGCCAGACAGTGTACCCAGTCTCCAGCAGTGTCAAGAAGGCTGGCAACTGGGTCACCGGCCCAGAGCAATAGGTATCCGCTTGCAACCTTCCCCACTGCTTGGTGTTGAGTCCCAGCCCCGGATGGGTGAGGTGCAGTAAAGGAGGCGGCCTGGTAAGTGTATGGTGGGGGGGAAGGAGTTGGGTACCACTGCTCCAGGAAATATTTCCCTATTATCCTGGCATCAGCCTCCTTTTCCTTTTGCAGCAGTGAATTTAATGCAGGGAGAGCTATAAGAATCAAAAAGGAAACACCCACAGATACAATGCTTAGTCAGAAGCTGCATTTTCTAGCTTTGCTGTCCTTTTCTTTCCCCTATTCTGTGTGTGTTGTTTTGTCTTTTGTGAAATGGTATTGGATTTAGGAACAATAACCACGACTAGGATGATGTGGTGGGGTGTTCAGCCCACACTTGCACAGCAAGGATTAATGAAAGCCAAGATAGAGGGATAATTAACTCAACAAGCTATAGCTGAGGGGAATTAGGTGGCCAAGTAATCCTCTGACTGACTGAGGGAGCCCAGCTGAGGAGGAACAGCTAGCTTGGGGCTATAAAGGCTGGGAATGGTTAGCAGTCAGTAGAGTAATTTGCAGTCACTCCCTGGGTGAAGACAGACAGACAGACAGACAGACAGACAGACCGACCGACCGACCGACCGACCGACCGACCTTCCTTCCTTCCTTCCTGGAAGGATGAAGTTGGGAGGCTGGCAAATTCAAAATGGGTGGGGGAAGGTAGGAAGGTCAGAGATGGCTCAGGGGGAAAGCAGCAAAGACTAGGAATGCAAGCCTTGTCTGCTGACTAGAGGGCACCCTGAACTGGAACCTGGAGTAGAGAATGGGCCTGTGTTTCCCCTATCAGGCACTAGAGACATGGCACAGACCAGGCAAAGAACAGTGGACTACCAGGAATAACTTGTTCTGGAAAGATTTTGATATCTCCCTGGAAGGGAGAACTACACAGTGCCTCAGCTGGAAGGTGGAGTCATGAAGAGGAGGCTGCCATTCCTGGAGTGAGATTCATCCTCAAGGTGAGAGGATGACAGGAGAGATACTACCAGAGGAGGGTCCAACACTTGGCCAGAGCTAATCCCTGGGGTGATCAGGAAGAAGTGACACCTGTGGTGAGTGAACCCTATGAAAGGAGACCACTTATGCATTCATGGAATATTGGACATTCTAGTACTTCCAGAAATGGTGTGGGCCTGCTCCCATCAGTGAGGCATTGCCCTCACTGGGGGGGGACCTTGCACACATGATATGTGTAAAGTAGTGCCACATGGGGGTGCCATTTTGCAGTGTATGTCATCCTGCCCTTGCTGGCATGACCTCACCTGCACAGTGTGTGTGAGGTCATGCTGGGGTGTGTGTGTGTAACAGCATGCTCTTCAAAATGATATACCTTGTCCAGTACTGGACAAAACTACATCTAGTTTTGTCTCAGTACTGGATGGGGGACATAAGAACCAAAAAGAGAACTGTGTGGCTCAAAACCAAAATAGCCTCCCTAGAAACAACAGCTCCAGTCCAGCTCAACTAAGTTTGTTTCCCCCCCCCCCTTTTTTTTTTTTTTTTTTTTTTCCCACAAAAGGATAGTTATTGCCATCTTTAATACCATCTAGAGGCTGTCAAATGGGGCTGTGTGTGTCAGGTATTGCTCTAAAACCCCCTCAAGGGAAATGGAACAAGGGATATTATGAAAACAGACACTAACTGTTTGTTTGTTTGTTTCTTTTCTGTCTTTTTAATAAAAGGTTAAATTTAATGGTCTGTTTGCCATAGTACTAAGCAGGCTGAGGTCTCTGCATAGTGAACCCTCTTAAAAATTGTTTTATTGTAGGACCGTGACTAGATCATGTTAACACCTTTTTACTCTTTGGGCCCCATATTCCATCTAAAATAATACAATGCCCATACACAGACTCACATGTGCTTAGTCACAGATATGCAAATACATATGAATTCATGCATGCACACACTTATATTCATACACAAATATAAATACCATGTACAAATACATATGCACACACTCAGATGTGTGAATACAGGGGGATACACATGTATGGATAATGTGCAGATGCACATAATCACGAACACCCACACAAAGCCACACCCAGATGTAAGCAAATATACAAATAAACATGAAACTGTAGACACAAATGTATATTTGCAGGTGATTGTGGGTTATAAAACAAGTGCTGAAATCCAGAAAATTTTAAGCTTAAGGTAATGTTTTCAGTAAATAAATTTTTGAACAGTAGGAAACTTGGATTTAACAAACAACCAGAGCTATGCTCCCTTTCTGGATCCTTCCCTCTCTACACTTGTATCCCTCAGACACCCTTCCAAACAGGTGTTATTCCTTTCTTGGCAGTGCCAGTCACCACATACATTAGGGCAACAGTTCTCAACCAGAGGTCTGAGGCCCCTGGGGGGCTACTAGTAGGTTTCAGGGGGTCCACCAAGCAGGGTCAGTATTACTCACTGGGGCAGAAAGCCAAAGCCCTGCCACTAGGGTGACCAGACAGCAAGTGTGAAAAATCAGGACAGAAGGTGGGGGGGTAATAGGAGTCTACATAAGAAAAAGACCCAAAAATCAGGACTCTCCCTATAAAATCAGGACATCTGGTCACCCTACCTGCCACCCTGAGACCTGCCATACGGCGCTGAAGCCTAAGCAGTTGAGCTTTGAGGGACCCTGGACAGTTGCCCTGCTTGCTACCCCTTAATGCCAGCACTGGCTGTCATATGCAGAAAAACAGTTATGGCACAGGTGGGCCATGGAGCTTTAATATCATGTTTGGGGGGTCTCAGAAAGTTTGAAAACCCCTGCATTTGGGTGCTGAACGCTGCATATTATACAGTGAGGGTAAGAGCTGTGGTCTTGCTATATTGAAGCCCCCTTCCTGCAGCTACCAGCAGTGCTGTCTGTGTGTGGGGAAAGTCCCAGTGTCCTGGCCTCTCTCCTAATTCAGATAGCTGATTCTCAATCCCAAATAGCAGGGATTGAAGTTCCTCTGTGGCTGCATTTTCTCTCTCTCTCTTGTTTTGTCTGGCTTTTCACTGTGTTCTCTGCTCCCAGCAGTGCATCTGCTTCTGCTGCATCAGGAGAAGCCAGCAGGAAGAGGCAACTACCATCAACCTCATTCACATGCTGACACTGGCACTATGCCAGGGTGGAGAGAAGAAGAGAGTTGAGAGAGGGAAAGGGAGGGAGACAGAGCACTGAGGGGAGTTAAGGAGAAGAGCCAAGAGACAGATTAGAGGTTTCTGGGGCTCTAGACCAGAGCAAGTAGGCCCCAGGCCCTTCTTCCTGCAGTCCCCTGCTGATCTCCCTCACCCACCCCGGAACTTTTGCTGGGGATCACGGTTGGGATAAAGGGGCTTTCCCCACTTCCCAGCAGTAGGCCAGGAGAGCGAGACAAGTCCCTGGGCCCTGATTCCGCTCCCAGGCAGGAGCGCTAAGTGGGTGGGGAGAGCAGGCGGGATGTGGCGGTGCCACAATTGGCCAGGGCCTCACTTGCCCAGTGGTTAATCCACCACTGCCAACAGGGAAAGGGAAGGCCAATATAAGGGAAAAGAATACTCCAGGGTTTGGGGCAGGGCATGGGAGACCCCTGAGGGCTGTGGGAAAAGAGCTAATCGCTGGGCATGTGAAAGAGCATTCGTCAGACCTGTCCTTGGACCCCACCGGCAAACAACCATGGACACTTGGTCCCAGTGATCTCCCAGCCCATGGAGGCCTCGCTCTAGACCTGCCAAGTGTCAGGCAATTGCCCACCCCCTTACTCATTGAGCAGGTGGCGGGACCAGGCAGGGCATTCTTTGATTGCTCCTGCAGGCCACCATGGGCTGCTGAAGGGCCTGGTGCCAGCATGGGGAGCATGAAGACAGTCTCTGCTGTGCTCTCAGTGGCCCCGCTAGCTCCGGGAGGGAGGAAGAACAGCCTGAGGGGATGCACCAGACTAAGGAGCAGAGAGGGGATGGAGCAAGAAGTGGCAAAGGAAGGTGGAGGGGACAGGAGCCCCTTGAAGCTCCTTTGTCACTGGCAGTGACAGCCAGCACCAGCCCTGGCCTCTAGCTCCTACCAGCCCTGTGGTGTCATTGAAACATGTTTTGCAAATTGGCTGTTGGAACAGGCAGAGGATCTCTGCATTCTCTGCTTCAGGGCCTCCTTGTCTCTGCCCACCTGATTCTCCTCCATACCCCTCCTGCATCTCTGCTTTCTTCCCTTCCATCTGCCCTTCTCCACTCCTGCAAAGCTATCCTCTCCCTATTATCACTAGCCCATACTACCCCACCCCCCCAAACAGCACAACCTCCCTTGGTCATTGAGGCACTAATGAGACGTGTGCCTATCACTGCCCTATCAACCTTCTTGTACGCTGTGCCCCTTCCCTTACCCCTCACCCCTCTCTGTGTCTTTTCAGATTATAGGGCATGGACTTTGTCTTTCTATAAGTTGGTGCAGAGCCTAGCACCGTCCTGATCTGGATGCTACTGGAATAGAAATAATGAAAGGCAGACACACATCCCAGGGCAGTAACAAGAGGGCATGGCAGGGAAGGAGAGGGTTCCAGTTATGTTGCCAACAGGGCAGATGGAAAGAAAGAGGGGGATGGACCCTCAGAAGGGCAGTGAAAGAGAAACAAGGACACATGCTTCACAAAGAAGGTGGAGGAACAACAAGCAATGTCTCACCAAATGCTGTAAGGGAGAGTGGGCTGATGGTGCCCCCTCAAGCACACCACTTGACTCCCAAAGAAAACTACAAAAGGTACAAGAAGCCAAGGTCTTGTTGAGAGGAAAATTGTTTTGGAAAGGTCACAGAGCCTGGGGGATGAGGGGGCTCTGCAGTTTTGCAAAACCTTCTGAACTTGAGCTGGCATATCCAAACCCCCCTCAATCCTAAACTTTTGGGGTTCTCCCCTCACTGATTTGATGTGTGTTTTGCAATGTTGACTGTGGGGTTTTCCATGCTGTCATGTGTTTCCAAGATTCCTGCCCCTCCTCCTCCCAGCTATTTAGTTGTACTTTCCAGTCAAGAAAGTTCTGGGTCAGGAATGGGAGGAGGAATGGGAGTGAGGACAGGGATGAGTGAATAGAAACAGGAATGGGTGTGAATCACAGAAGCCATCTCTCAAAGAAGACTGAGAGCGTGCGTGGGTCAGCTCAGTAGAATGTGATGTCTTCAGAACTTTGAGCAAAGGGTGAATTACAGGGACTTTTTTCTGAAAGCAAAAACTACACGATGTTCTTCTCAGGTCTTAGAGAAAGTCAGCATGATAATACAGTTCCCAGGACCAGTCACGCCCACTTGTGATTTCGAAAAGCACCAAGTAAAGGTTCCCATGGGAATCTCACACAGAAGGCTGAGGTGTTTTTGCTGGGTACTGATTCTGAGATTTGAGTTTTTCTGAGTTTGGCCCTATATCACTCCCTTAATTTTTAGAAACTAGTCTTCAGGAACTTGAAAAGATTTTGGTTAAACCTTGGAAGAAAATAAAATGTTTATGGTAATTTAAATATTTTGCTCTATTCAAAGATTTTGTGCAATAGCTCAGTTTCAGATTAACCTTTAATGAGTATTAAGAAACAGTTACTTTTCAGTTAGGAGTTTTAGTTTAAAAAGAAATCAGTGTTTTTTCTGCTTTGATTCTATCTTATTGAAAATCCTCTGAACGTTTCCTGGCTGTGTAACCTAACAAGTGCTTTCTGGACATCTCTCAAACTTCTTTACTCTCTCAGGAAAAAATAAGCCAGTATTCAAGTACAGCGAGTCTTATTTATTTGACTCCTTATGGAAAAATACATTTGTATAACAAAGTAAATAGAAAATGGGGATTTTTTTTTTAAAAAAAAAAATCAATACCTCAAATAGGCACTTGGCGGCAGCAGCAGAGAGTTAGAATAGGAAAGGAATGGTCCTGCTTTATAATGTATCACTGAGTTGAATTTTGGATTCTGTACATTACTATTTCAAGGGCTGGGTGTTTTGTGGGGTAAAAGCAATAGATTTAAAGAAATAGTTGCTGGTAAAGGACATTTTTAATGAGGAGCAGTCTTGTCTAGTGGTGGTAGCACAGGATTAGCTGCTGGGACTCTTAAATTACAATTCTGACATCAACTCCCTCTGAACTTGGAGTTTGAGGCTTCACTCTACACACTCCATCCTCCCTCCCTCTCACTCATTGCTCATTTTCACCAGGCTGGAGATGGTCCCTTTTCAACCCAGGTATTCCAGTTGACAACTGGACACCTGGCAAACCTTGTTTAGTTATTTTCTCCTGCTTTGGTTTATGCCCCTCCCCCCCCAGTGTGAAATGGGAATAGTAGTATTCCTCATTAATCTCATACTGGAGTTGTGAACTGTAAATGTTTGTAAAATGGTTTGAAGATTAAAAGTGCTATAACAGGGCTAAATATTATTAATGAACATGTTCTTAAGCTTAATTACTTTCATCATCTTTGGAAGTGGTTAATTTGTCTTAAATAAGACAGCTATCTCATGGAAAAGGTTGTCCCCCTCCACCTTCCATTTGTTTAGTGTGTCTGCTTCTGGTAGTATAATTGTTTTAAAACAACATTGTGAGTGACATATAACCTATGTATCATGTTGCCATAAACTACAATTTATGTCCCACAGTCACCAATGCAAAAAGAGCAGTGCTTTTATATCTGGGAATTTTTAACAGCATGTGCCCTGCAGTTTCCCAAGGTGAAACATTTTACACAAATTCCCAAATTTTGGGAAATTTCCCAGGATGTAGAAGCACTGGCTAGTGCTAAAAATTTCCCAATTCTGGTGAAAAATTCCCAGAGTCTGGGAATTTTTCACCAGATTTGGGAAAATTTTAGCGGTAGGTTGGGAAATGTTGGCATCACAATATAGAAGCACTGAAAAAGAGGTGTAATTTAAAAACAAAAACAATAGGGAAGCCATCTCAATTTTTTTATTTTCTAATAGTAATAATCATGACATTGTGTTAGCCGTGCAGTCAGAACAATGTGTATCTCAATAGCATTATGAAGCTAGTTCCAGTTGTGAAAATAAATAATAAATATTTAAGCAGCTGGAATCTCCTGAGAACCCAGCTGGAACTCATGTAGACTCAGAGGTAGAATGGGAAGAAAGAAGATGCAAAAGAGTCCAGCCACTAGTTCTTGAGATTCTTCAAGCCCCTGGCCAGACACATTGCAATAGGAGGACACCATTAATGATCCAGGGCAAATTCTCTGTCCTTACTCAGGCAAATGCTCATGGAAGTGAAGAGGAGGTTGTTTGAGTAACAACTGAGTAAGGATCTTAGGATTTGGTTTCTGTGTGTAAATTGGTTCAGGTAAGATTACACTATGTTCTGTCTTACCATGAAAGTTTGCTCAAGGCAGGTTTTCAATGTGACCGTGCTGAACACCTGAGCCTCATCTACACTAGTATGTATTCTATTGCTAGCACCAGTGTAACTGCACCCTCAGTGTCTGAATAATTATCTAATCTAGCTAATGGAGCTGTAAATACCTAATTAGGATGGGATTCTGAAAATCAAGTCTTGTGCCAGAAGTCTCAGAAAATGAAATGTTCTACAAGCTTCTCAGAGAAGCATTGGGCAGCAGCTTCTGGTTAAATGTGTTCTTCCAACCACTTTCACTCTGAGCCTTTCGCTTAGCTTCATCTCACAGAACTCGATTTTGTGTGGATCACTAAATGCAAGTAACCCGCTCAGTATTCTGCCTATTAATTTCACCAGGG
Organism: Dermatemys mawii; assembly: GCA_007922305.1. NCBI lineage: Eukaryota > Metazoa > Chordata > Testudines > Dermatemydidae > Dermatemys > Dermatemys mawii. Next base: position 2,914,053 of record ML677352.1, read on the forward strand.
GACTGAAGCCCAGATTTAAAGCCAGGGGAAATCTCCATATTTCCTTTTCCATATTTCATTCAAGGACCTGTTTTCCTTTCTTTGTAGGCATATGCATGAGAAACACAAATTCCACATGCCTGTTGGGGAAAGATAGACCCCTTCTTCACACAATCTCCTAATCTATATTTTGCAGGGCTCCTTTCATGGCAGCAGAGGCACAGGGGAGGAGGCAGGGTCTTAGCAAACTCCTATATTTGAAGGAGGCATGTAAAAAGAGGAGCCTCTGCACAGGCAAGCACCAAAGGGCACATTTTGCAGGTGAAAACACAGATGATAAAAACCATTATGGGAGTTAGTAGCCTAAATACCTTTAAAAATCGGGCTCTTTGGGCCTTTTTAGACAGACATTCTCCAATTCCACACTCGTACAATACATTTATCAACCCTTTCCATGTCTTCTGAAAAAACAATGCCAGCCCTGACCAATTAGGACTCCTGCTGTTGTCATTCTTGTGCCTTGTCCTTTGTATTGGAGTTCTCTACACCTACCTCTCTTGAGTTTATGTAGTGCCTGTCACCACAGTAACTAAGGACTGTGCTATCTACAATAAATCCAGTTTCAGTTGTAAGGTCCTCAGGGCAAGGGCTTATCCAAAGTATGTACTTTGTAAAGTGCTGTGCTCATCTATGAAATTTTATCAGTAACAATAATAAAAAGTGTGGCATGCAATCAGAGATTGCACACAAGAATCTAGAGGACCAAAACATAAGTTTGTGTAGTTTATGGAGGGGGAATGTCCATGCTATGTTGATGCCTTATTGGAAGAATGCATAAAAGATCACGCAGAGCATGCATGGAGGCAGGCAGAACAGAACCTGAAGTCTGTCTCAATGAAAACAAAGCAGATGCAGGATTCCTGTGGCTGAAAACCTAAAGTTGTGCTTGCATCTTTGTGTTTTGAGATGCTGGAAATTCCAGCTGGTGCAAGAACATGCAGACATTGCATGCATGTTCCCAACACTGGAAATTGCAAACTTCAGAGCACTATGTATAGTTTGTAATGTGTGTCGGTATAGAGGCAGGGTCTCGAGAGCAGACTGAGGCTTTCTCTAATGCAGACAGACATGCATAAAGTTCAACATGAGATGGTGGACAGTTTGGGGGGGAATTAAATCTGCCCTGTTTTCAGTGGAACCTGCCACTCGGATGGAGCCTCTGATCCAGCTCCCCTATCTCTCTGTTTTTAGTGCAAGTCTCTTCTTGCATACTTTCCCCCCAGTGCCAGTCACTGGAGCACTTGCTTGCATATAAGCAACTGTTCACCATCTCTCCCCCTCCCAACAGTTCCCATTTCACCATCTCCCATCCCAGTGGTCAGGGACAGGTGCTCCCCACTATAGCTCAGAGGTACATGGAAGCGTTTGAGATCCTGGGGATCCTGATAAGGATAAAAATCCCAGAACTTTAGCCAAAACACCACTGCTCAAAGCTCTTTCCACCTCAGTCACTGTTTCTCAGGCTCCTGCCTCCTCTATCTTTGCTTCACTATGTGGCTCTTCCCCTCACCCCCCCCAGTTTCTGGCAGTGCAGGTGACTTGGATCAGGTATGCAACCGCTTGCTGGTGCTATGGCTGGTGGTTTGCTCTGTCAAGTCCTGGTAGGAGGTAGATTTCAGGAACCTGGGATAGGAATCCTTCTCCATCAAAGTGCGTGTTTTTGCCTGTGCAGCATCGAAACAAGAAGTAGTAGCAGCTGTCAGGTTCTTCCGGGTTATTTCTCTGGTTTCATGGTCAATGTTCACCTGCGAGAAAGGACAGGACACAATATTCTTTTGGTGTGGGAACATTACCATATAGAGAGGGAAATGATTTCCTTCATAAATAAAGTGGGGGCATAACTGTAAATATTTATGGTCTTCTGGGAAATCACATGAGGTGCCTTCCATAATAAGACACCACTTTGTGTGGGGAAACTAATTTTCCCATTGTATTAGCAGCAGAAGCACATTACTGTCACAACATTATGTTAAATAAGTGAAACAGTTCTCAATTCCACACCCATACCATAAAATGCAAAGGTAGAAATAATTCGGACCTCTTTAGGTGCTTCATTTTGAACAAACTCCTTAAAGATCCTGTGGGCCTTGGATGACAGTTTAGTTTTTGACCGGGACTTTTTGAACTCCTCACAAGCCAACCAAAACTCTAGGTTCTCCTCACTGAACTCTGTCTTCAGGAAGGCATGGAATGTAGCCACCCCATCTGTGAACAAGAAGGAAAATTAGATTTAGGGATGGAAGAAGGGGGGGGGAAAGGAAGCAGCTTCATACAGCTTTGGGAGATAAGGAATGCTGCCAGGTTTTAAAATACATCTTATTGAGTAACTTAGCATTATTGAAAAGTCTCTCTGTGAGTTCAGACCATGACATAATAAGAGTCTACTTCACCCTGGATAGATGCCACCCTTCTCAGATTGTTTGTTTGGTCTCTGGGTTCCAATAAACCACTTTCCCACAGACAAGCATGGAACAGGGCACACCCAGTGTCTCCATCATGTTCTGCATGTCTGACCTTCTGTAATGGTTCTCCAGAGTGCATTCCCTGTGGCTTTGGAACAGATAAATAGATCTACAGAGATCTATCTAGGTATTTATATGCCCTCTACGTGTATCTGAGCAGATATGAGTGGTGACTCATTCTCGTTCTTCTTGACTCAGTTGTACAGGGAACAAGTCACAAGCAGTGCAGAAGTAAACATGCTCCATGTTCAAGAGAGTCTATAACGTCACACCTCTGAGTGTACTTGTTAACCAAAATGGGTGACAAACTTTGGGTTGTGCTCCTTGGTTCAACCTGTCGGTAGAAAAGTGCCTCTCCTCTGTGGAGTCATTTCTATTGTGTCAGTAACATTTTCAGTCCAGTTTAGTTTTAAGATTTGTTATTTCTAATGTCACTTGTTTAATAGTTCAACTGTTGGGCACTGCGGCCTTGTAGGAAGGTGATAACCCTCACCTCATTCCAAAGTGTATCCCTGAAAAGTACGTGTGTGTGGGTGAGAGAGAGAGTTTCTTACTGGGACGCTAGTGCATAGAACTGCCAGTACTTCTGCAAGTACAGACAGTCTGGATGGCAGGATGGATGTACTAAAATCACACCAAATCAGTGCCTCTCCACTGCTGGGTGTTTCCTACGTTCTGGAGGGAAGCTGTTAAATTCTCCCTCTCTGTGAAAATTCTGAACGCTACAAGCGGTAGCATTAGGATGACCAGATGTCCTGATTTTTATAGGGACAGTCCCAATTTTTTGGGCCTTTTACTTATATAGGCTCTTATTACTCCCCTCCCCCACCCCCACATCCATCCCGATTTTTCACATTTGTTGTCTGGTCACCCTAGGTAGCATTATTCTCAACTCAAAGTTGTTGAACAATATCAGTTTTCATGGGTCTCTGCTGAATGTACATTGAAATTGGGATGGGTAATAGCCTTAGTCTGCAGGACAGTTTATAGTCGGGGCTTTGATAAAGTGATCCATCAGCATGGTAATGTTTATGCCCCAACAACATGGCATTGCAGTGTGATGCAACATCTCTTCCAGAAAGAGGACCAAGCCTGAAAAATAACCCTACTTGGCTATACAGCAATTCTGTTTGGTTTTTGCCTGGCTTATTCAGACAGTTATCTGCTCCACTGTCCTTTTTCCATCAAAGCAGTACCCTCAGGAGGGAGAAGAAAGCAGTTCTTAAAGGCTGACCTTTCTTTTATTCTAGTCTGAGAATGGGCAAATATGCTGGAAATTACACACACAGTCAGCCCTTAGTCTCCCCACCCACTCAGTCTTGGTGTATTCCTCCTTATGCTGTCATACAAGAGACTCATACTCACTTTTACTCTTCAGCAGGTGATCAAAGGACTTTTTCCATTCTAGGGCTTCCTCTGAGGAGTTTCTGGAAAGGAAAAGTAAAGTATTAACCTTGTTTTATGGAAACAAACTCTAATAAGTATTCAATCTAGCCAAAGTCTCAGGGATAGAAAAGCTCCATGACACAGGCAACTGCATTTAGGGGAAGATGAGAGGATTCCATAACTCCATTGAAAACTAATGTAAGAGACCCAGGAATCTCATTACCTCTGGGGTCTCACCTTCCTTCCTTTCTTTCTCCCTCTCTCTTACTCTCCCAGATGATTCGCCAGATCTTAGCTCCATAGTGTAGCTATGCCCATTTCTTTTTCTATAAAGATATTCAAAGAGCCAATTCCAGCTGGTACAAGGTCTGGCAAAGTTTGCCTTCAAATAGTGAGGGTACTGGTTCTGAGGTTGACTGCAGTTCCCAGATGGAGTCCAGCAGCTGGTTGGGGGACTCTAGTAATTGGTTAAGTCTACTCTCGTGTTTAGCCTGAAGCTGGGTCACCACACTGTGTTCCAGATGCCATGTGCCCTATAGGGCTCCTGTTAGCCAGTCTGGTTTTATGACTGGTGAAGCTGGGTAATAAACATTCCCCTCTGAAAATTTTGGGGTGGGGCTTAGTGGGTGGAGAGCTGTGAGTTCTGCTGATGTATTATGCTATCTTCCTCATTTGGAGAGGCACATGAACATGATTCAATCCCAGTACAGTCCTTGGGAACCGATATAAGTCTCTCATGATACATTGCTCTGCTGCTGTGCTCTCCTTTCGATGTCTACCCATGTACAGCAGCAGGGGGCCTGTGCTGAGTTGGGGGAGAAGGCAGGCTTGGCTTACCTCAGTTTGGTGCCCTGCTCAGACGTGCTGAAGCTCTCAGCCTCATGTCCCAATTCTGGTTTATGAAGCAGGATCCCTAAACGAGACTTGAGTTGTTTGGCTCTGAAAGAGAGATGAGGAGCGATGGGTATGGAATAGATACTAAGAGGCAAGGAATGGCCACTAGGGGGCGGAGGTGTGTGCTCTTCAAACTAAAGGAAGGCTTGTTGTTAGGACTGGCTTGTTAGCATTATGTTCATACAGAAAAATGCCTGAGGATGCAATTAGCTGGCAGTCTCTCTGAATCCAGCATGGATACGCAGGACCAAATTAAACACTGGTAGAAGCAGGCACAGCTCCATTGACTCTAGTGAAGTTTCAGCCCCTCATTCCTGTAATTGGCTTAGCCAACTTATCTTTAGTATTAGTTGTTGGATTCCTATCTATGGAGAAGAGAGGTTGTAATTCAATCCCACTTCTTGCCAGCAGAAGCCACTAGAAAACTCAGTAGCTGCTTGGGAGATCGCTTTCTTGTATACACTTCTCCTGTATACATACATACATAGAGTATGTGTTTGCCTGGTTAGTGTATAGTATAGAGGCAGCTGTCAGCCCTGTATGGGCCTTTCATTATCCCTCTGGCTTCCTCTTCACCCTGGTATCTGTTGGTCAATCTCTGCTCTGCTCTCCTGATCCTCTTGTCCTTAGTACCTTTCCCTTCTGCTCTGGAGTCTCAGGGAAAATAGTGGAACTGCTCTCTTCTCAACAGCAGTATTGAGATGGCTCCCTGTCCTGCTGTCTGCCACACTATGCAGGCAGCCCCATGTCACAGTATGTCTCTGCAACACTATTGAAGTCTCTCTGTGCCACATGGTTTCTGCGGCAGTATTGGTGCAGCTGCCTGCAGTGGCGTCTCTGCTCCAGCACAGAGACAGCTCCGTGCCACAGCATCTCTGTGACAGTATTGAGACACCTCCCTGCCAGTGTATCTTTGTAACAGTACAGAGACAGCTACCTGCTAAAGTACCATCTCCCTTCTTCCTAAGAAAGGGTACAGATCAAACATTATTCGTACACTACTGCTTATACAAGGTGTCTCGGAGGACTGTTTATAAAAATAATCAATTCGGTGTCCAAACAGGTAGCACAAGACTCTGCATCCACATCATTGTTTGTTTTTTAAATATGTTTGCAGAAATATTTATTTTAAATGTTTGCTGTTGTCGGTGGGGGGGGGGAAGCAAGTTCTGCAGTTGAAGGAGAAAGCAAGACAAACCTCGCATTTAAAAAAAAAAAAAGCAGCAGTACCCCTCCATATTGCTTACCCCTACATTCCCTTCCTCCCTGGTACTATATTGCTTGAACCATTGTTAGCTGTGATTTAAACACAATTTGTGTCCCAGTTTTAGAAACACAGCATCCTTGCCCGTGCAAAAGAGGCCATAAGGTCTGGTACTGAATCTAATATTTCTGTATCAATGAGTCCTTTATTTCCCGGAGTCCCAGTATATCAAAACCTCTTACCTTTCCAAGCAGGTGGAAAGTGCAGCTAAACCCCGGCACATGTTGAGAATTGGGCTGGCAGGAGAGTAGATAGCTGACAACAGGTTTAGTCCTTGTCACTGAATGGAAAGCAACAAGCAGCTGCTGTAATCCTGTGCTGTAGCCTGGAAGCCAGGGCCTGGGAGCTGTGCTTTATATCACATGAGGAAGTGGGAGGGGCTAGCCACACAACTCCAGCCTCTAGCCAGCCAAAAGCACTGGCAATAGTAAGAAAAGATGATAATGGTTTAGGTGAGTTCCTTTTGTGTGTGTTGAGGGAAGTGGGGGCAGGTGGGGGAGGGGTGGAATCAGAGTTGTCCTTGAACATCACAGTTCTAACCTGTTCCTAGATAACAGGAAAAACAAACTAATTTCCACCTATAAACTATACCTGCTATGTAAACATCAGAAGCCACTAGCACTGTGACTGCCCCTAGACAATCTGCCATGAAATAAGGAGGATATGCTGTTATAGGTGTCTATTCTTTTTCTTAAAATAAAACACACTGTTTAATATACAATATATGAAAAGCATGGCAGTTATCAGCTAAGTGCCACTGGCTGGAGACTCCTTAGTCCTGACTGCACTACAAATATGGGTGTGTTGGGAGAATACCAGGTATAATATGCCTGTCTTCACTGGGGATCAAACAATGGGCCATATTCACTGGTACATTCAGACAATTTTGCACCATTCTGGCATAAGTAACTATAAGCCCACTTTAAATAGTTTACAATCTCCAGAGTAGTGCAAAGCAGCCGGAGTATGCAGGTGAAACTGGCCCAAAGTCTGCCTTAAATAGTCAATAGGGCAAAATGGTGTGTTAACCATGCCTCTAAATCATGCTATACATCCAAGCTGTGGCACAGCTCGGAGACATTTGTTAAAACAGGATTTGGCCTCACTTATATTTTGAAACCATGCGGAAGGACGACCTTAGTTATCATAGCCAGATCCCCCGATATGGTTCAGTGTGTGGTATACACTAGATCATAGCTGCAGACTCTGCTTCATTCTGTTCTGCATGTGGTGAAGGGAGAGAAGGAGAAAAGATACCATAGTAATAGGCACAATTGTAAGAACCTGAATAGGAGAGAACAGAGATAATAAAACAGGGGAAATAGAGAATGGAGCAGGAGATAAAAACAGAAAAGCTGAAGAGAATGGGGCAGAGGTAGAGAGAGATTTTCTGAAAATTGATCATGGTAGGGGACTGTACTGCACCCGATAGTGCCTCTGCATCCACACAATGTTACAACAAGCAGAACATCACTCTCTCTAAGGCCACGCCAAGCGCGCCAATGAAACAGCCAAATGCGTAATAAACCAGCTTCTGACAGAGGTGCGGCTCTCAAGAATCAGTATCCTGCGGCTGCACCGTCTCATTGTGCTGCAGTGCCGAAGAGAGAGGGAAGCAAGAGAGACCTGCAGACAGAGATCAATGGGGAAACAGGGATATAGCAGAGGGTAGATGGATGCAATTGCTTTACCAACATAGTATCAGATGCTAGAGGAAGGTGTAAAACTCTTGTGGTGGACAAACCTGACAGACAGACAAGCAGAGTCTAACGCTCTCTGCTGCGGAAGTGCAGTCCTCTCTCTGAGTAACACCTGCTCCCTCTATTACTACAGTCACCATGACGGCTTTTGGACATTAACTCCGTGGTTCCCTGTTTTCGTTGCATTCTCTAAGCATCAGGGTTCATAATATCATGGCTCGTACATTCCTAATCTTTCAAATACAAATCTGAGCAGTGATTCTAAACCCCTCTGCTCCTTCCTTCCTGTCTCTCCTCCAGCCCCATGGCCATTGTGAGCCCATCCACCAGCTTGCACGTTTTTCACTAACTCTAACTATCCTCCTCTGTCTGTCCATGGCCTGCATCTGCCATGGCAGCCACTCACGTTGGAGTGCCTGGGCTGCAGCGTCTGTGGTGGTGGCGGCAATGCAGTATGATGGAGATTTCAGTCTCTGACAACAGCTCATTTAAGCTGCTTTAGCAGCACCCGTGAAGCACGTTTTCATCTTCTGAGCTATGTCTGTCCATCCAGCAATGGAATAGTAGCACTGAGGTAGTATACAGGAAACAGTAAATACAATGAAATAATAAGGAGCCAGATTCATTGTAACTTAACTAGTCTATTATACTGGGTAATAGTTGCATATATAACACAAAGCCCCTAATATCGGGATATCTTGTCACCCTAGCCTGAGGGAGTTGAAATGTAATGGGAATTGGGCATCTAAGTACTTTAGGGACCTTTGGAAATCCAAAGTGAAGAGATTTGCCCAGGGTCACACAAAAAAGTTGCAACAGAGTCAAGAATTGAGTTCCAGTCTAGTGCTTTAATCAGTAGACTAACCTCTCTCCTTCATGGCTCTCTTTAATAAACTAGTGTAAGGATTTTTGTTTGTTCTTTAGCTGCAGAGTTATGTGTTAATATATTCCCTGTGCCTTAAAACTGGGATTTAAGCTGTGGTTTCTTATGTGTTTCCCCTTGTATATGGGTTTCTCCTTGGATTTCAAGAAGTGCAAAGGAAATGGAGGAGTGAATATGTGAAGGATGCAACACTTCATTTGTCTGGATATGCGTTGGAAATTCTGGGGATCAGGCTCCATGCTTCTTTTTTATTGTGTACCATGCAGATCAAATGAAGAAGAAAGAGCAGCTTAAAAAAGACTACCTGCCCTCAGCCTGTAATGTTGGTTCTCCTCAGTAATCTGCATGTTCCTCTCCATTCTTCTGCTCAGACACACAATGAGAAAACATCCACCAGCTTCTTCTTCTGCTGTTGCAGTCACAGTACAGCTTCAAGGCATGTGGGCTCTCTCAGACTCTCCTGGGAGTACTGGTTGCCTGTCTGCACATGTGCTTGGGGCACGGGCTGCTTCTCGGACTATCTTAATGCTTGCTTTGCTGTGAAGAGCTCTCCGTGTGTGTGTGTAAGAGAGTGCATATGTTTGTGCTGGTAACTGTGTCTGTGCATGCATGATGGATACATCCCTTTGTATGCACGTGTCCATGTGCAATTGTTGGAGGGAATCTGTGTTGTGACTGAATCTTAGAACCATAGGGTTAGAAGGGACTGTCAGGGTCATCTAGTACAGGGGTTCTCACCCTTCATTGCACTGTAACCCCCTCCTGAGATCAAAAATTACTATACGACCCCTGGGACCAAAGCCAAAGCCCAAGGGCTTCAGCCCAAGGCAGGGAGCCTGTGACCTGAGTCCCGCCACCCACTGCTGAAGCCCTCAGGCTTTGTCTGTGACCCAGGTGGTGGGGCTCGGGCTTTGGTGTGAGGCCCCAGCAAGTCTAAGCCAGCCCTGGTGACCCCATTAAAACAGGGGTGTGACACTTTGGGGTACCAACACAGTTTGAGAACTGCTGATCTGATCCAATCATCTGCATGTACATCTTGGGGTACCCCTGAGTACATTAGTGGTTGCATTCTGATGTCTAGATGTGAATGTGTTTGGGGAAGTGGGGATCACATGGTTGTGTAGAGAGATGGTGAAAATGTTCTCAGAGTTAATTTTTCTACATATAACTTGTCCATATACAGACTGATTTTCAGACGTTTGTTCACTACTCACAATTGTTTGAGAAGCAGCTTGAGTAAACACATTTCAGTCTGTTAGCTGCAGGTATCCCAAGACAGTTCCTTGCTCATTCTCTGAGCTGAGTGATTGATCACTGAAGTTACATAGGGCCTGATTTTCGTAACTTGTGAGCACCCATAGCTCCCTCTGGGTTCAACAGAATTTTAAGTGCTAAGTCATCCTAAAAATGAACTCTGTCACATTTTTCATTTCCCTGATTGGACGCCTATAACTTTTTATGTTTTCCAGTGTGAATACATGATTCCCCAAACATTTGCTGAACAAAACCTTGCTCAATTTAGTGTTCACAGATAGCAAATAGGAAGGGCTTGCAGATACTGTCAAATCAAACTCAGTGGCTTTATGTACACGATTTTTTGTGGATATTTGTACAGTATGTTTCCAGCTTCAGCTTTTTATGTGTGTGCATATAGAATCTGAGGAGACTAGGTTTGTGTGTTGCTTTTGTGAGAATATCAGTTACTATATTTTAGTGGATCAGTATGTGTGCGTGTGTGAGAGAGAGCAGGTGGATCCATATATACCCATGTGTATGAAAAGAAGCTGTTTGTCTGTTGCTTAAGGTTTCTCTGGGCTTGCATGGATTGTGCCTCTTTGCGTATCTCAGTGGCTTTGCTTATGAACTGTAGACACTGCCTTGCATAGCAGTAGAGACCCTCGAGAAGCTCGTATAATAGAATCATAGAGTATCAGGGTTGGAAGGGAGCTCAGGAGGTCATCCAGTCCAACCCCCTGCTCAAAGCAGGACCAGCTCCAACTAAATCATCCCAGCCAGGGCTTTCTCAAGCCAGGCCTTAAAAACATCTGATGGAGATTCCACCACCTCCTTGGGTAACCCATTTCAATGCTTCACCACTCTCCTAGTGAAATAGTGTTTCCTAATATCCAACCTAGACCTCCCCCACTGCAACTTGAGACCATTGCTGCTTGTTCTGTCATCTGCCTACCACTAAGAACAGCCGAGCTCCATCCTCTTTGGAACCCTGCTTCAGGTAGTTGAAGGCTGCTATCATATCCCCCCTCACTTTTCTCTTCTACAGACTAAATAACCCCAGTTCCCTTAGCTTCTCCTTGTAAGTCATGTGCCTCAACTCCCTAGTCACTTTCATTGCCCTCCCCTGGACTCTCTCCAATTTATCTACATCCCTTCTGTAGTAAGGGGACCAAAAATGGACACAATACTGCAGATGTGGCCTCACCAGTGCTATATAGAAGGGAATAATCACTTCCCTCGATCTGCTGGCAATGCTCCTACTTATACAGCTCAATATGCCATTGGCCTTCTTGGCAACAAAGGCACACTGCTGACTCAGATCCAGCTTCTCATCCACTGTGATCCCCATGTCCATTTCTGCAGAACCACTCCTTAGCTAATCGGTCCCTAGCCTGTAGTGGTGCATGGGATTCTTCTTTCCTCAGTGTAGGACTCTGCACTTGTCCTTGTTGAACCTCATCAGATTTATTTTGGCCCAATCCTCCAATTTGTCTAGGTCATTCTGGACCCTGTCTCTACCCTCCATCGTATCTACCTCTCCCCGCATCTTAGTGTCATCTGCCAACTTGCTGAGGGTGTAATCCATCCCAACATCCAGATCATTGATAAAGATGTTGAACAAAACTGGCCCCAGGTCTGACCTCTGGGGCACTCTGCTTGATACCAGCTGCCAACTAGACATTGAGCCATTGATCGCTACCCGTTGAGCCTGACAATCATATTTAGAATGCTTTCCCCAATTTTAAACTGGAAGGATGTAAACTTATGTGAGTTCAGCCGGGGATGGTGTGTCTGTGATTGGGAGCGGAAGGCAGGGGAGGGAACAACCCTGCCTGTGTTCCTAGCTACAGGTTTGTTGCATGCTCATTTAATACCCTTTGCAAATTCTCCTTTATGTTTTAAGAAGTCCTTAGAGGTTTCAATGTTCCAGCTAAGCCATCTGCGCCCAGGAGGCTGAGTATTTATCGCCGCTATACAGAGCTAAGCTGTGAGGTCACACATGGCTTTTCTGCTGCAGTCAGTAGACCTTTATGACAGTGCTAGGAGCCCCAGAGGCTGCTATAGAAATAGCCACTTCAATACAACTGCATTAAACTGATATAATATTGTGCTTATGCAACAAGAGAGGGAAGGAGAGGCATGTTTCTCTGCACCCTATTTGTCTCTGTTTCTAATGTATTCTACAATCTCCTTGGTGGCGGGTGTTTGTGTGTGTGTCTCCATTAATATTAATTGTGGGGCTCAGGTTTGCCTTGCTAGCAATGACACCAGGTAGCTATCTCCAAAAATCAGTGTTGCCTCCTCCCCCACAGACTCTGTTTGTGCTGAGTGTTTATCATCTCTCAGACATGAGACAAGGAAATTTCAAAAACTGCAGTGTGTCATTGAGTGCAGCCAGCCAGCCCTGCCCCTGGTGCAGGGGGTGGGGGCAGCGAATGAGAGGAGGGGTCAGTGGTGAACAGCACCAGATGGGAATTTCCACAGAAACTTTGGACTTCAGAGATGTTACTCTGGCTCACGGAAAGCCGCATGACAGAGATCATCTGTCCCCCACATTTTTCCAAGGGTTAATACACAAAGACTGGAATGGGAGTGGTGTCTCCCCAAGTTCTGTCACAGGTCCTCCACCGTCTGTTCCCACAAACGCAGTTCATGGGAGAAACACAATTGACAGGGAAGAGTAAACCATGCTGGATTTGTGGATGCATGCTATCGTTTCATTCAATCTTGTCAACTATGTCCCACTCCACCCCTCAGTTGTGGGTCTGCGCTTTAATATTAGGACCTCCCTGCAACACAACCCTTCTCAGAACACAAATTTTAGGGTTGTGGTAGGGGCAAATCAGAACTGCTCATTATGTCCTTAACTCGCCCTATCCTTCTGCCTCCATCAAGGAGAGCATCTTCCTGAGAAGGCCCTGCTTTGCCAACATACTGAGATCCATGCCTACTGCATGCTCTAAAGAGAGCTACCCACTTTATACCTGCAAGGGAGCTAGCCTGCTGTACATGAATTAGTGTTCATGAATTCTAATACTACCAGGGTTAATTGCATGAATTATGGAAACACTATTCTGTGAACTTTACCAGAAACAGGCAGGAGTGGAGGAGCTTTGTCACTGCCCTAAACACCAGAGGCAAAACAGGAACATGATGATGATGATGATGACTCTGTGAACTAGCTGAAATTGCAAAGGCACAAACAGGGAAGGTCAATGTAGCTCTGTCCTAGGACAGGGTAAAAAGGGCCAGTTCCTGCCCTCTGCTGTGCTGATGTGGAAAGAGGGGATAGGGAGCTTTTTCCTGACCCCAAACTCCTGCCAAGTAGGAGATAAGTATGATTCCATTTTAGTGTTCAAGGCTCGCATGTCTTTCAATACACATTGCAGGTTGTGGTATGTTTGCTGATGTTACAGTGTATACAGATTAAGGCATGTTTACAATGGCTATTAGCCAGGACAGGCAGGGATGGTGTCCCTAGCCTCTGTTTGACAGAAGCTGGGAATGAATGACAGAATGGATCACTTGATGATTACCTGTTCTGTTCATTCCCTTTGGGGCACCTGGCATTGGCCACTATCGGAAGAAAGGTTACCGGGCTAGATGGACCTTTGGTCTGACCCAGTGTGGCCGTTCTTATGTCAAAACTAGCTACATTACTATTAGACAAAGGAGGGTTGGTGATTTCCTCCGGTGCTACCCATTCCCATTATCCATCCATTGTATTGTAGCTTAAATAAATTACCAAAATAATTAAACTAGCTGAATTATGTTGCATTATTTTGACAAATAATATGCAGAATTTTGTAGAATTCTAAAATATTGTGGGCAAACTTTTAAATTTTTGGTGCTGATTTTTTAAACTTCTGGTGCAGAATTGCCCCAGGAATAAAAGCTATTGTAGAGGAATCCTATCCAGTCATATCTGTGAGAGCCATGCTCTGCTCCATGTCTGCCCCTCTGCTGAGTTCCATTTGTGAAACACCTCTCTTTTCTTGCTACTTCCTATGTACTGCCTTTTTTGCACAAGATGATTGCCTGGCATGTAGATAATGGAAATTGCATTGCCTGGCATGTAGA
>ML677352.1:2929340-3208338 GCA_007922305.1 Dermatemys mawii
GGTATATTGGACTGAACTCCAAAGGAAATAAGCAGTTTTTGCAACAAGACTAACAGATCTTATGGATCCATAAGCTTTCGTTGGCTAAGACTCACTCTATAAGGTGCTACAAGACTCTGTCACTTATATAAAAGTGCTTCCTAATAGGCCATAATTTTTAAAATGCATTATTTGCCAAGGTTGTTCTCACATCATTGCTATCTTGAGAGGTCATTATGTTGGGGAGTTTTTGTACTAAACATTATTCTAATTAATTTTTACATAAGAATGGTCATACTGAGTCAGATATATAATATACCAATGTCCATATAGTCTGGTATCCTCTCTTCTGACAGTGGTCAAGGCCAGGTGCCCCAGAGGGAATGCACAGAACAGTTAGTTATCAAGTGATCCATCCCCTATTGCCCATTCCCAGCTTTTGACAAACAGGCTAGGGACACCTCAGAGCATGGTGTTGCATCCCTCCCCATCCTGGCTAATAGCCACTGATGGACCTATCCTCCAGGAATTTATCTAGTTCTTCTTTTAATCCTGTTATAGTTTTGGTCTTCACAGCATCCCCTGGCAAAGATTTCCATGGGTTGACTTTATGTAGTGTGAAGAATTACTTCCCTTTGTTTGTCTGCAGACAGTCTGCCCCAGGGAGCGGGGGCTTGATGCTGACTGGCAGTAGCCCAAACGGAGGCAAGGTGGGGATAGAGAGTTGGAGGTTCCCCAGGGAGGGGAGACTCAGAGGCAGAGACTGGGGTGGGTATTGCCAGCGGGCAGCACCACAGATACAAGGGCACTGGGGTCCGGGAAAGCACAGGGGCCAGTGGACAGTGAGACACTGGCCTGCACAAGGCGCTCCGAGCTGGAAAGAGCTAATTCCCAGACAACCAGCAGGAGGCACTACAGGGGTGAGTCGTCATGCCGCTACCCCCTGCCCCCCGAAAATTCAAACACCCCCCTAATTTCAATTCCTGGGGAAAACACTGCTTGGATGTGCAAAAGAAAGAGGGTGGAGTTTTGAAATATGGGCCTGAATAGAAGGGAGAAATCCCAAATTCAGGCTTTTAAATCAGTACTTGGCTCTATACATTTTTATTTAACACATCTACCATAAGTGCCAATCTGAGCATCAAAATATGGAATCTGGGTGTTCTGTCAAAGTGTCTAGACAACACAAACACTTAACCTGTATTACAGTAGATATATGATTAGCAACCCACTGCCCAAAATTTAGCTAATAAAAGGCAGCTCTAATGCTTTCTACTTATAGAGCCCTGTAAATCTGCAGCTATCCACTTTATATCCATGGACCACATCTGCGGATCACAGATCGGATGCAGATACAGATTTTGTATCCACGCAGGGCTCTACTTGCTTGTACCTTATATCTGACAATAAGCAGACAATTCACGTAAAGCATGCAGCCTTGTGCAGTGTGAGATATTTTAGGTGCAGCAATTTGATACAAAGCCATTTGTTTATCATTATGTGATAATCTTTTACTTGTATTACATATATGTACACACACTTTTTTGCCAATTTAAATCTAATTTAGGGACAGGTTTCTTGTTTAATTTAGCTAGCAGGTTTGCCACAGCTCTGTTCTTAAATGCATATGTTATCAATAGTGGATTTGGAACATGACGTTTATTCTGCATTGTAATTTCTCTAGATGAATTCCTTTCTTGTAACTCTGCCTTGACTTTGTTAGTGTAAAACTCATCACTCAGCTGCTGGCACTGGAAGAACTCCACATTGTGTATCTCAAAGAGGATGTTTAATCCTGAACTCTTTTAATGTTTAATTTCCACAACTTTCTCTGTTTTTGAGCTGTGGCTGAAAACAGAACTACAGCGAGGCGTTGTTCTTATATTTCCTGGCCATCTGGAAGTGGGTGGTATGGAAAATTTTGTGAGCATGCACCTTTGATTCTGTACAGTTGGGCTGGAGAAAGTTTGGATTATTCAGATACAGGTTAAATAAGTATCTTCTGTAGTTTAAGAGCCACATCCTCAGCTTATGTAGATCAACATAGCTCCATTGACTTCACACTAGCTAAGGATCTGGCCCTCTCTGCTAGATTAGAACCAAAACTCTAAACTAAACAGACAATGTATATTTAATCAGAGACTGGTGATAGGATGTGCATGTGCATGATTTAAAAAAAATCAGCTGAGTGATTAAGTGGGGAAGCATATGGTACAGTATATAAGTGTCCTGATTTTTTTTGTTTATAAGATCTTTTACAAAAAGATTCTAATGTCTGTAATGCTGCATTGTAGGGAAGACTAGGGTTTATGGAGTACTTACGTGATTTAGGAGCACAAGTCCCATTGACTTTCAGTAGGACATATGCTCCTACATCCCTCAGGTGCTTGTGGAAATTTCCACCCTGGGACTTTTTGCAGAAGTATCTTTTCAAGGGGACTTAAAGGAAGGGGTGGAGTCATGGTGAAGTGGGACAGAGAATGGGACCCAGGCATAGGGGACTGCATGGAAGAAAGCTCGGGGATGAGAGTGGAAGACGGATGCAAAAGGGATGGTTGATCATGCAGCATGGGTGAAGTGCAGGAGATGAGGGGGAAATGAAAATAGATGAGACTGGAAAGGCAGGCAAGAGTCAAGTTGTGTGTGACAATGAGGACAAAGAGCTTAGAAGTGATGTGCCAAGTCTTCATTTATTCACTTAAATTTAAGGCCTTGCGTGCCAGGCAATGGGAGCCCTGGGCCCTTTAAATAGCCCCTGGAGCCCTGCCACTACCTCACGGCTATGGGGGCTCTTTAAAGGGCCTAGGGCTCCCCTGCTTCCACTGTCCCAGACCTTGAAATAGGTGCCAGAGCCCTGGGAACTGGCGGCTATTTAAAGAGTTGGGGCAGTGGGAGCCCCGGCCCTTTAAATAGCCCCCGGAGTCCTGCCTACCCCAGGGCTCTGGGGGCTATTTAAACAGCCCAGGGCTCCCTTGTTTCTACCACCCCAGCCCTTTAAATAGCCACCAGAGTCAAGGGGCCAGCAGCAGAAACCCCAGAGCAGCAGTGGGACTGGGCGGCTCAGCCCCACTGCCCTCTGGGGTGCCCTCTGGGGTTCCTGCGGGGGCTCCTGCCAGCCAGGGTCTCAGCCCGCTGCCAGCCTGGGTTCATTCACCCAGGCCAGCAGCGAGTGCTGAGTGGGGCCCGTGGTGGGACCCCTGCTGGCAAGGGGCCAGCAGCAGGAACCCCAGAGTGACGGCGGGCTGAGCCCGCCTCCGCGTGCCATCTAAAATTGGCTCACATGCCGTAGGTTGCCGACCCCTGCCTTAGATGCACCCATTGCTCTTTATAATGGTTGTCACTCTGCAATGAACAGGCAGATTCATTCACTTGGATGCCGAACACTCACTTCCCAAGCCACAAGCTCTGCTGATTTCCATTGATTATCAATAATAAGCATGAACTTAATGTCCTATCTTTGTATGGAGCTTTACAGAGATTTAAAACAGGCATGGCTCCATCCCAAAGAACTGTCAGTATAAAATTGGAGAAACACCAAGCTCAAAGATAAGACAGTGGATGGCAGAGGGGAAGGAAGAGAGTTGAAAGAAATCATTATCGTGTGTGTTCTAACACACTTACAGTTTCTGGTCACTTTTAAATGCAGATTGAGGCAAGACAAATGGTAGGGAGAGAGAGCTCAGGAAAGGGAGCCAATCTTGGAAGGCCTGGTGAAACCAGAGAGTTTGAGAAGGGATTTGAAACAGCAGTGAGTAAGGATGTTTGGCACTTAGAGCTGCAGTGGGATCCCAGGTACAGGAACATCGTGAGGGAAGGCATGAAGGCGAGAGAGGGAGGAGGTGGCAAGAGAAGAACCCGGTAGTTAGATTCTAGCATTTCTATGTTTTCCAAATTTTGGTGCACCTGAATTTGAGCAGGTAGCCTTTGATGCTTTCTGCCATGTCTGTCTTCACCCAAACGTTCTGCCTTTCAGCCATGGAGTGTTCTGAAGTGTCTCCCTCATTGGCAATCCATTCACTGACTTTCCATTGCTATGGAGACAAACAAGTGCTGCTTCTAAGTGGTTACAGCCTAGGGCATTGTTTCTGTCACTGGGACCTTGTAAGATGCTGTGACCCTGTAAGCTGCAGCAGTAGGATGCTGTGTCTTAAAGGATAAAACCACTCATGTTTTTGTAGGTTGTTCCTCTTTTTCTGCTCCCCAACTCCATTTCATGGGGCAGTCGCTGGCACATCATTTCAACACACACAGGAAGCCATTGGGCAGCAGTGATCCTGGATCTACTGCTGCGCAATAGCAGAAACCACATCCCACAGGGCATACGGGCAGCTGGAGCGAAGTCCCTTTGGCACAATGCTGTAAGGTAGCAGCAGCTTGCAGGAACTGCATCTTGGCTGCACAGAGCAAGCAGTAGCTCCTAGGTGATCTCAAGATCTGAGTCCTGGAGGCAGTGCTGGGGGCCAGCTGGAGCTGTTAAGAGCAGATTTCTGGCATAGTGCCCAGAGCAAGAGGCATTCAGTCCTGGCACGGTTCTTAGAGGCAGCAGGTGCAATAAGGAGCCAATCCCAACAGAGTGCTCAGAGGGGTGAGATGTTCACAGGGGCTTAGATGCGACATTTTTTTCACCTTCTGCTTTAAGTTACAGCATTTTATTTTTCACTAGAAAAGGACAAGCTAAAGCAAGTAACTAGCCCATCACTAATTAAAAAGATCCGCTTAGTCCCATTCTGCAGGACTCACATTATATTAGTCTGACCTCCACTCATCCTTTCCCCTGCTCTGATTGGCTCTGGAAGCCTTTGAATCCTGAAATTTAGGTATGTTTTTAATACCATTTGAACTCTGCTTCTACACACGTGAATGGACTGTGTAGGTCCCTCTGCCTAGCCTGGAGACAGGCCACCTTACGGGTCATTTACTTGATTCAAAACAAAAGAGCATGCTGTAGCTGCATGCACCAGAAATGGAAACTGCTGCTCGGGAAATTTGTAGCAGTGAGGAAGGAGATTATTTAAATAAAAAATTAGAATGACAAAGGAGCTTTTCAAAGGATTGCTGTTATCTGCCTGGCTTGCTCACTGTCTATAGAGGATCAGAGCATATATCTGCATAGAGAGAGTAGATGGCAGGATTTTTAATCTTCTCACTTCATTCCAGGCAACTGTTCTTGAAAATTCCTCTCCAGCACACAATGAAGACAATGGCTAAACGTCTCATCTCAGAAACAAGACAGCAATATTAAAGGTCAAATTCTGCGCTTGAATGCACACACATTGGAGGGAGGAATTCGCTTCAGAGACAGATTTAGAGAGAGAGGAGTCAGGAAACCAGGGGAAAAAACTAAGGTGGGAGGAGGGCTTTACAGGGAATTAGAAAAGGAATGCGAGAGTGAGAATGACCAGAAGATAAAGCAGTTTCCTTGTAAGGAATCCAGATGAAAACAGAAGTTTAGCCTTATTAAAAAATAACGCCTCTGGGTGCTGAATAGTAAGCAATACTGTCCCCTGGGGCAGGTGAAGAGCTCTGAGCAAAGTCCGATTGGATGGGATTGTGGGGGATCAGGAGAAGAACACTGAGAAGCAGTAGACTGGGCATCAGCAAAACCAAAGGGAGTCTGGGCAAAGGGGATTCACTGGGAGCTGAAGACTGGATATCAAATCACAGAGGCCATTTAGTTTCTCAGGCCCTGGCAGGTCATCTTCCTTTTCCCTCCCACTGTCCCTAATGGCCCCAGATGGTTCTTTCCTTGGCCCCTTCCTCTCCTCTGTTTACACCCTTCTCTGGATCATGCCATGGCTCTCTTACCATCTTGATGCTAATAATTTGCAACTGTACCTGTCCACCACTGATTTTCGTCGATCCATCCAATCCTGCATCTCAGCCTAGCTCTCTTATGCCTTCTCCTGGTTGCCTCACATTTAACATGACAAAACCAAATTCCTTATATTCCCTCTGAAACAGTCTCCCCTTCCTCCAACTGTGATCACCACCATCCACCCCATCACTCAGGTCCACAGTCCAGGGGTCATCTTTAACTCCTCCCTCTCTCTGACCCCACACATTCAACTGATGTGGTGCTGCTGCTTCCAAAATATTTCCAGGTTCCATCTGTTCCACTCCACCCCTCCAGCTAACTCTCTCATTCAGGCCCGGGTAATCGCCTGTCCGGATTGTTATAACCTCTGCCTTTTTGACACTCAAGTTGCCCAGCTCCAGTTCATACAAAATGCTGTCATGTTGTCCCCCGCCCCGCCCTGATGTCATCCCTTCTTTGAATCCTTCCATTGACGCCCCATCCTATATCATGTCTGTCCTTTGCACCTCTGCCCCTCTTTACGTCTGCCAATGACAATTGCCTTTTTTGCTCATTTGCCTACTTGTCCCACCACCCTCTGTAGTTTCTACCATGCCACCCTGCATGCATAAAACACCTTCCCTGAGATGATCTGTAAGGCCACTATGCTTTACCCATTCAAGTGGAGGACTCCTGCATGTACCGAGACATACACAAGAAGCTGGCTGGTTATGACTAGCTGGTGGTACTTGGAGAGAATCTGTGTCTTATCAAAAATGGATAAGAACTCACTGTGCTATTCAAACATTACATTACCCTGGCCAAGTCTCACCTTGACCATTCCCATATTGCACCGCTTCCCTTTGTGTGCTTGCCTACCCGTTTTTATCATATAAGCTTTCTAGGGCAGGGAACAATACACTTTCTTTTATGTTTTTTGTAAATGCCTAACACATTGAGGATGCTACCAAAAACAAATAGTACATTATAATCATTGTACTAGTGTCAGTAGCATAGGGGAGAGCCATAAGATCCTTCTGCATATGGAGCAGCATGGTCATGTGAACCACTGATGACCCATACATGCTGCCTCCAACACAGCCATTCATTCCATACTTAGCTGAATTAATGGGCCAGTAAAGGTAGTTTGCTCTCTGAACACATCACTGCTTCTGACTGCTCTCTGAAAAACAGGCTGCTTACGTACCATGTCCTGCAGGAGAACACCTGTAAAGAGAGCTTTATGTCTGCCTCAGCAAGCAGATATCCCACAGCCACTCTCCTGTTGCACGGAGATTTATATGTGGCTCAACAAGCAGGTAAGTGCTGGTAAGGAACCTCAAAAGGTCATCTAGTCCAGATCCCAATGTAGAGGCAGGACCAAGTATACTTGGACCATCCCGGACAGGTGGTTGTCCAGTGATGGGGATTCCAAACCTCCCTTGGATGCCTATTCCAGAGCTTAACCTTGTAATTAAAAACATTTTCCTAATATCTAACTTAAATGTCCCTTGCTGCAGATTAAGCCCCTTACATCTTGTCCCACCTTCCATGGACATGGAGATAAAATTGATCACCGCCCTCCTTATAATAGCCCTCAACTGTCAGGTCCCCCTTCAGTCTTCTGTTCTCAGGACTAAACAAGGGTTTTTTTTAACCTTTCCTCATAGATTAGACAGTTTTCTAAAACTTAATCATTTTGGTTGCTGTCATTGGAACTCTCTCCATTTGTCCACACCTTTCCTAAAGTGTGGCACCCAGAATTGGACCCAGTACTTCAGCTGAGGCCTCACCAGTGCCAAGTAGAGCAAGACAATTACCTCCTAGGTCTTACGTATGCTTAACACTTTTGTTAATATACCCAAAACTATATTAGCCTTTTTTGGAACTATATCACATTGTTGACTTATTCAATTTGTGATTGGCTATAACTGCTATTCTTATAACTTCTGGTTACTCCACAATTTGTAGCTATGCATTTGATTTTTTTCTTTCTTTAATGTAGTCCTTTACACTTGTCTTTGTCAAATCTTATCTTGTTAATTTGTCAAGGTCATTTTCAATTCCAATCCTGTCCTTTGAAGTGCTTGCAATCCCTACCCCTTGTGTCACCACACATTTTCTGAGCATACTCTCCACTCCATTGTCCAAGTCATTAATGACAATAATGAACAGTAGCAGACCCAGGATAGACCCCTGCGGGGGGACACTGTATCTGTCTCCCCAATTTGACAGCAAACCCTTGATGATAATGACTTTCTGAGGGTAGTCTTTCAACCAGTTTTGCCCCAACCTTCTTGTAATTTAATCTAGATCACATTTCCCTAGTTTCTGAGAATGTCATGTGGGACTGTGTCAAAATATTTACTATATCGAGATACATAGGCACTGACTCCATGGGTGCTCCAAGGTTGGAGCACCCACAGTGAAAAATTGGTGGGTGCTGAACACCCACCAGCAGCCCCCCATCAGCTCCTCCCCTACTCTCCAGTGTTTGCTGCCCACTGGCAGGTCCTGCTAATCAGCACTTCCTCCTCCTCCTCCCTCCCTGTGCCTCCCCGTGCCTCCCACCTGCTGTGATCAACTGTTTCACCTCCTGCAGAAGGTTTGGGCGGGGGGAAGAAGTGAAGAAATGGCACAGGGAGAGGAGAGGAGGGGAGGGGGGTGGAATGGGGCGGGCAGGGGCAGGGTGGGCGTGGAGTGGGGGCAGGCAGAGGCAGGGCCTTGGAGGAAGGGGTGGAGTGGGGGTGGGGCCTGTGGCACAGCCAGGGCTCAAGGCCCCTGCCCCAGCACACTAGAAAGTCAGAGCCTGTGTCAAGATATATCATGACGACAGCTTCCTCCTATCCACTAGGCCAGTAACCCTGTCAGAGAAGGAAATCAGGTTGGTTTGACATGATTTGTTCTGGACACATCCATGTTGGCTATTACTTATACCCTATTAAATGGCCATTAGTTCTGACAAAAGGAACAAAGTTTCTTCTCAAAAGGCAAGTGGAGGAAATCTGTCATCACTTTGTGTTTGCTCTCCCCTACTCTTGAAGCATTCTGTCTCCCCCGCACTGCTGCTTTCCTTCAGTCTTCTGCTGACACATTGCACCGACAGCATTATTCTATTGGAGTAACTTCCCTTGCTCTGCAAGATTCATCTGGCAGAAGTGGCTTCCTCTGCACCCGTAATGTGTACAACAGGCAGGGGAAGGGAGACTCATTGCTGGTCCCCATTGCAGTTCTGCTCTGCAAAGCTTAAAGTCTTGGCTGATGTTTCCTCCATATAGCAGTATGTCTGCTCTGCAGGAGATAGGCTAAAGCAGAGGTATGCATCTTTGGAGTCTACACTTTGACTAATCCCTTTGCAGACACAAGCAATAGATGACATTTTGGGAATCATTTGCATTATTCTTATAAAAGAGAGGTCATGCTCCTACAATATATTTTTGCCTTAGACACTAGGCAGACCATCCTCTGTTTTCCCTACATTTCCTCTGCTGCCAGCATCCTTGTCCCTCTCCTCCACCACTTTTCTTCCAACACAACTAGATCTAGGTTGCTGTACCACCGAGCAGGACTGTACAGAAGACCTATTGCTGCCATAGAATCACTGAAAATCTCCAGGCCAGTCAAATCAATTCACAGGATGAAAATAGATTGGGGAGGGGAAGGAGAAAGTGTGACAGAGTCAGACCAGAAGGATATAGGAGAGTGCTGGAAGGCAGGTATATTAGTCTGAGGATGTGCAGGTCCCTGTTCCCTGGATAGCCAAACAAAGGCTACTCCAGGCCAATCAAGACACCTGGGGCCAATTAAGAACCTTCTAGAAAGGAGTAGAAACAGCTAGCCTAATTGGACACCTGAAGCCAATCAGGGACTGGCTGAATCCAGATAAAAAACCTCCCAGTTAGTCAGGTGGGTTGTGGGTGTCAGGAGCTGTGGAAGGAAGTTATGCTGTTGGTGAGACTGAGTGGTGGACAACTTATCCTACAGAAGGAAGGAGGCCCTGAGGTAGGGGTGAAGTGGAGTTTGAAGAAGCGGGGATTGCTGTGGGGAAGTAGCCCAGGGAATTGTATTGTGTTTTGTGGATAAAAGGTCAGCCATCTTAGCTGATGCTATTAGGGTCCCTGGGCTGGAGCCCAGAGTAGAGGGCAGGCCTGGGCTCCCCCCTTTCTGCCTCCCCTAATTAGTCTCTGAGATTGGGAGACAATAGAGACTGTGCCAGGAAGGATAGCTTCTCCTCACTGGTTGGTGATGAAAATGGCTCAATAGACTGTGACCTTGTCTCCAGAGAGAGAAGGGCACCGTGGAGGGGCACAGTGAGCCGCTGAGGCTAGTAAAAATCCGCCAGGAAACGCAGGATCCACGAAGATAAGGACAGAGCCTTGTCACAATAGATAAAGCAGTGAAAGATCTTTTCTCCTCCTGAATGTGAGTGAAGTCAGAAGGAAACCCACAGGCACAGAGAGAAGTTTTCAGTTTGTGTTTATTATGTCCTCACAGTATTTGCTACAGTAAAGGTGAATGACAATATTCCACTTTACATCATTATGACATAAATCAGTGATAATGACAAAGACATCATCAGCCAGACATCTCATATGAGTTGAGTGTAAGTGACTCTTTCAAACAAGAGCAGCTAATGTAGAGAGAACTCCAGACGGAAACCCTAACCACTGCCTTCATCTTAAACTTGCATGGCAAATAGGAAGATCTACAGAGATCAGCTTCTAGGTCCTGTCCAAACTGCAGCTGAAGCTCTAACAACTACTTTGGTGTGCAGATACCATGGCGATGGTCATGGCATAAGAACCTAATTAAAAGAGAACTATAGAATAGACAGGGTCTTAAAGGGTCTGGCCTCCAAGTCAAGATTTCCTGTGATTCAGTTCACTCCTCCTGAAGCTAAGGTTCTCATGAGTCCCTTCTGAACCACACAAAGTTCCTGGAAGAATGTGATTAGCAGGACACCTTAACTTACATTCTACTCAGGCCTGGTACCAAATTACCCAACCTAGTAATACTAGCTGGTACTGAAAGTCCCCTCTCCCCATTTGGTGTTTTCACTGGCACCCTGAAGGCTGCAGATTCAAGGTGGTATTGGTGGCTTTGACACAAGGAAAAATGGAACCCCAGGTCCCTGTTCTGATTGTAAAGAAAGGAAGAGAGATGATATAAGGAAGATGACACGTGGCTCACAGTTCTTAAGGAAGCCAGTTCCATCCCACGGATTACTCATTGCCTGCTCTCATTGGGGAAATCCCCCTGAGACTCATTCTGTTGCATAAGTAAATATCCATGTCCTTCTCCCCACGCCCCTCCCGCATCCCTTTTTAACTGGTGGATGTAGACATGAGCAGAGCAATATTCAGATACTCCTCATACTGCAATGTGGTTGGCTCTGCATTCTACAGCACGTGAAAGCAGAGTTGATCCTGATCTGCATTCAGCCTGTGGGTCTGGCTGTGTGAAAGGGTGAAGAGTGCTGGGATATATATAGACACAAGTGCTGCCCACTAAGCCAGTAGCAGCTCCACACTCTAGCTTAGCAAATTGTACTGTGAATACCAGAGAGGAAAATAAGCTGGGAATTGGACCACAGCCCATCTGAGTCAGTAAACTGGTCAGCTGGGCTTCAAACCCCACAAAGGACAGAAAAGGACTGGAAGTGCAAAGCAGTGACTGGAGACAACAGACTGACAGCAGAGCTAAGTCCTCCACGACATCCTTGAGGGGTAGATTCTCCCAAGAAGAGCCCCAGACAGCCGGGCTCTCTCTACGTGCCTTTCTGCACAAATAGTTCAGTTTTTAGTGATTAGACTCTCAGCCTCACAGTTCCCTTCCCCACTTGCCGCCTCACCCTTCCACATACACACCCTGGAGCTTCAACTGAGTTAATTACACAGCCTTAAATTAGAGGTACAGCTTTGTAATAAAGCTGAGGGGAGGTGCAGAGCAAAAATAACTCACCTTGACTAAGCAAATATAAGACACATCTGTATGGGAACACTATCTTGTGGAGACTGGGAAGCTAAAAGGAAGCACAGCAGTAAGCCCAACAGAACAGCTATTGACTCCTAATCTAATAGCAGAACAGGAGTAACGACAGCACTAGCCCCCACCTCACTTTGTCACATCCTGCCAGCAAACGTGGCATGTGAAGCTTTAAAGATGGAGAAAAGGGGACCCAAAATTAGGAACAAGCCAAAATTTTCAGAAAGTCCAACAAATGTGTGTGAGGGGAAAATCCTTTCTGAAGTAACAGCAAACATGTCTTGGTTTCAGTTCCATAATCTCTGACATGTGTGTCAGAGTGAGTGCTGTACTAAGACACAAGGTGACTGCAGCAGCTCCAGCACAAGAGGTGAAGTGGAATGTAGCCATCGTATGAAACTGTTCCTCATAGCAAGGGATTGGTGACAGGGAAGAGATGACAGGCAATTGGTGTGTAAGGACAGGTGACAGTTGCACAGTGCCGTGTGTAGTGACAGTCAGAGGTATTCTGGAAAGATATGAAAAGACTTCAGACAGGTATGTGGGGAAAATGAGGGGCATCATGAACAGGTATGTAGGGATGGGTATGTGAGGATAAATGAGAAGCATGAAATAATAGTGATGGCTGAGAGGTTGGTGAGGAGAAGGGAAAGGTATCCGTGGACAAGAGGTATGCAGGGACAGCTTTGTGAGGATATAGAACATATGCAGAGATAAATGAGAAGCAATACGTACATAGGGACAGGTAGAGGAATGTGAGAGTAGGTTTATAGGAACAAGTGAGAGGCGTACAGGGAGAAGAGACTGATATGCACTGACAAGTGAGAGGCACTCGGGGACTGGCATGAGGTATGAACTGATATTGCTCTGTATGTTGTAAACATTTCAGTTTTGTTTCTGTATCAATGAACATTCAGTTCAGTTTGATATATGTGCTGTTACAGGTCGTTGGAAGAATAGCAGAACTTTACGTCTCCCGTTGTAGCCAATCTTACATATGCCGCAAAGAAATGCTAACAGCTCATTTTATGTCACTTATGTGTTGTTCTAGTCTAACGTTTACAGTCTAAATCACAGTAAAGATCATCTATGGAGAAACATGAAATCATTTACACATAAAGCACATACAAATTCGCTCATACACGTACTCTCTCACACATACGTTCCTTCAATACTCAGGCCTGAACCTTAGGTTGATTTAGCCACATTGCTCAGGGCTTGTGAAAAATTTTTGCACCCATAATTAGGGTGACCTAACCCCTGTATAGATGCAGTCAAAGGAAGGATTCTTCCATCAGCTTCCTGCCTCTCAGGCCATATCTACACTACCCGCTGGATCAGCAGGTAGTGATTGAGCTATCGGGGATCGATTTATCGTGTCTAGTGTAGATGCAATAAATCAGTCCCTGAGCGCATTCCCCATCAATTCGGGAACTCCACTGCTGCGAGAGGTGGAAGCAGAGTTGATGAGGGAGTGGCAGCGGTCGCATCGCCACCATGAGGATGCAGACGTAAGTCGACCTAAGATAAGCTATTAGCATAGGTGAAGTTGCGTATCTTAGATCAGACCTCCCCCCCACTGTAGACCTGGCCTCAGAGAGGTGGATTAACAACACTGATGGAAAAAAACATTCTGCTGATATAATGCCGTAGTGTAGATGCTTCTTACCGTGACACAGCTGCAGTGCCATAGACTAGGCTGTAGTGTAGGCATACCCCAAGATGATCAAGACCTGGCCTTTCATACTTCCCAGCGTGGCAGGCATGAACTTGTCAGTGCACTGATGTTTACATTTAAAGGGACATAGGCAACTTCGAATCTGGTTAATCAGGGAAGAGGGCTAAAAGCAGTTTCAGTTTCTACCCATCCCTCTGAAATCTGGTAACTTTAAAACTGCATTTTCCTATTTTTTTAAAAGTATTTGCTCTTCCCTCTTGTCATCAAAAATCCTCACAAACTGACAAGCTGTTCAGAGGAAATAGCAAATGGGTTCATATGTCAAATGCAAAAGGAGAAATAAACTGTTTTTTCTCCCACCCCTTTCAATTATAGCAGCCTTCGCTATAACAATACTGGGTCTAGAATTTTCTGAGGGAAGTGTGATAAGTTGTTGATGCCCCTTTAACATCAATAAGAGTTGAAGCAAAGGCAGGATGTTTATCTATCTTTGAGGATTTATCTCTATAGACTAGAATAATGTTTGCAATGACTGAGGCTAAATCACAGTTTTCTTTACGAGCTCCTGATTTTAAAGGAAGAGATTACATAACTTTCCTATTTTAATTCAATTCAAGATGACATTTGGCATAAAAGACAGCAAATGATGCTAATTTCTTGCATTTATTTTTTAAAAAAGGCTTTCAATTATTAGGTTATCTTCTATCTGGCCTTACTGCCATGAATAGTAGTGGAGCTCAAAACAGCAATGTTGGAGAGAACCACAGTGAGCCTACATCAGGAAATCCTGCAGGTGTTTTAGCCTGGGTATGGGCACTAATCTGGCCAGCTGCCCACTCTGTTCCAAAATCTGTGGTAAAGTGTCAAATTTCCCAGAGCTTCATCCCAATTTATCTAGTCTGGATGAAGAGATGGAAGCAAAAGAGTGGGAGCATACAGCTTACATCAAGTAAAATCACTCAGCCAGGGAAAGTCTTTTTAAATGGACAATCAACAGTAGGGGCAGGGAAGCCCCGGGCCCTTTAAATGGCCTCCAGAGCTTCCAGCTGCCACTGCTGCGGTGGGGAAGGGAGGAGAGGAGAGGAGGAGGGGACATTTACTATGCAGGGCAGGCTGGGGCTGGCTCTGACCCCCTCATCCCTGCCCCTTCCGTCCAAGGCCCTGCCTCTCCCAGGGCCAGAGTTGGCCCCAGCCCCGTACCAGTAAGTCGCCATACTTACTTTCACCCCGGTCAGTGTTACACAGACTCAGTTCCGCACACCTTGCAAACCTGTGTGCCAGTCCCTGATGCTTATTTTACAATCCGGTTGTGAAGGACATCTGTAAACAATGGTTCTCAGATCATAGGGCTTAATGCCCTTTCTGATAGTTCCTCTAGTAGAACGAAAATTGACCCATGAGTGGGTCTCTCTCTTACAAAGTGGTCTACAGAATGAAAAGTAGAGAATCCGTTTGAGAATAACAGTGCTGTAAGGTCATCTTTCCTTAGAAAACACAGTGTGCCTATACAGCATATAGCCTCTGGTGCCTGAGAACTCTGACCGGCTGCATATGACTCTGAAATGAGAAACCATGCTCTCCACCCTCATTGTGATCCCGAACCACAAATACCCAGTACCCTGGAGCACAAGTGTCACCACCATGCTAAACTTTGGTTACTGGTCAACACAATGGCATATGGGTGAACTCCTGTTCAGCAAAGCTAAGCCACTCTGCACCTAACCATGCATCTGCTCGCTCTCTCCTCTCCCCGTTCCATTCGGCCCGAGTGTCAATTCCATCCAGTGGTCACATCATAGAGAGAGGACTGGGAAGACATTTATTTAAAAAAAAAAAAACAGTGATGCCCTAACAAAACCCTCCATCCTCCATCATCAAACCTCATGATGGCTACAGAACAAAGGCTATATATCCAGCACAGCGTCCCTCAAAACAGAGCTTGAAAGCTGTGTCCTATTTAATGCATGGATGTGCAACACCTTTGGAGATTCATGCAGCTTTTTCCTACTTTGCTGTGTGTACCTTTAGACTCCAGTCCATCCTGTTTACTCAGTTTTTAATCCAAACTTTCTGGGGTAGCAAACCCACTGACTACCCTAAACATAGAAATCGGAGCTTATTGTAAATTTATTTATGCATAACTTAGTGGTTGTGTGACACAGTTGATGTCTGTGCATAATCTTTTCTTAAGCTATGCAATAAAAATATGGAAAATACAACAGCAAATAAGTGTCTTATATACTGCTTCAAGACTGGACTCATCCTGTGCACAACATGTTTCCATTGTCTTATCTGTTTTCTCAGTAGAGATGGCATCTCTGTATTTGTTTGTGCAGCACTGAACACACAGTTAGCAATCAATAAATAAAAGCAGCCTATGAACAATAAATACAAATAACTTCAGTGTCAATGTTATGAGCTGCTGCATGAGGTCAGGACAGAAGCTATTTGTAAGTGTTGTGTGGGGTGTGCTATGTTGCACACAAATCCCTTTACTCTTACCTTTCCCTATCATGCCTGCTAATGCAATGCACGAAATGTGTTCTCACATAATAGGCAGGTCTTATGTTCCCCTTCCTTGTTAGGAATTAGCATGCTGGAGCATCACATGTTGCCTCCCAACACTACAAAGCTCTTCTGGGGCAAGAAGCATCTTTTTGTTATGGTTTTGGTACAGAACCTCACACAGTAGAGCCCTGCTCCATGCCTGGGGCTCCTATCTGCTCCCACAATACAAATCAATCAAATAATAATTATAATTTATACTAGAACCATTTCTAGTAAGGGCTTTTGGTTTCGTCTCCTGGGAAGGAAACTTTGTCTCCTTGATAATGCATGTGAAAGTAACATTCAGCTTCCCTCCCCTAAAGAGAAGGACTTTAGTGTTGGGGGGAGGCATCATCAGATAGGAAGGGAGTACAGCAAGGTCATGGCTGACATCACAACGTGAGCAACAAAAATGGAAGAAAGAGCTGACTCAGTTGATTCATTCTACCCGGGGAGACAGCTCAAGGCCTGGAACTTTAGGAACCCCATGGTCTCTAGTTTGGAGTTCCAGCTGCTCACGCCCCCACATGAGTGACAGTACTGCTTTGGGTTGTGCTCAGTTACACTAGTTTCATCACTGCCCTTAGTGTCTCCTCCAAGTATGTGGGATAGGTGAGGGTGGGGAAAAGATCTGGAAGGATGGAAGTTCACATTGGCATTATTTACCAACTCACCAGTGTAGTAAGTTTTGGGAAACCTGCCTCCTTGATAGATGACCCAGTGCACCACAGAGGACATATTTCTGATCTTGAATAGGCCAAAAACTGCTAGGTGCTACCACTAACCAAACACACACAGAGACTCTACAAAGAGTCCTAGTACTGCATTTGAGTCACACTCTGAAATGGCTCCCCCTTTTTCTCTCCCCTTCCTCCTTTACCACTGCTTTTTTAACACCAATGAAGTTTCACATTTGGAAATGGTTTTGGCTGCCATGGGAAGCTTATGGTTTCTGAGGGTCCCATCCCTGCTCTAGCTGAGCCTTCTCTGGGTTTGGGTCAGCAGGTCTGTGTAAATTTTGGATCTCAGGAACCTGGGGTAAGAGTCTTTCTCCATGAGGCTGTGCACTTTCCCTTGGGCCTGGTCAAAGCAAGATAGTGAGGGCTCCTGCACGTTATTTCTTGTCACCTCCCGGGTCTGGAAGTCTATGTTCACCTAGGGACAGAGAAACAAGATGGATTATATAGAATAACTTTGGTTTATAAAGTTAAGAGTGTATGTTTGTCACAGCCACGACTAATAACGCAACAATATAACCTTTTGAGGTGGGGGAGGGAGGGATTCATAATAAGTCACTGCCCAAATTTTCTAACTTAGGTAGCTTAAGTTAAGCATTTCAATCTATATTAATTTCAATATTAGCTGTGTGTGCTTTGAAGTATTAACAGCTTTGAAAAACAGTTCATTTTTATGTAGGTGCTTAGGTATGAATTTAGGTGCTTAACTTTTGGCACTTACTGCAAGTCTGAAAATGTTAACTGGGAGTCGTTATCACCCCAGCTATCCCATCACTCATCAAGACTCCTGTGAATTTTCACAAATTTGGCTCTCTACACACTTAGTGTTAGGATAATGAATTGTTAGTAATTTTAAACTATTACTAAAATCTTATTAAATAGCTTGAAGTTATTTTTGTTTTACAATAAACTGTTTGACTTTGCTCATAATTTCTCATGACAATTACTTACTAAAATATGTTGTGCTTGGACTTTTCCATTTTAAATCCCCTAAACTTATGACTTTAGCATTTTTGCATTGACAGATCAATAAATTTTCCCAGATTTTTTCCCTGACAAACAATCAGTCTTAACTGTGGTTGTCATGAGAAAGATGGCTGCAAAGCCATTCCTGTGTGCAAGAGTTTGCTATTATTAATCTTTTGAATAGGGAGGCTTCCGTGGTACCTAAATATAATGTAGTTAAGAAAGGGAACCTTTATCTGTGCCTCCCCTCAGATGGTTACAGCTTTAGTTGGCCGTACATTATGCTGGTGGGTCATTTCAAATTTTGATACACCAAAAGTCATGACTGTGGAATCTGATTTTAGGAAAGACCAAACCCTTTAGATATCATAGGGATCAACACCTCCTCATATAACCTAAACCCAACTGTCTAATCCCAGCTGGAATGCATTCAGTGCCACAGGATGCTGGATCTCCTCCTACTCCTGTTGACATAATGAGAGAGACAGCCATTGATTTCAGTGGGAGTTCAATTTGACCTTGTAGTCGGCCCATCTCCAGCTTGGGCTTGAGCCAAAGTACCTTTGAGTCTCTTGCCCCTGGGTCCACGCCAGGAGCCCCACTCCTGGGCAATTTTACTGGTCCATGCAGGAGCTCAGCTTATTCCCAAGGTCTTTTCAGCACCCAATTTATAGTTTCCTTGACTTTAGCCCCTGGGAGTACTTCCAGGACCTACCACAGTTCACGGCCTTTTGCTTATATTAGGATTGTAGTGTCTATCTCAGAGGTGGGCAAACTATGGCCCGTGGGACCATCCTGTCCGGCTCCTGAGCACACAGCTGGGAAGGCTCCCCCGGCTCCTCCCCCGCTGGTCCCCTCTCTCCTGCAGCCACGCTGCCATGCAGGTAGCACTCTGGGCCATGCAGCTGCCAGATATGCTGCTCTGAGCAGCATGGCGAGGGGCTCAGGGGGTTGGATAAGGGGCAGGGAGTCGGGGGGGCAGTCAGGGTATGGGGAACAGGGGGTTGGATAGCATGGGAGACCCAGGGGGCCTGTCAAGGGGCAGGGGTGTGGATAGGGGTCAGGGCAGTTAGGGAACAGGGGGAGGGGGTGGGGTCCCAGGGGAGACAGTTAGGGTTGAGGGGTCTAAGGAAGGGGTAGTCGGGGACAAGGAGCGGGGGTGGGGGAGGTTGGATGGGTCAGGGATTCTGATGGGGGCAGTCGGGGCGGGAAGTGGCATGGGGTCGGATAGGGGGTGGGGGCCAGGCTGTTTGGGGAGGTACAGCCTTTCCTACCCAGCCCTCCATACAGTTTTGCAACCTTGATGTGGCCCTCAGGCCAAAACATTTGCCCACCACGGTCTATCTGCCTTAAATGGGGTCAGGCTTGGAGGAATATGTTAGCAGCTGCCTCGGGCTCAATTTCCCTTGTTGCTGGAGCTTACCAACCTGCCCTAGAAGCTTCCTTGTTCCTGGAAAAACTCCTCCCATGGCCAGTATCACCCTTTTAAGCCTCACTTCTACAGGTGTAGCATGTTCTGCAGGTGCACCTAACTGACACTGCCTGATTGCAGGAATGATCATTAGCCTTTCCACCAGAGGGATGGTAGGGGGGTGCCCCATCCCAGGCCCCAAATTACCAATATTAGTAGGTCACAAGTTGTGATTAAAGTCTGAATTTTCCCCGCTGGAGGCCCTGTTGGAAATTGGGTACACAATCACTAGGATTCACAGAGGAATCTGTGAGCAGGCCCTCGCGGAATAAGCAATATGGCATCACAATTCGACATCGCAATGCAGGATATAGTATCATAAACTGTGACTATATTAAAGGAGAATTCACAAGTCCAGGCTCTAAATTGTGGCTAACACTTTCTATTTAGCACAGTGTGCTATTGCTCATAACTTTCAGAAATTCTAACAATGCTGAATTCTACAGATTCAGAGGGCTGTAGGGCCTAGATTGATACATACACCCTAACTCTTGGAGATTCAACAGGTTAGAGGAGTTGCTGTTGAAGGCAGTTTTGAGGACCTGTAAAGAATCAGATTTGATACTCGTGAAAGAATGAAGGAGCGATGTCTCTATCAAGCCATTGCTTTTCAGAGGTTCCCCACTGGAGGCTTTGGGATGCAGGCTGCAGTAACTCAGGAATCCAGACATGCTGGCCAAAAGTAGCCAGTGAAATCATTGATCAGCTCATTATCTCTTCAGTGGTCCCCGAAGAGGACAACATCCCAGTATTGGGGATGTGAGTCACTGGTAGTAGAGAGAGATGTGGCAAACGTGATGTACCCAACCCTCCTTTCCTTCCCATTGCCATGTGAGTTTCCCTGCAATACCTGTCTCTCAGATTAATTCCACCTGAGTGTGTATGCTACCAACCTCTCGAGGAGCTTGCACATCAATGAATTCTTCAAAGATCCTGTGGGCTTTGGATGCCAGCTTTGTTGTTGACCGTGTCTTTTTGAACTCCTCGCAGGCCAGCCAGAACTCCAGATTCTCCTCGCTGAACTCTGTCTTCAGGAAGGCGCGGAATGCAGCCACCCCATCTACAAGGGGGAAACATTGGATTTATGGACGAAAGGAAGCAACTTCAGACCAGGTAAGGCCTCTTTACTGTAGATCCCACTATTTACTCATCCCCAACAAATACGATCCTTTTTCGTTTCAAAATCTCTACCATTGGCACAGAGACTTAACTGCTGATCATGTGTTTTTTCTACAGCAGGCTCAATTACTGACCTCCACAGGTTACACAGTTACATGAGGCTCCCATGTGGTTAAAGGAACCTCCTCCTGTGTTGTTTTTTTAATCAGTGTTTTGCTAGGAATGTAGACAGAATTTTAAAGGGATTTCAGTTGGATTTGACAGCCCAACTTCTATAGGGTCCTTTGAAATTCCTAGGCTCAAATTATCCATTCTGCTTGCCATATAGTTGTTAATGCCTCACTTTGTAAAATATATTTGTCACTAGGTAAAACTGTTTATAAAATACGTCATTTGTGAACTTGTCTCATTTTACATCTGGGCTTTTCATTGCTTTGATTTGTTACCTTGACATGTTTTTAACTCTTATTCATCCACAGGAAGTATCTTAGAATTTCTAACCATAACGAATATAATAAAAAGGAAAAGGAAGGAGCACTGAGTGGTTACCACCTCTCTAGCTCAGAGTGCTCTTATCTCTTTTAGTGCTTAGCAATTGTGAGACTTCGATAACAATTTCTGGCTAGCTCAAGTTACAAGTTATGATTATGATTGTTTGGCTAGGAAATTGAAGCGTTCTGATTTCTGTGCCTAGGCATATTTATAAAAAGGGGCACATGTGGACACAGCTACTGTATTTATTTTCTCTGCGTATATGGAATCCAACCAATTCAGCTCTGGAATAAGCAGAATTGAAATGAATGAGCAGAGCTGAATTTTGCCCTTTCAGACCTTTCCTATAAGGGAGGGCCATATAAGAGTTTATTACAGGAATCCTTCTTGACCAGCATTACCCCTTTCCAAGTTTGTCTCTAAAAATATGTATGGGATGGGGCAGGGAATGCAGTCAGTGAGGGGAAAGAAGTGGTCTTGGGGAAACTAACTGAAGGTCCCTCCTATTCTCCCTCCCTGAGTTTGGAAGCTAAGCTCCCCTAGAGCTCCCCTTCCTCCTGCCTCTTCCTGGGCTGGTGAAATAAGGACTTTTCAGGCACAATAACCTAAAGTGGGAGCAGCAGGAGGGGCTGGTGCCTGGCTGGGGAGGTGATGGGGTTCGAATCCTTCCTGCACCAGTACCAGATGGGAGCTTCCTTTCTGACTCTTTTGTTTCCCAGAAAGATCCATCCCCTGCCCTTCACCGCCTCTACTTCCAGTGGGTAAAGATGGAAAGTGACAGAGTCTGCTGCCTCCAGCTCCCGCCACCCCCATCCCCAGGGAAAAAGAGAAACCCTGTCCCAGGCCTCCCATCCCCTAGCCAGAATCCAGGAGACACTAGGGTTGCCATCTCTGAGATGCAGAACACCACCCTCACCTCAGCCCTTCAGGGAGCCTCTGCCTTAACCACTCCACTCCTGGCGACACTCAGATGTCAGGTCTGTTTGTGACAACTTGCATTTGACACTGGCAGAAAACAGGATACTGGGCTAGATGGACCAATGGTCTGACCCAGTATGGCCGTTCTTATGTTCTATCCCCTTTCCTAGCCCCTGATGCTGGGAGCAGCCACTGCGGTTTTAGCAGCCTGAGGGCCTGGCACACACCCAGATGTCAGCCGCTCTCCCAGCCACGTGGCTTGCGTGGTAGTTACAAAATCACTGTGAGGACACATGTATGCATAGCTTACCAGGAAGGTTGGTCCCAAGAGAAAAAACCCAAACCCCACACATTACGTCTTTTCACTGGCCAGGCAGTATTAAACTGGCCAGGCTGGTTAAAACCCAGCCAGCTAGCAACCAGAGCCACAACCAGGACACAGAATGGTTCTGTCAGCTCCCTCTCCTTTCTTGAATGTCTCCTCTAAGTCCCTCATGTCTTCCTGTAACCTCACATCCGCTCCCCGCCCAGCAACTGGGAATGGCTTCTTGAGAGCTGGGGTGAAAGTGCCTCTTCCTGCTTGCTTTTAAATATCGAATGTGAGATTATGGACAGAAAGGAGCACAGGGATGAGATGCTCAGCTACAGTATCACATCAGCTCCTTGGAGTGTAGTTTTTCAGTCTCCTTACTGCCCAAAGAGAAGGGGAACTGTGGTCTTAGCAAGGTGCTATGCCAGGAGCAAAATGAGGGCTTTTGTGAAAACTCAGGAGCAGATTAGGGAGTCTGCTGCAGAGAGTTTGGAGGGAACAGAAGTTTGAAGGGGAAAGAACAGCAGATCCTGGTGCCAAAAGGCTCTTTCAATGTAGCTGGTTCTTGTAATGTTTGCCCTTAAACATTCCCTGGCTGGTTAGTGGATACCCTGCTGAAGCTTTTTACAATGACGATAAAGAGCTTTGTGATATGCTTGTAGACAGCCTGCCTCCCTTTCTTGGTCTTGATTCTCCCTCTGCTTTTCGACATCCTTAGCATTGACACAGAGGTCACTCTCCAAAAACAGCAGCCTTGCCAGGGGACGTGATGAACAGAGCATAATGTCTGGTAAAAGGAAAGGCTTTCTCATGATTGATGTAGCAAGAAAGACCTTGGCTTCAACCCTGCCTCAGAGAGCAGCCTGGGGCAGCTAGGGAGCTGGGGCAACAGCTGGAACCAGGTCTCTGCACAATTCTCTCCCCTTGCTCATGCTCTGACTTTAGTCAGTGCTGTTTCATTTCTAAATAAATATAGATGTATAGGGGTTGGATGTGAGAAGTGAACATTTTTCTCGTCCTGTTTGTACTCTGTCTCCTTCTCTGTCTCTGTCTACTTCCTCTCCCCCCTCTTCTCTCCTTTCCATAAACTTTCTCACTTCCCTTCCTTTTCCTCACCCTCCCTCTCCTGCAGGTCTCTTGCTAACCCCCTTTCTTCATTCTGTCTCAGTTATTTTCTCCTATCTCTCTCCCACCCTCTTCACTTTCCTTCTTTTCACCTCTCTCCCTGCCTTTCCTTCTGCTCTCCTCCTCACACTTCTGTCTATGCCTTCTTCTCTTTTTGTTGCCATCCTCTCTCTCTCTCTCTCATGGCCTTATGCAGGAGAGACTTCAAACTAAGGGCCTCCTGGCTGCATGGAGTCCCACTGCTAACTTGCACTCACTCATAAGAGGCTGATCCCCTCCTGACTACCCACAGGCTTCTGTCTCCTCCATGTGTGAGCTCCCTGGGGGTGGAGAAAGCCCTTCTTTTTAAATCAGACAGCTAGGGTCATTTTGAGTTGTTTGGGAGGCTGGAGATGATGGAGTAGGGAGCATCAGAGGACTTTCTTGGGAGGGACTTAAAATCTAGAGCTGCCCTGCTCCATATCCCTTTTTCCTTCAGTCTCTGGCTGATTTCCACCACTTACGTCTCTCGGTGTGTGGCCGATATAAGGTATGCCTCTGTCACTCCCTAGCGGTACTCTGAGCTGTGAGGCACCTCACCGCCACCTGCCCTTAGCATGAAGTCCTTCTGCCTGAGGTCTGTTGTCGTTCACCTCCTTGAAACAAACAGCCTGTGGCCATCGACAAGCACCAATTTCTAGGTCACCACAGATCTGGCCCTTTCTATGCAGGCTAGCAATAGACACACACTAGCTCCTTGGCCAGCCCCCACTCTGCAGTATCTAGCTCCAGTCACTGGGCACTCTCAGAAATCACCAGGTGAGATGTCCCTCAAGGGACAGAGTGCACTCAGCTTGACTGGAACCATTCAGGAGCAAATTCTTTAGGACAGCTCAGTCCTGTAGCACATTCCTTTATTTACAAAGGTTAAGATTAAAGAGAGAGTGAACAAGGATAGTAAAAACGGGTTTAAAACATGCTTCTTAGAGTCTAAACTTAACTCCAGCGGACTAAAATCCTCGTCTAAGCAATTTCTCACCTAAGGCCTCCCAGCATCACTAGCCCAATACGGCCAGGATCCAAATTTTATGGCTATAAAAAGTGCTGTCCTTTTCGCTTCCTCAGTAGCGGATGAGAAAGGCATCCTTTTCTCTTCCCATTTTAGTCCAGTCAACCTTTGAAATGCACCCCCATATAAGACTCTTCTCCCCTGTTGCTGGTGTGTGCTCCCCCTGTTTGCTTTGTATCTCCTTCATCAACCTGTCTTTCCTGTTGATTTCACATGCAAATAAAGTTTCCATTATTTTACATGGAATTCCATGTGACAGAGAGAGATACATCTTATCTCCTGTCTGGAAGAAAACTATTTGTCAACTCTTCCTGGTTACAAGTTTAAAACATACTTTAGTAGGTACACATAACTCCTTGCACAGTGATCGTACATACATCTCTCAATGCTTATGATGACCACTATGATATAAGCTTTCACTGGATACCTCACACAACAGCTTTTATTGATAAATACCATGTCAGCAATTGTGTTATATGTAGTGAGTGTGTCAGGCCTGATAGGAGTTGCTGTTACAGAACATTGAACCCTTTTCTAGTTGGCATTGAAGGGTTGTGAGGACACAGTCTGTGAGATGAACAACAGATTACTGTGCACTGCAAGACAGCTTCCACACTGTGATGCTGCCCTGTAGCTTAGGATAGGAAGGGAAGAAAGGAAATGGAGAAGAGTACCCGAACTAACTGAAGTGCCAGGGCGGATTTAGGTCTATAGAATGTTGTTCCCTGAGTTGGAACTTGGTCTGGATGCTGAGTTTAAGACTGGCGTACTCATGAAGAGAATCATGGAAGTGTTACTTACCACAGGAGGTCAGTGTCTTTGTTTCAAAGTACTTCTCTCCCAAATGAGGGGAGTCTGGCAGCACAGTACCCCCGGAACTCTGTCAAGTTTAGCACTGACTTGAACAGAAAACTGTCATCTATTGAGTCACCTACTGAAGTATCAATTAAGGAAGCACGGAAGCTAGGACTTGTGAGATATAAACTACATATCAAAGATAAAGTGCAGAAAAAAAGACCAGCTCTGGGAGTCTTCAGCTGGCACAGCATGGAGCATCCTTAGAATATACAGACCATTGTCTCCATGGACATGGCACTTTAAGAAGGTATCGGTGTACTTATTTAGGGGCATGATCCTTTAAAATAGTTCTAGTATACTTATTCAAGCATCTCACCCCAAAAAAGGAGCTTTGAGTGTAGAGATCATCTGAAACCAAATGGGGAAGCGATCACTGGTGGAGCAGACCTAATGAAGATACTGCAAAGAATTCCTCTAATGGGGGGAGAGCATCAAAGCCCATAAGAGGAGCAGATCTGGAAGGAATTTGCAAATCTGTGAGAGCAGAGCGGGGCCATAACCAGTAAACGTGGTTGTGTAGGGCACCCGAAAATTTCGGGCACCACCAGGACCATAGGCACCGACTTCTTATCTTGCTGGAGGCGTGCTCAACACCACCCTACTGCTTCAGGCCTCCCCTTCACTCCACTCCTTCCCCCAAGCCTCCAGCCCCACCCTGCCTCTTCCCAACCCTGCTCCACCCCCACCCTGCCTCTTCCCCACCTCCTCCCCTGAGCGCACCCCATACCTGCTCCTCTCTCTCCTACCAGAGCTTGAACACCACGAATCAGCTGTTCACGGCAATCC
This sequence comes from Dermatemys mawii, assembly GCA_007922305.1. Lineage (NCBI taxonomy): Eukaryota > Metazoa > Chordata > Testudines > Dermatemydidae > Dermatemys > Dermatemys mawii. Next base: position 2,955,154 of record ML677352.1, read on the forward strand.
AGAAGCACTGGCAGGGATGGGGAGGAGTTGGTAAGCACAGGGCCGCTGACATGCGAGAGGCACAGTGGGAGGAGGGAAGGGAGGAGCTTGACACTCCAGCCCTGGAGCACCCACCCACAGAGTCCTCACCTATGACTGGGACAGCAAGTAAGAGCAGGTCGGTTCCCCCACATCGAGTGTGCGCTGCAGTCTCCTTATTAGCAGAAGGCAGGGGCCATTATCAAATGCGCCAGCCTAGGGGCACCAGTTGCACCGGCATGGGGCAGTAAAGGGGCACCAGTATTCACAAAGCCAGATGACCTGGTGTAGAGGCACCAGTCATGCTGGCATAGGGGCACCAGTTTAATAATACTGTGTAGGGCCCCCTAAATCCTAAGAACAGCCCTCGAGCAGGGCAATGAAAGGCTAGTCCATTCTTCTTTCACTCTTATCCCGTGAACACAAGCCAGGTCTCAAAGTCATTACTTGGATTTTACTGACTTCTTGTTTGGCCATGATTCCCATTGACTTCAGTGGGAGTTTAGCCTCAGCCTCACTAAGGACTTCAGCTTAGGTCCCTGTGTACCTGCTCATCCCTAGAGCAGTAAGGTGCACTGGGGATCTTGGGGAGGGATTGTGCTAAGTACACTTATTTCCCAAACAATTATCTTTTTCTGAGATCCTCCTGGGGTGCTAAGGCTCCCCTTGTGCTCCCAACACAGAGAAGTGCCTAAAAGTATAATCTAGCCCTGTATGGTTTAAGTAATTATCATATTTGGCACTTATTTGTAGTGTGTCACCGATTTACAGTGCTCTACAAACATTCATGCATCCCCACAGTTCATCTGTGAACTAGATAAGTATTGTTACTTTCCTTGTATAGAGGGGTGCAGTAAAGCTGACAGTTCATGGATTTTCCCAAGGTCAGTAACAGAGCTGTAGTTAGAATTCAGAGAGTTCCTCACAGCCAACGTGATGTTCATTCCCTTAGAACATGGAGAGTAGATTGATTAGAGCAATCAGGGTTGAAAGGAAGGAGCTCTGCAGGCTAATGAATGATGAGTGGCAACTAAGAAAGGCCTCAACATCTTGAGAAGATCCAAGACTAAAGGCTTAAATCATTTAGGCAGACAGTTTAATCCTCAGGAGCCTGGCCGATGCTGGATCACGAAGGTTAATGAATATTTATATAATGTTTGTATTTCATTCCATAGATGTGATTTGCACTTAACCTAGGAAACAAAGACATAGGCTGAGATTTTTAAAGCTATTTAGGTGTTGCTGCACTTAGCATTGCAATGCCTACGTTTCATTTTTCAAACACAATCAAGGGTACACTTAAGGGTCTAAATACTACCCTGTTGACGCTGAATGAGGTGGGGGTACAGGAACATTTCTAATCCTAGTATTGTTTTGATGAATTTTAGACTCATGGTAGTAGCACAAAGCTGGTACAGTGCTGTCCTGGCTCAAAAAGAGCCAGAAAGAGATGGAAATCTGTGGGAAGAAGGGCAAAGAGTGATCAAGAAAAGGCAGAAGAAGGATAATATATGTCAGAAGAGCACAGAGATCACACAATACGGAGGAGGGAAAAATAACCGTCACAGAACTAGAAAGGAAACATACATGATGGTTTTTCCATGTCTCTTTGTTGAAAACAGATTCAGGGTTTAAGGACAGTTTGTCCTGCTGGATATTGGACAAATGACAAGCCACGTGTCCAGCCTCGAGAGAGATGCAGAACAAGATGCGCCGTTGCTTGCATCTCCGCCGGCATACTGTCAAAAGGAATCTCTATCTCGCTGGCCAGACCATGTCTCCTGGGCATGAGATACAGAGAGAGGCTACTCTTCTGTCACTTACTGCACACACACTCTCCAAGCCAGACCAAGCTCCCGTCTCAGGGGAGTCATCATTAACTTTAATGGCACGAAGTGGGAAAAGATGTTCAAAAACACCGCATTAAAGTCACTTCCTGGTAAATGTACTAAAAGCACATTGCACAGACTACAGAATCCCCTTCCCATGCTACCACACTTCCCTGAGGTTTTTCCCTCACTACTTGCTTTTAGAAAATGAAAATTTGACACTATTGTACACTGTGCAGAGATCTCTGTCCTGTCTCTGACAAACAAGGAGTTAAGAGCAACTCAGGTGCTCCAGGGAGGGGCCATAGGAGCCGTTGCTCCTTTTTTGAGAAGATAGTTACTGCCTGGGAGAAGGTTGTTCCCTGAGCAAGTGCAGCCCCAAGCCAAGGGAATATTTGTGTATTATGTTTTGAGGCTTTCCTGTGATGGGAAGAGAAAGCTCTTGCTGCAAAAGGGGAGCTGACTGGCTGATCCTGTGCTTCTGAACTGCTCTGCATCTTCAGGAGATAGATATACCGCATTAAATTGTTTACCTGAAAGTATCAACAAAATTAAGATGTCAGCCACTCTTAACCGGTTGGCCTTAGTTCCTTTAAAGCAGTGTTGACAGAGGAGGAGTTGCACACTTTCTCCCCAGACTAATGCTAAAGACAGATGCCTGCTGCAGAGCTGTGTGATTGAGTTGTGCTGCTTCCCTTATTCTTGATCACTTACCGGTGTTGATACTGATGTCTTTTTATATGATCTGCAGACTAGACAGTTGGAATCATTCCATTTCCTTTATCCAGTAGGGCATTGCCCATCCTGGGAGGCCCTAGAGACATAGGACTAATTCACTGGTGACCTATGGCCCCTTTGTAACAGTATAGCTGGCCTAAAAGGGCTTCCGAGCAGCCAGAAGCTCTCTTACCTGCCAGGAGTAGCCCTGATGCAATCGAACACCCCAGCAAGTGCAGAGGTGACACCACTGATTCTACAACCCCATGACCCCACAAGAGCCCCCAGTGCAGGAATACTGGGCAGGAGGAGGTATGACTCAGTGTTACAGTGCAGTGGCTTTTCCTAAGATCCTGCAAGTCCCATAGGGGTCACAGCGGTCAGAACACAAGGTAAGATACCTTTTAGGGCTGCCCTAACCTGCACTGGGGGGCTGCATGGCAGCAACCCAAGGATAGGAAAAGCACAAGCCAGCTTCCCCTCAGTCCCTGTGCTAGCCTCCATGCTGGTGCAGAGATGAATCAAATCCAGAATGAGAACGTGGCATACTATTTAAGAAAATAACATAATTCCTGGTCAAGATTGTGATCAGAGAGACCTCCAAAGAGAGGGGTTCTGAGTAGATATTGTGGAGGAGGGGTAGGAGAGAGTGAGAGCAATGCATCTCCTTACATCCTGGCATCATTCTGGAGCCAGATTTTATTGGAAACATAACACTCCTTTTATCAAAGTTCCTCCTAGACTCCACTCAAGAGACCCTCTCCTGAAAGTATTATGTCGAAATTAAATGTTACTATAAAGTTCACTAAAGCAATGTTCAAGCAACAGCCTCTCATACTTCAGTGGCTATTTTACAAAGGTGAATGAGCTGATATTACACAGAGAGACTGCACGATGCTCTGTTAGAGGCCTCTTTGTAGTCTCATTGTATGTGTCAACAAGAGGTTCAGAAGTTCCAGAAAAGAACACTGACTCTCTATGTACAGTGTCAACCTCCTTACCTTGGCAATACCCATTGAATTGTTATGAGGGTCTCAAGATTATATCACTGTAGTAACATTTAATTCCACCCTTTGATCTGAGAACTATCTCCCTGCTTCCTTCCATTCCCACCAGTATATCCCTGGAGGGACAGCTTTGAGTTGGCTCCCCTCTGTCATTCAATTCCTGAGGATTGTCTATGCCATAACACACCATTACATCAAAGAATTGTTTGGTCTGAAGAAGTCTAAAACCTCATTCCAGGTTTAACTTTGACTGTGGCAGATGAAAATTGTGACCCAACAACGTTATTCCAAGCGAATTAGCAAACCATAAATAATTCTTAACCCCTCTGAAATTTACATAGGAGTTTCCATTCCAGAACAGACCAATGGTCTATCTAGTGAAGCAGTGATCTATGCCAAATGCTTCAGAGAAAATGTGATACCTACATAACACTATAAAGCAAAGGGAAAATTTATTTCTGAGCCCATCTGGTGATCATCTTATGCCCCAGAGCATGAGCTCATATTACGCTAGCAAACACTGTTCATGTGGGCAATCATAAGGAAATTTGACTGATATAGTTCTCTCCTTTTTACCACTAGCTATGGGCGCTTAGCTGAAAATGTTCACTGGGGACAGTCACACAGGAATGCTAGAGTAGACACAGGACTTCTTTATCTGTTTGACATTAGCACAATGTTTGTTCATGTGTGCTACTTAATAGAGGGGAAAATGCAGATAACTGAAGCTTTGTTCTGCTTCCACAATGAATCTTAGGCAATCACATTGCCTTTTTAATACAGTTATGAAAATACCGACAATGACCACCACAAGATAATCCCTTTCACTCAAAGGTCTATGGGCCAAGCACAGCTCTCATTTACACTGATGCAATGTAACACAGTTGACTTCAATGGAGTTACTTCAAATTTCTTTCAGTTTAACTAAGAGCAGGTTTTGACCCTCACACTTGCAATTTCAGAGGCTTCACGTATAAACAGAATGTAGAGTATTCCCTGGAAAGGGGGGTTAATAAATTACTGATATTTCACTATTCACTGGGTAATTATTAGAAATTCAGCTTTTGTCATCACACACATTTAATTACCACAATAACTTCCTAATTTAGATATGGGAGAAGGCTGGTGTCGCAGCGACCCCTGTGTGGTAACTGCTAATAAATGCTGACATTTTTATGGTGGTCACTGTCTGATGTTCTAAGGCTGCAGTCACATCAACCAGCTAAAAAGGAAACTATTTCTATAATTTCATCACATATAACCTTATCTACTTAGCTTTTGTAACAGAAGCATACTCTTGTATACTACATGCTTTACCTTTCTTCATGTCCTAAGTTATGCTCAGGGTAACATAGGACTCTGACAAAATTAGAGATGGGCAAAAAAAAAAAAAAATTGGCAAATGTTTTCCATGATATTTTGTGTTTGGACCAAAAAGAAAAAGTTTTTAAAAAGTTGAATATTTCCCCCTAGCTGCAAAAATGATAGTCTTAGTGAATTATTGTTGGTGAAATAATACAGCATTTTTTCATCCATGGATCTCAAAACAGTTTACAGTCATCAATTAATTCCCAACCGAAAACACTGGGGTTTCAATGGGGCTCAGGGGAAAAAAAAGTCAGTCTAAACACTTAAGGAGTCCAGCCCATTCCCTCCTGAAATATAAACCTCACCACACACTCTCGCCCCTCTTAGTTTACACTGTTCATACTGTCTCAGTTTGCCCCCTTGTTTCATTCTGTAATGGAAACATGCTATTGGATATACACTGTGAATTTTAATATGTTGTTTGTTAAAGGTGTAGAAAAGATTTTGAAAGAACTCAGTCCCCGGTTACATTCCATGATATCAGAATTCCGTAGCTTCCCAGTAGGATGCATTGGTGGAGCAGAATAATATTTTTATAAATGGAATTGGAATGATTGATCAGTTTAGTGGTATGAAGTGTGATGATTACCTGGTCCTGCATGGTTTGTGTTTGTAGAACATTCAAACTTGTATGTTTAAGTATAGGTTATACCCTGGAACTACTAAAATATGTCATTTTTGTAGCTAGCAAAGCTATCTACTGGAATGTTCAAAGTCACATAGGGGATTTGAATGCCTGTTGGATTTCCCATGAACATTACTTGTAATTGGGCAGCCAGATCCCCCAGACGAGTTTGAAAATTTCAGCCACAGTGTATGTTAGTGTTACAGTGCACATTCCCTCCCAGCATGTTCTTGTGATACTGCCCTGATTCCTTAATTATGGATAGTTAAGATAGACAGTTATGTGGAGATCCACTGAGGGTCCTTGTGCCATCTAACACAATTCTTCACGTTTGAACTACAGTGAATATTTGTGAAAGAGGATGGAGGTAGAATGTGGTTTCTACTCACATTTATGGGACAAGAGACTGTCAAAAGAATCTGCCCATCTTGTGGCTTCTTCTGTTGATAATCTTCTAAAATAAAGGAAATGACAGTCACAAATTGTCTATTACAGACAGCCTTCTGGTGCAACTTGCCTAGAAAGGGCTGGACAAGACACCAGATGTTTTAGACCAGGACTTTGTATCAACCAAAGTAGAGGCAATCACTGACGAATAAATCCCAAGTTTTACACGAGTCCTAGTGCATGCTGATAAAGCACACTTTGAGAATGGGGGGGGGTCTCATTGTTTTAGCTAGACCTTAACGCAAGCTGGATGCATTCAATGAAGCTGTTTAGTTTTGACTTTGAGACTTAGCATATCAGTTAAATGCTTCCAGTATTATAGAGCATAATAGTGCTATGGATTGAAGATGCTGATCACCTGTTATGAAGAGGTGACTGCTCATATTTAGACTTGTAATAACAATGGGCCAAATTCTGTCCTCAGATAAAAGCACACAACTCCCATTTGTATCAGGAGGGTGGTATGCATGTTCTGTCTGAGAATTTGCCCCAGTGTATCCATGATGCAAGTGTTTTCTAATACAGCTGGCACTGTTTCAAGTTTCTTGGCTTTCTGCCTTCCTTTTGGGAAAAGTAGATCTCCAAAGATTTGGGGATTTTTCATTGCTTGCTCTTAGAAGATTAAATTAATTATTTTTCAGGGATGTTCAGTGCTAAAACCAATTCCAGTTGCAGGGATTGGGGTTCAAAGTTTACAAAGTACAATGAAAGGAAGGGGATACAAATAGAAAGGGAAGGAGAATGCTGCATCTATACTCACTTCAGAGCCCGGTTGGGCTTATCCGGAAGAATGGCTGTGAAATCATTACATGAGTCTGATTTGTGAGACAGGCAGCCCAAGCGAGTTCTCATCCCTCTGTTCCTGTAATCAGTACGGGTTAGGGGTTCAGGCAGGGGAGAACCAGAGAAGGTGACAATTACAAAACTAGCCCGAGTTGTACAATGCAAGATCTCAGTGACTTTGTTTCTAGTGAGGCCCGCATGCAGGGGTTCTGAGGGTTTAGCCAAACTCCTTCAATGAAGGCTGAGAGATATCTAGGATGGTTTTTTGTTGAGCAGATAGGACTAAAACAGGAGTTTTCAAACTTTTGTATTGGTGACCCTTTTCCCATAGAAAGCCTCTGAGTGCAACCCCTGTTATAAATTAAAAACACTTTTAAATGTATTTAACACCATTATAAATGCTGGAAGCAAAGCGGGTCTGGGGTGGAGGCTGACAGCTCGTGACCCCCCCATGTAATAACCTCGTGACCCCCTAAGGGGTTCTGACCCTGTTTGAGAACCCCTGGACTAAAATATCAGAACAGAGTCTCCCATAATTAAAGCCCTTGCTTTGTAGCTCACAAGTCAGTAGGTCAGAATAGTGAGTCGGTGTGAAAGTCCACGGGCTTAGAAATATTTCTTGTGATGCTCTTCTCTGGATGATAGAAGGGGGAACTGGGCAGCTGTGCCAGAAATTAGTGACCACTTTTCATCAGTGCAAGGATGGCACAGATACCAGGAGCACTTGAAGTTAGGGGGGCATAAAGGATCAAAGGGAGTAGGTGGGCTCTGCAAATGACCTTCTAATGCAGAATCATAAAGACCTGGCAGGATTCTGGATGGAATCTGTAAATTCGGAGTGACCAGAACTGGTGGACTACAGATGAATTTCAATCATTATAGATTTATCTGTGCAAGGATTCACTCTATCATTTGCTCACTAAAACATGTTCCACAGATTTCATCCTTCCTACTTTGTGACCATCCTCACCCATCTAGTGGGGTAGGAGACACATGAACAACACACAATTAATACATAACAAGCTGACTGGAGAACTTGGGTGCAGAGGTATCAAACAGGAAGGCGAGAGCAATTGCCACTGTACAGGAACAGTACTATTTTGGCACTGTCCCCTCTCAAACAAATAAATATTGGTTAATAGTTTTACAACATGGTTTGAAAGAGCAAGAAATGCATAATCCATTACTCCCCTCTCCAACCCAAAAAGCATCTTGGCTAATGGATTCTCCCAACACTAAATGAGAGCACCTTCTTCTGGGGATGAGAACTGGAGAATTCAATCATTGAGCCCACACTCTTCCAATACTGGACTCAACCCTGACCTGGAAAGACCCTCTTCTTTTGACTCTTCTGCAAAACAGATTGATAAAGCTTTTCCTGAATGCAGAGGGAAGCATAACATTCTTCCATTCCATATGTAATATTTTTTCTGATCACATTGGTGCTAGTCCCTAAGCCAATTTGCATTGTGCCCATTTTTTTCTTTCTTTAATCACTCTTGGATAGTTCCATTAGGCAAGTTTTAATATAATTTTAGAGCAAATTAAATATTAATTGAATGCAATGATTATCTCCCTGGCACAATATGGACAGCTTGTAGCATCAGTTATTGCAAAATATTGAGATCCTTAGTTACAGGCATTGTTGGACAACATCAAAACATGGACATGTGACCAAAGAGCTCAGGGCAAAATTCCACAAGGACTGTAAACATTGATGCAGAAACATTCCCTGTAAAATGCCATCACACAACTATAATGAGGACTCCGATGCTATTTCATTCAGACCCTCTTGTTGCATCTAATCTATGAGCTTTTTGATGCTTTTTCCACCACACACCCCCAACCTTCATCTTTCATGCAATGCCTGTTCCTGCAAACTCTGTGAAAGGTTCATGAATTGCTCAGCAGAGGTGCGACACGCATTACCGCAATGCTGGTTAAATATCTCTGATGTCTGAGATCGAGGGACTGCAGGAGGGAATAACAGTATGTGAAAGACAGAGATGCTACTGCAAAAGGAGGATCTCATTTTTGATGGAATATTGAGTCTAAGGTTTTGACTTCCAAGGAAGGACGCGGGAGGAGAAGCAAGGAAATGGAATCCAGGGGAAATGGAGAGGCAAGGGAAGGGCAGGAGGGGAAGAGGTACATTGGAATGAGCTTAAAGACTTATCAGACAAGGGAGAGGGTAACAGGGTGGGAAAGGGTGAAGAATGGATCATTTCTTTTCAGTTACCTCCATGGAATCAGTAAGGCATCCATGCAGGCATCTGGTTACAGTTAACCCTTTAATTGGCTGGCTTGTTGCGCAGTCAATGCTGTTTGCAGGAGATAAGACTGCGGGGAGGAGGGATTTACTGTTTCACGTCCTGTCCCTTAAAATCAAAGAATCGTTTGTAAAAGGAGAGACAGCGGTTCTCAACCCATTAATTCTCTTGCCTCCTAGAAGGGAATGTTGGATTTTCAGTGAAAACAATTCAGAGTTGAGGGTTGGTCATTGCAGGAAATTCCACCTCTCCTTTAATCCCCAGAACCAAGGTTCAAGTCCAACTTCAGGTCCAAGTTAAATGAGTCTGGTGGTGTCAGCTCACCGCTGAATGGCAGGAGTTGACATGACAGTATGTTTTCATTCAACACAGTTGGCAGTCTTTGCTCAGTGGGCTCAGATCAGGACTGGACTGTCTAAGACCAAACTACTTCTTGCCCCTGTCATATTTCCAGGTCATGATTGATGTTACTGACCAGGCAAGCTGGAAAAGCTGGCACTGCAACTAACCTCGTAAATAAAATAATGTGAGAACTTCACACTTCTGTAAGGGCTGGTCCTTTAACCATGACAGGCTCAAACATTCACACACAATATAAAAGCTAATTCCTGATGCATCTAATCATTTGGACTCTTGGAGCCTGTGCTGTCTGTGAATGGCTGAGGAGAAGGAGAAAAGAGCAGAGGAAATGGACAACTGTTGGCACAGGGCTAGCTTGTTCCTCTGCCTTGTGACTGAATCTCATCCCAGGAAGGAAGGCCAGGTTCCACCAGGCAAGAAGCTGATGGGACACAGAATGGATAGATACTGTCTCCCTGGTGCACACAGAACAATTGCTTCCTAGGGATCATTAGAGAAGAGAAGCACCTTGTAACCTCCCTATCCTCTTACCCAAAGAAGGCACCCAAGCAGATGACAAAGGAGCAGAAGAGAAAGGAGATTGTAGAGGAGTGAGGTGCTCACCTTCTTTGGGCCTGAAGAATTCCCATGGCTACTGCTGCCAAATACAGCATCCATTTTAAACCTGATTACGTTAAAAATGCGCAAAGCCTCTTCCCCTCTAAACTAATGGAGCAGGGATTGCATTACATGCCAGCAAGTGCATTTTCTTAATCCCCACCCTCACCATCTGCCTTCCACTGTGTTTTAGCTGAAACCAATCCCTATAATTCCCTAAGCCCCTTCAAATTTCCTTATTAACACAACCTCACTCGCATGTGAAACCAAATCACGTGATCTCCTGGATTCCAGTAGCAGGATTTTTCTTCCCATGGCCATGCTGGCATTGGTCACTGAGGGCAGAGCTGGGTAGCTGCTGGTGCTCCTCTCCCACACAACCCCACGCATTCATGCACTTGAGTGCTGGCACAAAAATGCTCTGCACTCTTCTGAGCTCCTGATTTCTGACAGTTCCACCCATTCCCACTGTCCCTCACCATCACCCACAATGTTTTCTTCCCTCTACCACAGCTCCCCTTTCTGCTGATGCCACAGCTGACACTGGTGAATTTCTCTCTGACCAACGTATTTCTCTCTTCATTGCTGCAATGACCCGAGACTGCTAATGAGGGCAAACCTGAGGTTCTGGTGATCTCTCTCTTCCCCAGTCTTTCAAACCCACCAGTAATTCTCTCTGCTGCAGGTACAGCCTATTATTTACACTTTGATAAATCCAATCTGTGACTCTGTGAAACTGGTTCCAGTAGGAATCCATCCATGGATCTTTTCCCCCACACTCTCACCACACACCCCATCTCTTTTTCCACCCTATAATAGAACACCAGTGCAGAGAGGAATTGCCAGCATCTTCTGGGTGCATGTTTTGGGGGTGTTATTTGGGGGCAGAGGAGGGGGAGTTTGTTTTGATCATGGCACCCAACTTTGGGAAGATGACATTGTAGAGTCACCCCAGGACAAGAGCAATGAAGCCATCCCAGGGGAGAAGACTAATAATACTGAGGTTTAAAAAGGAAGAGCAGAGATTTCCAAAGAGACTGCAAGAGATTAAGAACATCCATCAATATACGTAGAAAGCCAGATGAATTGAACATGGATAAGGCATTCCAGACAGACAGACAGACAGACAGACAGAGAAAAGATACTCACTGCCTTTGACCTGTCCTCCCGGCCTGTGGATCTTTGCCAATTGTGTGATCGGAGAGGCTCTACGGAGAGAATAGAGCAGGCTCTTAGGAGGCAGAAAGTCACACTCAGACACACCTCCCCCTGCCACTTTCTCCAAGCAGCAGCACAGCTGAAAGCAGCTCTCCTATCTGTGTCACATCCAGTAAACACTAAAGCAGCCTAACCCAGCAGACTGAGGCTTGGCTAGACTAACACTGCAGAGCCGGCTCATACATCTCATTGGTGGGATTTCACAATTGCCCACCTGATCAGAACACTTGGTTGCATCCTTCATCCTCCTCCTCCTTGTTAATCTGATCACAAATCCCTTAGCTTCTATTACATTAAAATAATCCACCGCTTGGCATATTCTGTATATGAGGAATGTTCACAGGGAGAATTCAGATGGGATTCCCCTGCAAACGTTCTCTGTTGTTGTTACCCTGATTAAATTGGAATAAAGCATCAACCTGCATTGTTGTTAAAAAAAAAACTCCTCTGAGGTTGGGACAGGTTATTGCTTTCAGATCATAGGTCACAGAGCTCTTTCCACAGACAGCAGCTGACAAAAAAGGAACTGGGGAGTATAATTAAAGAGTCCTGTTGTCATCAAAACCAAATCAAATCTATTAAGAGGCAAGGAAGGCTCCTTATTGGATGTAATGTGATAAATGCAGAGCCAGTAAAAAATCCCCCCTGGCAGGTTACAGATGTGAATTTCCTCTCCATCCCATGAAGACCTGCTGTTATCTCACATTCTCTCATACCACTTCTCACCTGACTTTTACTAACAATCCAAATTCCCTGCCCTCCCACACAGAGTCACCAGTGTCTCACTTTCTGTCTTCTCTCATCTCTTCTCTTGTTACAGATCCAAATTCCCCTCTCTCTTCATAGACAGACCTATAGGCTCTTCCATCCTTATTCCCTTAGGCTGAACTGACAGAGAGGATAGACAATGGGAAATATTTTCAAAAGCAACTAAGGGCTGGTCCTCACTAGGGCGGGGGATCGACTGTAGATACGCAATTTCAGCTACGTTAATAACGTAGCTGAAATCGGCATATCTACAGCCGACTTACCTGCCGTCCTCACAGTGGCGGTGGTCGGCGGCGCGCTCCCTCGTCAACTCCAGCTTGCGTCTTTTGGTGAGCTGGAGTTATGGAGTTGACGGGGGCGCCACTGGTGATCGATTTATCACGTCTTGACGAGACGTAATAAATCGATCACCGTAAGATCAATCTCTCCCCGCGCTAGTGAAGACAAGCCCTTAGTGATTTGAAAGTCAGTGGCACATGTCCTCCTAAGTTTCTTGTTAAAATCCTGCACTAGGTGACTTAACAGGTCTTCTTGTCTTACTAACTTCTGTGACCAGTTCTTACCCCACTTCCTTCTATACCACATGCCAACCCTTAATACAGATCCTAACCAATATTCTCAGAAAAGATGCAAAATATCTCCCTTGGTCACACAAACATGCAGTTGCCACTATTTTACTACTCCCTCCTGCCATTGTCTGGAACTGGTATTCTGTTTAAAGCTTCACCCGCCCCCTTTCTTAGTGAAGACTTCTGGCTTTTGTGTTCTTTGTTGCCGCAGCTTGAAGCATATTCTAAGACCACATGTGGTTATATGGTCAATCTGTACTGAGAAAAAAAATATGACTGATGCAAAAATCATTTAAGCAAATATAAGAGCAGTACTAGCTTTTATCTTTGAATTATTCCCTCATAACCTGAAGTTCTCAAGGAAGTGATTTATCTATTCTCAGCTCAGTGCACAATACTCCAGGCTGTGATGATGCTGACTGATCAGACCTCAGTTTATCAGGAGCCAGGACAGTGTGGAAGGCTGAGGCTCATAGTATGTGAATGGTGTTGATAAGGTCGGTGAATCTGTTTAAACTAAATAACAAACAACATGAGCCTTTGCCCAAATCCAAACCAAATTCAAAACAACATTGCAAAGAGCTCCGTGGATGTTTAGCGTGTCATTTTCACTATTCTGTGCTTCTTCCTACTTCTGTCTGGGCTATTGCAATATCATGAGAAGTGTTATTTTTGCAATAACAAAAAGCCAGATCTTGAGGGCTCTTCAACACAACTTCTAGACCAACAAAAAGACTCGTTTGGAAAATTCAGCTCCAGCATCCAGACTTTTTGGCTTTGCTTTGATGTGAATCCAACCAAATCTCTGAGCCACCATTCCTGGATGTATAATGAATCAGGAGATTGTGGAGTAAGTCTTCCCTCTATTACGTCAGTTTTTACATCATGTGAACTCCATTGACATCAACAGTGTAACAGAGTGGAGAATCAAGCCTGTCATTTGCCTTATTGATTCTCCAGGTTAAGGTTGTTAATGCATCGATTTCTTGGGGTGAAGTGGGTTATTGGGCAGCCCCAGAATAACCACGGAGACTGATATTTCTCTCCATTACATCCTGGGTCAGGGTTGAGTTAATCAGGAATAAGCTATGTGCACTGGGTTGATAAATGCGGCATGGTAAATGTAATTAACTTGAAGATAAAGAGAATTATATTTTCCAGTGTAATATTTTAAAAAGCCTCTGTGAGGTAGGAGAAGGGTTTATAGCAAATTCCTTCTACAATGGCCCTTGTGTTTTTGTTTTAGCAGTTTACTACACTGGCTTCTATTAAAAGCTTTTAATAAAACAACCATTTAAATATTAAATTTGAATACCATCCAGCATTTTATATCTCTTTAAGAAATCTTTTACAGCAATTTCCTCATGACCTAACAGCAATATACAAAACATAAATTGTGTAGTATTGAGATGAGGTTATCAGGAAGACTCTGTGGAGAGAAGGAATCATTGGATAGGACAGAAGGTCATTGACTGGCTCAACAATCTAATCTCTGCTATGAAGCTCTTTCCTAAAAGTCCCTCTGCACCTTCTGCAAACTCAAATATCCCCCGGCCTCCTTTATGTCACTAATGTTTTGCTCATGGCACACTGACAACATCTCCCAAATTTATGATTATGAACGTACAACTGGTTGTCACCCCCCGGCATGCCTTGGGCTTGCCCCGCTACGTGAAAATTCTTCTAGAACAACTATGTCCGTTGCTTCTCCGATTGTCCCAGACTGTGACTTGAGCCACTGAGCTGCCAAGTGGAAGTGGATGGTTACAATCATGAGGAAACGTGCTTCCTACAGAACAGCAGCCTTTGTTTCTGAAACTGCTAGCTGGCCTAGGGCTGCAGCTTTGATGGTCTTCTAGTCAGCGGCAGCATCCTCACTCAGGGCCTGATGTGTAACTTGTGCCTCTCCCACATTCCTCCTCCCACTGAGTAAGGACAGAATAATCCTCTGCTCAGAGGTATTGCAGAAGGCCACCAGGATATCATCTGGTCCAGTCATAGACAGGGAAGGGATGACATTCACTGGCATTTTGTGGGGTGTTCTTGGGTTAATGAACTTCTTCACTTGAGCTACAGGTCCATACCTGTTTGGCTCAAATAATCTCTTGCACCTAGTCATGCTTTTTTCTCCCTTCAAGTTTGGAAGTACGTGTGTCTGTGCATGTGATTGTTTGTTTGCTTGCTTGCTTAAGGGTCCATATGCCTTTGTTTGTGTCTGTCAGGGTATGGTTAACTAGCCTCTCTGTCAGGGCCGGCTCTAACTTTTTTGCCCCCACAAGCACAAAAAAAAAAAAAAAAAAGTGGCTCAAGCACCGCTGAAGGAAAAAAAAGGGGGGTGGGGCGGCCGGAATGTGCCACCGCAAGATTGGCCGGAATGCTGCCCCTTAAAATGTGCTATCCCAAGCACATGCTTCCTCAGCTGGTGCCTGCAGCCAGCCCTGCTCCCTGTTGATTCTAACGATTTTTAATCCCTCACCTCACTTCTCATTTTAAGGTCTTCTCAGTTAGCTTGCTTATGTTATTGAAATCTCCCTTTCTAAAGTGTAGTGTCACCATGCTACATTTTTGTGCAATCCCAGCCTGAGGATGTTAAACTTAATCAGACTGTAGGCTTTCTTATCTAGTGAATAGTTACTTCTGTGTCCCCTGCAGCACATTTTCAAGATTCTAAGAAATTGCTTCCCTAAACCTTGTTCCACAGTAACATTTGACCATCTTATATCCAGGTAGCTGAAGTCACCCATTATTAAATTTTAATTAGTCTTCGTTCCCTCTTTGATCTCTGTGGGAAGAGCTCGCAAGAGCCAGAGGGCTTGCACTGGAGGACTAGCTTGTGTTGGTTGATGTTTCGCAGCACTGCTCTGCTGCCACACTGGGGCTAGCTGCATTAACTAGATGAGGCTGCAGCAGTGGGTCCTATTCTGACTTCTGCTATGAGTAACATACGACTGAGAGCTTTGTGCTTGCATGGAGAGCAGGTTAAAAGGAAGAAATAGTTTTGACCTAGAGCTAAAGCTGTGGAACAGACATACCCTGAGGAAGTCTAAATTGGTGTAATTTAGTTGTTGAGTAGCCAGAAGTGATAAGTTACATCAGTTTAGACTCTCTTAGGGTATGTCTACACTATGAAATTATGTCGAATTTATAGAAGTTGATTTTTCAGAAAGTGATTTTATACAGTCAATTGTGTGTGTCCCCACTAAACGCATTAAGGTGGCGGAGTGCATCCTCAATACTGTGGCTAGCATCGGCTCACAGAGCAGTACACTGTGGGTAGCTATCCCATAGTCCCCATTGCCCATTGCAATTCTGGGTTACCCATGCAGATGCAATAGCATGGCAAGCATGGAGCCTGCACAGCTCACTGCTGCTGTTGTGAGCATTGTAAACATCTCGCACATTATCCTGCAGTATATGCAGAACCTGGCTTGGAGATGCCAGCACAAGGATGATTGTGAGGAGGACATGGACACAGACTTTCCTGAAAGCGTGGGATGTGGCAATTGGGACATCATGGTGGCAGTGGGGCAGGTTGCTACAGTGGAACACCAATTCTCGGCCCGGCAAACAAGCACAGTCTGGTGGGACCACATAGTGTTGCAGGTATGGGATGATTCCCAGTGGCTGCGAAACTTTCGCATGTGTAAGGCCACTTTCCTGGAACTTTGTGAGTTGCTTTCCCCCTCCCTCAAATGCAGGAATACCAAGATGAGAGCTGCGCTGACAGTTGAGAAGTGAGTGATGATAGCCCTGTGAAAGCTTGCAACACCTGACTGCTACTGGTCAGTCAGGAATCAATTTGGAGTGTGGGTTGCTGTGATCCAAGTAGCCAGCACAATCACTAACCTTCTCCTAGCAAGGGTAATGACTCTGGGAAACGTGCAAGTCATAGCGGATTGCTTTGCTGCAGTGGGGTTCCCTAACTGTGGTGGGGCAATAGACAGAACTCATATCCCTATCTTGGCACTGGACCACCTTGCCAACCAGTACGTAAATTACAAGGGGTACTTCTCAATGCAAGCACTGGTGGATCACAGGGGACGTTTCACCAACATCAAAGTGGGATGGCTGGGAAATGTGCATGACGTTCACATCTTTAGAAACTCCGGGATATTTGAACAGCTGCAAGAAGGAACTTACTTCCTAGACCATAAAATTACTGTCAGGGGTGTTGAAATGCCAATAGTTATCCTTGGAGACCCAGCCTACCCCTTGCTCCTATGGCTCATGAAGCTGTACACAGGCAGCCTGGACAGTTGTAAGGAACAGTTCAACTATAGGCTGAGCAAGTGCAGAATGGTGATAGAATGTACCTTTGGACATTTAAAAGCTCACTGGCACTGTTTGCTGACTAGGTTAGATCTCAGTGCAACCAACTGGGATGCAGGTCCCATTGTTATTGTTGTTTGCTGTGTGCTCCATAAAATCTGTGAGAGTAAGGGGGAAACATTTACGTTGGGGTGGGAAGTTGAGGCAAATCATCTGGCAGCCAGTTGTGAGCAACCAGACACCAGGGCGATTAGAAGAGCACAGTTGGGCATGCTGCACATCAGAGAGACTTTGAAAACCAGTTTCATGACTGGTCAGGCTATGGTGTGACAGTTGTGTGTGTTTCTCCTTGATGCAAACCCACCCGCTTTGTTGATTTTAATTCCATGTAAGCCAACCACCCTCCCCTCTCTGATCACAGCTGGCAAAGGAAATAAAGTCACTATTGTTTTGAAACCAGGCATTCTTTCTTTATTGATTTAAAAAAGGGGAGATAACTGACAAGGTAGTCTGGGCGGGGTTGAGGAGGAGGGAAGGACAAGACCACATTGCTCATTTTAGCCACATTACATATAGAAACTTATTGAATGACAGCTTTCTGTTGCTTGGGTCATCCTCTGGAGTGGAGTGGCTGGATGCCTGGAGCCTCCCCATCCCTGCATTCTTGGGCATCTGGGTGAGGAGGATATGGGAACTGGGGAGGAGAGCAGCCAGTTATACAGTGGATGCAGCACAGTCTGTGCTCTTGTTGCCTTTCCTGCAGCTCCACCAGATGCCTGAGCATGTCCGTTTGCTCCCGCATTAGCCTCAGCATCACATCCTGCCTCTTCTCATTGCCCTCACTGTGTTATTTCCTGGCCTTAGTGACTGTATGCCTCCACGCATTCATCTATTCCCTATCAGTGCAGGAGGACTGCATGATCTCGGAAAACATGTCATTGCGAGTGCGTTTTTTTCGCCTTCTAATCTGCGATAACTTCTAGGATGAAGATGATAGGGGGAGCATAGAAACATTTGCACCTGTTGAGGGAGAGAAAGGGAGAGTAGAATTTAAGAAGATACATTGCTGAGAACAAAAGGGAAACACTTTCACAGTGAATCAAGCAATTTGCTGCAGACAGGACATGTGCTTTAGGTACAAAGTCACATTTTGCCTTTTATATTTAGTGCCTGCTGGTGTGGTGACACATCAGACACGACCGGGCAACAGAATTCGATTTCCAGGCAGCCATGGTAATCCAAAGGGTATGTGGGGTTGGCTTCTTTCACCTTCATAACATGTGGGAATGGTTTCAAACTGCAGCACCCTCCTTTCCCAGAGCAAGCAATAGCAATTGGGCTGGCCATTTAAAAGGAGGGGCTGCGATTTTTGGGTGAATGTGCAGCACAACCCTCCCTCCACCTCACCATGTGGCGATTCTGTGGGATGATCCCATCACCCCTCCCTCCACCGCATGGCTGTTGTCAGGGATAGCCCCTTTTAGCCAAATGCAAAGAGCTTAGCATGAACGGGCTCCTCTGACTGTTCCCTTAAACAAATTTCCCTATTTCAACCAGGTGATCATGAGTGATATCACTCTCCTGAGGCCAACACAGAGAGATAAAGACTGAATGTTGCTTGAATGTGACCAAAACCCAGGACCAGCGGTTCTCAAACTGGGGGTCGTGACCCCCCGGAGGGTCGCAGGATGATTCCCGGGAGGTTGCGAGTTCCCTGCACCACTGAAGTGCCACCAAGCCAAACGCTTTTGCTGGCATTTCGATAGACGTGCTGTGTGCTTCAAAGTGTCCACCCAAAAAGCTGCCAAAGTGAAAGTTTCCAGTTTTGGAACTTTTCGGCAGCCACTGTGAAGCACTCGGCATGTCTGCCAAAATACCGCCAAAACCGGAAGCATTCGGTTCAGCAGCATTTCGGTGGAGACACAGGGGTCACAGCAGCCTGCGGGGACAAGAAAAAGGGCTACCGCCCCCACAAGTTTGGGAACTGCCCAGGACCATTTGCTGCCATGCTTTGTGCTGCAGTGATTCCAGACTACTTGCTACTGGCTTGGCATAGTAAAGTGCCCTACCATGGAGGCTGGAATAAGGTAGCCCTCCTCCTCAGAGACCTTCTGCAAAGGCTTTCAAAGTACCTCCAGGAGATCTATATGGAGATGTCCCTGGAGGATTCCCCCTCCATCCCCAGACACATTAACAGACTTTTCCACTAGCTGTACTGGCCGCGAATGCATCCCAAGTCTTCATGGCAAATCAGACATTAAACACAATTGCTTTTAAACCCTGTAGTGTATTTACAAAGTTGCACTCACCAGAGGTGCCTTCTCCGGCTTCAGGGTCCAGGAACCCGCCTTGGGACGGTATTGGCTCCAGGGTGATGAAAAGGTCCTGGCTGGAGGAGAGAACATTTTCTCCGCTTGCTTGCTGTGCATTCTCCTCTTTCTCTTCCTCTTCCTCATCCACAAAATCCTCCTCCCTGTTGTGTGAGACTCCCCCCTTGCAGGTGTCCACGGACAGTGGTAGGGTAGTGGCAGGGTCCGCCCCCTAGAATGGCATGCAGCTTATCATAGAAAAGGCATGTATGGGGCTCTGACCCGGAGCGACCGTTTGCCTCCTTTGTCTTTTGGTAAGCTTGCCTGAGCCCCTTAACTTTCACAGGATACTGTTGTATGTCCCCCTGTTGTAGCCTCCCTCCAACATGCCCTGTGCGATTTTGGCAGATATATTACCATTTCTTCTTTTTGATCAGAGTTCGGCCTGCATCAATTCTTCTCCCCATACAGCAGTCAGATCCAGTGTCTTCCTCTCGGTCCATACTGGAGCTCATTTGCAATTCTGGGACTGCATGGCCACCTCTGCTGCCGAGCTCGCTGTGCTGACCAAACAGGAAATGAAATTCAAAATTTCCCGGGGCTTTTCCTGTGTACCTGGCTAGTACATCGGAGTTGAAAATGCTGTCCAGAACAATCACATTTGTGGTGGGACAGCTGCCCCATCCCCTGTGAAAGTGGGCTAAATCAGGCTAGAGAGGCTGCACAGGCTGGCAGCCAATGACTAAGGGCGTGCGAAGAGCCAATCAGGGCCACTCTAAGCCCTATATAAAGGCTGCCTAGCAAAGCAGCATGCGGTCTCTCCCTGGCGGGCAAGGGAGAAGGACTGACTCCTGTGAACAGAGGTAGCACCTTGGACAGAGCAGAGCTGGGCAGGCTTGAGGGAGCAGAGGAGAGCTCCAGCCCATTACCTGCCAGGCTGCAGCCCTGACACGAAGGGCTGATAAGGTGCAAGTGGGCTGAAGGGGAAGTGGCCCAGGGAACGTAGTCCTATGAGAGGAGAGAAGGAGGGCAGGGAGGCTGCCGCTAGAGGGTCCCTAGGTCACGACCCAGAGTAGCGGGCAGGCCTGGGTCCCCTGCTTCTGCCTTGTACCGCACCTGGCCATGGAGGAGTGGCCGAGACAGACTACAATGGCCCTTGAGCAGAGGGGCTAGACTTTGGGGATTATGGTTAGCCACTGTGGCAGGAGCAAGCAGAGGGAGAGTTGTTAAGACACCTCCTCCCAGAAGGAGGTGTGACTGAACTAGGAGGCACTGCTGGAGGGCAGAGCCCTGAAGCAGATGTGGGCTGTAATGAAGTGGACTCCAGTGAGCAGGGAGCAGCGTGGGTCCAGATACCGACAGACAGAAGAAGACAGACAAGACACCACTGGCAGAGGACAATCCACAGAGGACTGAGCTAATTCCTGGACTAATCAGTGGAAGGCGCCGCGGTGGTGAGTCCCAACCCCGTCACAACACTCTGGGATAGCTCCCAGAGGCCAATACCGTCGAATTGCGTCTGCACTACCCCAAATTCGACCCAGCAAGGTCGATTTTAGTCCTACTCCCCTCGCCGGAGAGGAGTACAGCAGTTGATTTTAAGAGCCCCTTAGGTCGACAGAACGGGGTTAGTTTTGTACATGCATTGATTATAAAATCGACCTAACGTGTCTAAATTTGACCTAACCTCGTAGTATAGATCAGGGCTTTAGAAACTCAGCTTTGTATCACTGTCCTCAAACCATCTGAACTGGCCACAGGGGGATTCTCCCTTGGGAGGTGCAGAGATGCCATAATGGCTCTTATGGCACCCCACCTCCCACATGAGGCTATTCAGACATATCCAGGAACCAACTTGGCACCTGGGCAGCCCAGGATCAAACGACTGCAAACATAGTTTAGTGCAGTCTTTAATTCCTCTTCTGGAGTGGTGCTGAGCTCTTCTCAGACACAGTTCAGAATTAGGGCTCATGGAACATCTCTAGAGTTAAACATTAGAATCGCTCTCAG
Source organism: Dermatemys mawii (assembly GCA_007922305.1). NCBI lineage: Eukaryota > Metazoa > Chordata > Testudines > Dermatemydidae > Dermatemys > Dermatemys mawii. The sequence goes on from ML677352.1 coordinate 2,976,318, forward strand.
TGACTGACGTCTAATATGAGATCTCATACAGTGCCATGTTGTTTTGGGATTGGGGTGAAACAGATTGGGATTGCAGCAAAGGTCACGCTCTTGCAGCCTGAAATTAACCCTCCTGTTGCCAGAACAGTGAATTAAAACACTAAATAAAAAAGTGCTTTATAATATGTGAGAAGTGCTCTGTGAGAAATCCACAAGGTGGAATCTATATTGGTACTATTTTTGACTGTCATGCATAGCCAAAGTTTGGGGCCTACGGCCTGTTTTCACTAGGAGGAGAAGTTGATGATAGCGCCAGGTATTTTCTTTGGTGCAATTTTGTTTATTTACACAGATTATACTTAAAGTCCAGTTTCTCTGAACACAGCAGGAATCAAACAGCAGGAGAGTTTCTTTACTCGCTGTTCCAAACCTGCCTTTTCCAGCCAGCACTCTGCACCCCAAAAAAAGCCTTGTTTCTTAGCTTTCTCCTATGGCCACATTACCACTGCTTCTGCCACTGTCTGCTGAGCTTTCTGGCCACTTCTGTCTCTCCTTGCTCCTACTTTCACACACAGACAGAAACCATTGCACCAGTCCAAGCCCTGGCCCCTACATTTAAAAAACCCTTGGGCCATGTGGTTTGCTTCTCCTTAAGTTTTCCCATGTGCCTGTATTCTGGGTACTACTACTGTTTTTTCAGATATTTCTTTACTTTTAATCTGAATGAAAAGCAGCACTTTCAACCGATCCATAATGACAAGATTTAACCCATATCACAACAATATTAACATGGTCAGGAAACATCTGAGGCTCTAGTTTTAAGCTTTGTAAATGCTTCTACTCCCCTTAGACCTAGGAGAGAGCGTGAAGCTCAGGTATTGGGCTGGAAAGGCAGGACAGACATTGGGACAGCATACTGGGTAAGTGTTGGTACCCAGCATACTAGGTAAGTGGGGCTCGTCCTGTTCTGGGAAGGGAGGTAGGAGAGTACAGGGCTAGAGAGTTCCTTGAAAATTAAAGACCATATTAAAAAATACAAGTATAAAATACTTAAAATATGATCCATAGGTTTGTCTTTCTGTGTTCGGCATGAGAGTGCCAGCTATTTAAATTCTTCCTCTGTGTCAATGACAAAAGCATCTCCTGGACTGTCTCTGACATCAAGCTGTGATTGATGCAGACGAACAAATCCCTCAAACTGCTAGATGGCTTCTGACCACAGCCTGTGTGCTCAGGATTCAGTCTCACTGATTCCTCCAGGCAGACAGAATGAAAAATCAAGGGCGAGGCAGCAAGTAAGGCTCCCTGCATGGTAACGGCATTTGCATTGGAACGGAGCTGCTGAGATTCCCCTTAAATGTGATGTCTATACACACACACATACACTCACACACACGAGTGTGTGCACATGCACATGCATTTTGGAGATGATGCTGGTATGTGTAGAGCACAGATGCTGAAAATATTTATCCTGACACAGGTCTGTTCAGTGTCATCTTGGAGTCCTCCCAGCTTTCAGCCTCACTGATGCTGCTGATGTCAATATGGCAGCATCTAAACTGCAACTGGCATGAACTCTTGTAAAAATGGGGCTTATAGTGGAAACTCTGACAGACCCTCACTGGAAATGCACAAGTTATAATAAGTTATAAGTACAAATTATATGTGGTAGGGCCTCCTGATGAGGGAGCAGAAACAAAAAAATTTGCACATTTTTCCATGTGCTGTGACATCAGATACACATCAGAGAGTGGGGTTTGCTGGATGCTGCAGTTAACTTGGTACTTACAGACAATTCAGGGAGACTGTAACTGACCTGGAGTTTCCAAGAGAAGAGTATAATTACACTGAACACTTTAGAAACTAGCAGGTTCACCACATTCACACTGACACTGGAGGTTTCAGTTGCATCCATTACAGGCCCAAGTGATGTGCAATTAGAAATCCATTTAAGAGGGATAGCAGCTATGTCCGCATGCTCTTATCAGACCCGTCACCCACAGGACATACAAGCCCCATCTGTAGAGTGGTTAGGGCTGTTGACCACTCCTCAGAGGTGCAAGGTGGCACAGACTAGCTCCCAATCCAGCAGAGGACTTAAGTGCATGCTTAACTTCAATGGGTGACTCCCATTATTCAATTTAAGCACATACTTAAGTGCTTTGCTGGATCAGGATCTTAATGTGCCATCTTTCATGTGGGGAGATCGCTGTTCAAACCTGGACTATAGGACATAACTGAAATGCGCTAGATAGGCTCACCCTGTTCTCTAGGAGATCTTTTTCCTCATAAAAAACCTCACGCCATTCAGCTCAATTCTCTGCTCAGGAGGCTGGACTGGAATAGCAGGAGTATCACAGATCTGGACTGAGGTACACTGGCAGAGCTATGATTTGCAAGATTTGCATGCATTATTCCAGCCCTAATGATTAAGCACCCACAGTGTTGTGTAGAAAGCTTTCAAAATAACTACCCAGGCTATTCCCACTAACAATTAGCCAGTATTATCAGTTCCTGGGGAGGAGAGGCCTTGAGATGGAAAAAAAAGCATGCTGCAGAGCAGTGACATGGTGCATTGAGAGAGGGGCATGTGGTTTCAGTACCAGAACTGCAGGGTTCATATTGGTCAGAACTGAGGTGCATTAGTAGAGCTGTTTGGGCACCTGGCACTAGAATAACAAGATTAATATAGGTCAGGAGTGAGGTGAATTGATGGGAAGCCATATTGAGAAGCTTGTGTAGACTTCAGTGCGACTGGCCCCTCTTATTTCATGACCACTCTAATTTGCCAGATTTCACCCCAAGCGCCAAACATAAAACTAAAAAGTGGAAATGGTTACAACAGAGTGCACCATGAGTAGTAGTTATCCAACAGCCAGTATGGTGGGTTGAGACAACCCTCCTAGACTAGATCTTGCCTGCTCCCCCCACAACTCTCCTACTGTCTGCACATTTACACTACATCAAGCGCTTGCTGTAGTTCTGTCACCTCTGACACATTCTCCTTTCACTCAAATTAGTTTTATATTTAAATAACTGAGCAGTGGTGTTAATCACTGGTGTTAGTCACAATGGCATGAATAACTTGAATGCTGAGTATTTAAAAGAAAATATGATCCATCCTTGTAAAAGAAAATATGAATGAGACTAAAAATATAGTGAAGACCTCGTAACTATAGCTACCAGGATAAATTATTGTTATTCTAGCCATGTAAAAAGACCACAGCTAATCCACTTGAAACAGCTATCACCTCTAGAACCAGAGTCCCAGCTTCTAGTGGGGCCCTGATAAGGCTTGGTGAGGCGTGGAAGGGGGGTAATTGGAGGGAATACACAGCTCTTGTGGCAATTGCTAATTGGAAACAGTGTCTAGACTTTTTAGGCCATTCATAAGAAGCCTCAGAAAGATTAGCATACCAACAGAAGCAGTACGGTGACATTAATTGGGGTGACAGTCAAAGTGGATCTCTCCCCCACCCCCTTGCAGGCCCATTGTTCACCACAAGAATTGGAACTAGAATAAAGAAAAAGACACCGCCAAGGAGATTACATCTAAGCTGAGAAACAAGAGGCCTGTAGCTCTGTCACCCAGAGGCCTTTCCCGGAAGCGTTCCTACATAATAACGAACTCCTAGGTCTTACCTGTCTTGTAGCTGTCAACATGGTGGTGGCTACGTGGTTTTGGCAGGTGCTTGATGGGCATGGCTCGTCGAGGCCCTGAATGACAGGGTCTGCAGCCTCCTGGTACATCGGGGAGTGTGAAGGGCAGCCAGCCTGACTACAGTTATCTCTAGAATAACTGCAGCACCGTGCTACTCTCCTGGCTTCCTAGCTCTGCATCTCATGAAAAGAACAAGAGCTGGTGGAAGGAGGAGGGGGTTATGAAGGAGAGAGAAGGGGGAGAAGAGAGAGAGAGAGAGAGAGAGAGGACGCTCTCGCAGATGCACACACATACAGTGGATAGAGACACACAGAGACTTGTGCAGGATGGCACAGCCTGTCTAGCTCTCATTATTCCAGTGCACTGGCTGCTGCCTAAGGCTCACTCCCCAGAATTCACTTGTTTCTGCATACGGTGGTGGGGAAGGGGAGGGGAGAATGATTCCCAGGAGATCACTGGAGGATGGGAAGAAAGGAGGGTTAGGAGTCGGACTTACCTGTTCTCTTGGTTTATTAACCTGGGAAGGAAAGGACTATGCTAGAGGTGAGTAATAGGAAACAGTGAGTGGTTGTGCTCAAACTTCTATATTCACATTCTCCTGGAGATAAAGCAAACAAAAAGCCCGTGCACAGCTGAAGAATGGACGATGAGGGCCACCCTGGCCCCAGAACCACCAAAGATACGGGCACCCTGAGACAACCAGGAGGGTGTGCTGTGCACACCTGCTGAACCAGAGTCACTGCTTATGGTCCCTTTTGAGTGGGTCATGCTATAATGGGACTAAAGTGATCGACTGGGGCACCCTAGAGCAGAATGTATTTCCTCCTCTTTGGCTGCTGCAGCAGACAACAGCAATCAGCTGTATGTGATGCCATCCATTCTGGTTATGGACTCGATGCTCCTCCAGCTATGGTTCCCAAATCCCAGGGATCCTGCCATAATCGTCTCCAGGGATAGGCACAGATTGGCACCTCTCTGAGTGCTTAGGCTGGGATTTTCAAAGTCCCGTTGCAAGTAAGCGGGTCTTGTGCTCCTATCTCATGTAGGCTCTTTTGAAAATCCCACCATTATTCCTCTTTATTCAGATCTAATGGTGCACTGCCTGGATGGGCTGGGTCTGGCTTTGGACACTTGGTTTACTCATGAGGATAAAAAGAAATGGGTGAGATGCTTCAGTGTATCACATACTCTCCCCGGCAGGGTCCCCCTCACCCTGTTAGCCACTTCGTGCCGCGCTGCCAGGTTGTGCCCTACATGTTCATAAAGATGCTTGGGGGGTTAGTTTTCTGGCTGCCATTGATAAAATCAGTGGTGGGATGCAATAAAAAATTCAGTGCAAGCTTTGAAAGGTCACTCGTGTCACAACCCACCTGTTACACTGACAGCATACACCACTTCCAGTGCCATTTATATACATATTCATTCATATGTCTTTGTGACTTGACTAAGGTCACAGAGTAGTTTATAGCAAAGCAAAAAAATCGGTCTCAGCCCTCCTGGGTCACAATCAGATGCCTTAACCACAAGGCTATTATTGTGCTTCCTGGCCTAGTTATTCAGCCACAGCAACATGGCTTCATTATGGGTCATCCCACTCCAGCCCTAGGAAAGGGCTGCCCAGGGGAGCCTATAGGGTAGGCTGATTGTGGAGGCAGCCACAGCTGGGCCATGCCCTAATCAGGCTACACCTGGCCCTGATAAAAGGGCTATGAGCCAGGCACTAAGTCAGCGTCTTTCCAGATTTTGAGGGAGAAGGACCTGACTGTCTGGGGGTACAGGGAGCAGGGTTCAGGGAGCAGAACAGAGCTGGGCTGGGCTGGGCTGGGAAAAGGCAAGAGGAGCTGGGTAGCTGTAGCTTGGTAAATCCCCAGGCTGTGGGCCTTGCTAAAAGCCAAACCAGATACTGGGGTTGCAGAGGCTGCAGCCTGGGGTTAGGCAGTGGCAGCTGGTCTGACCCTCCTGCTGTTGATGAGTGGCCTTTACAGACTGTAGTTTGCCCCAGAGAGCGGGGGCTAGATGATGACTGGCAGTAGCCACTGAGGCAAGGTGGGGATAGAGGGTTGGGGGTTCCTCTCGGAGGGGAGACCCAGAATGTGGGTTACTGGGCAGGGCAGAACCCTGAGATAAAGGGGGCACTGCCGGGGGCAGCACCTCAAGGAAAGGGGGTACTGGGCTCTAGGAGGGACGGGGAGGGGGGGCCTAAGCCAGGTGGGACATTGGCCTGCAGAGGGTGCTCTGGGCTGGAATTGAGTTTATTCCCAGGACAACCAGCAGGAGGCGCTGTGCCAGTGAGTCTCGCTTTGCTGCAGTCACACTGTATGTGGGACATCAATCTCTATTTCAGTCACAGCAGGCAAACAACAGTGAAACAATAATTAATGTTTTAAAACAAAATTCGACAGCTCCTGACTTGCAGCTGGGGAGGACCCTACCTGCAGCAGAAGCAATGTGGATCTGTTGCCCACAGTGAAGATTTTGGGAGTCCATCCAGGGCTCCATAGCAGGCTCCTTTCTCACTTCCAGGCAGCAGAATTTGGGGACAGGAGTGGGGCAGGTGAGAAGCAGGGCCAGAGATGGTGGATTCAATATGTGGGACATTCCTCCTCCATAGTGGGAGCACAGCAGCATCAGGGCTACTGTAGCCATGGGGCTGCCATAGCAGCTCCAGAGTGGCTTCCCTGTCCCTTGATGGTTGGGGGAAATTTCTCCTTTCCAGCGCCATGGAGCTTCATGCACAATCCCAGCTACTCAGGTGTGGTTCTGGCCCACATGAAATAAAGGTGAACTAGTGGCAAGATGTCCCATTAATGAATGGCAGTGAAAGATTCAGTACAGCCCCATCCCACAATGTCAGAGAGACTTGACTAGGACTAGAGAAATGAGGGGGCAGCCACAGAGTATGAAAGAAGAAACTCTAGGGGTTAGAGTTATGAAGTCAGACCCCTTCCTGCAAGAGACAGAGGGAGCTCTGGGGGAAGGGTTGCCACCTGAAGTACAAAAACCCGGGACCTTAAGAAGAGGAGCCAGAGTTGGTGGCATGGTGCATTGTATAGTTGTGGGGAGCAGGGCTGGGAGCGTGAATCACGGCCCAGTTTGTGAATACAGATCTGGGGCCTTTCCTGTGTGGTCTCTGATTTCTCAGTAAGGCAGGCTCCTTCACCCGCTATTGGCCTGGCCAAGCCTGTTCTTGAGTGGGAGGTGCTGTGGCCGCACTATAGGTATGGGCAGAGCAAGGGAAACTGGGCAGAGAGGAACAGGGTGGTGGGACCAGGTGAGCTGAGGAAAGGCAGCTGTACTGCATCGGTGCTAGACTGGGCACACTGTGAGCCTTCTCCTTTTGGGCTGAGCTCCTACCACTCCTCTCTTTCATGCAGAGTTTTGATCGAACTTGTGTTGAGTGGTGTGTTGCTGCGCAAGTGACTTTTAATGGCCTTGGGAGACTTACAGATTTCCTGGAACAGCTATCTCCAAAAAGGGACGATCCTGGGCAGATGGCTATCGTATATGAATGGCCATACTGGGTCAGACCAATGGTCCATCTAGCCCAGTAGTCTGTCTTTTGACAGTGGTCAATGCCAGGTGCTTCAGAGGGAATGAACAGAACAGGGCAATTTTGAATGATCCATTCCCTGTCATCCAGATCAAGCCCCTTGCAGCCTAACTGGGAGAAGTGAGAAGAAATATGAAGATAGCTCTTTCTGTAAGAACCAACACTCTGCAGGAGGTATGGAGATGAGTCCAGCCTGAACAAGACAGAAGGGATCAAACTGGACTAGATACTGTGTAGAAAGTAGCTCCTCCCAGAAAGGGCATGGGGACAATTATTAGGACTATGCAGAAGGTTTGCCCAATCCCAGTTGGGGTCTGTCGATTCTGTAGTAATACAAATAATCCATAATAGTGCGGTCTGAGATTTCTCCCCCAGAGCTCTAAGGCTTTAAGCAAGATTCACTATCCACATTTTCTCCAGGTATTTCAGCACTTTCTCCTATTGCACAGTACACTGAGTTTCTTTTGAAAGAGACCACTCAGCCGTCTTCTTTCTGGAGTGCATGATGACCACCTGCTCTGTGTCCCAAGCCATGTAACCATCCACCCACTCTGTGGAGCATATAACCATAGGGCCATCTGCCTCCTTTCAGAGCATGGTTACAAGATTGTTTTTTGGCACTCAGTAGAACAGAGGTGATGGGGGCGGATGGTTCGTCTCGGAAGAGGTTCACAGGCTGGAACAGTATTGGGGCCACTCACAGGACAGACTTAGCCCCATCTGTCAGGCACTAACTGTGAATGCTTTATATTTGCAGGAACAGAACAGTTCCTCCTGTGTGAGCCAAGGTTCCAGCTGTGTGTGAGAAATCAGTTAGTTTGTTTTATGTGTGTGTGAAAGCCTAAACTTAGAGAGCAAGATGCTAATTCAGGGGAAAAAATAGGCCATATTTATGTAACTGTGAAAAGTCACAGCAAAGGATACAGCTCTGATGAGAGAGAAATATGTGCACTTTTATTCATTCTGCTTTGTTAAAAGATCCAATAACTGCACATTCATCACCCTGTGCCATACAGAACTGGCTCTGAAGCACTTTCAGCTGAGGATAGAGGCCTTCTGTGTTAGTGTCTCCAAGTCCTTTATTTTCTCTGGGATTACAGTAACTGAAATGTGGAAGCCTGGCTAAATGAGTATTACCAGAGTCTTTGTATTTAGGAGTAGAGCTTTAAACTCCCCAGGCTTTATACTGCTGGAGAAAAAAAAGGATGAATACATTCAAGGCCATGCAGAATGGCTTTGCTGTAGGGTCTTTGTCTGCTGACAGACATCTTCAGCAGTAGATGTTGCGTACATAAAACACGTAACTCACTGTGTGTAAAGAAAAGTAGTCTTCATTCAAAGTAAGACATCTGGGTAGTGCCCTTACAGGGATTAGCAGCTTCCCTGATTTCATTGTTCTCTATTTCTGATTCTCGCCTCTGCAAATTCTCACAATTGCCTTGCTCCCTCAAATGAAATTCAGCTGCAGTAATCTCCACCTAAGGCTGACAATTATTCCCTCCCACGTGAATTGGGTCACTGATCTGTCAATTCGCAGACTTGGAGTGTAAACTGCAAAGTCAGTGACTCAGGATAAGTCTATACATACAGAGCAGCTGTACCGCTATAACTGCAGTGTGTTTGGTGAAGATGCTCTATGCCGGTGGGCAACCTGCAGCCTGTCAGGGTAATCTGCTGACAGGCCATGAGATAATTTGTTTACATTTTCACAGCTCCCAGTGGCCACGGTTCACCATTTGGCCACTGGAAGCTGTGGGTGGCCATACAAATGTAAACAAAGTGTTTTGTGGCCCACCAGTAGGTTATCCTGACAGGAGAGCATGCTCCCATCAACATAAAAAACCCATCTCTGCGAGAGGCAGAAACTATGTCAGCAGGAGAAGCTCTCTTGCCAATGTAGCATGGTGCACACAAGCACTTATGTTGGTGTAACTTATGTCTCTCGGGGGATGGAATATTCACATCCCTGAGTGACACAAATCTTGCAGATCTAGTCTGTAATATAGACATAGCCCAAATCTTTGATCTATGTTTGAACAATGCTAACTAGTCTTATCAGTTGTAAATGCTACTGAAGAGAGGTAGAAAGAAACTTGAGTCATATGGCAGGCTTGTCACACATGGAGGCTGGAAATGGTGCTGCACCTGGTAATTTGCCTTAACTGGAATTTGAGAAGCTGGATTATGTACAAAGCAATGGACAAGCTTAGAACCATGTTGCAGCAGTGAGGTTCCAGGTCTCAGCTGTTCCCTCACATGGAAAAACTCAGACAAACAAAACTGAATTTTGGACTCTTTGTGGGGTCTCTTGGTCCACCTTTACTGCATCCACCAGTGAGTGATTTTAGGTGCCTGTCTTGAGACAGTTTGGGCTGGTTTTCAGAAATACCAAGCACCCTGACTCATGTCAATGGGAGTTGCAGGCCAGCTACAGCACTGAACCAGGGCTACAGTTGTAACCACAAGAACAACAGGGGCTGTATATGTGAGGGTCCAGCAGCCACACTTTCAGAAGTGGCTACTGATTTTTCAGTGCCCAGCCTGAGACACCATGGGTCTGATTTTCAGAGATGCTGAGCAATGACAGATCCAGCTGAAGAAGATGGGGTGCTGAGGTCCAAGGTGTTTCAAGGGGGACACCCAAGAAATGGTCAGGCCCCTGATTACTGGCCACTTTTGTAAATGTTAGCACTAGAGTTGCATTTCTTGCCAACCCACTCCAGAAAGGCATTGCCGGGTCTTCACTCACATGGTAACATTTTGTGGTTGAAAGTCCCAAAGGGCATTTGGGTGGGTCAAGTGAGAGGTGGGAGCAGTGCTGAGGCATGGGACAAATCACAATTCTGGGGCTACAACCATTCTTTAATTAAGTGTTTATTTTACGCAAGAGATGTCACAAATCGTACGAAAGTAAATACACCTTTGAAACTCCCTGAAAATCTTGTACCACAAAATAAATAATTCTCCTCAGGAAAAGTAGCCTTAGGGGAAGGCGTCTCTTGCCAAAACCCTTCTAACTAAGGCTATGGCATACTTGCAGATGTAGAGCACCGGGAATTAAACCAGCCCTTGGAGACAGCAGCAGGGAAAGCACTGCTGTGCGTTCACTCTGTCAGCTGCAAACACAGTGGCATGGCCACATTTGTGGCACTTGCAGCGGTAATTAGAGAAGTGCATTATGGGCAGCTATCCCACAGAACACCTCTTCCCATTCTGGTGTTGAGGCTTGTGGGAAGAGGACGGGGAGCACGGGGCATCCTGGGTCCTGTCTCAATGCCCCATGATGCATCACTTCACATCCCAGCAATCTCTGTGCTTCCGTCCACCTTTGGTGCCATCTTTCAACTTTTTTTTTTTTTTTACTGCGCGCTCTGTCTTCCTTTTCAGTCGGTGTGGGAATGGAACCCAAACTGCTGAGGAATATGCTGACGTGTCTCGCCAGCACATCACGAATTGCAGTAAAGTCACTTCTTAAGCTACAAAGTGACAGTGAGGAGTCTGATGATGTCAACACGCATAATGCATACGACACGAAATTGCTTGTGACATTCATGGAAATGCTCACCACCATGGAACGCCACTTTTGGGCTCGGGAAACAAGGACTGAGTGGTGGGATCACATCAGCATACAAGTCTTGGATGACGAGTCATTGCTGCAGAACTTTCGGATGAGAAAAGCCACTTTTATGGGACTGTGTGCCGAACTTGCTCCCACTCTGCAGCGCAAGGAAACGCGATTGAGAGCTGCCCTGCCGTTGGAGAAGTATGTGGCAATTGCAATCTGGAAGCTGGAAACTCCAAACAGCTACTGTTCGGTCCCTAACCAGTTTGGAGTGGGAAAGTCGACCTTTGGAAAAGTGTTGATTCAAGAGTGCAGGGCTGTTAATTGCATCCTGTTGAGAAGAACTGTGACTTTGAGCAATGTGCATGACGTTGTGGATGGTTTTGAGCAAATGGGTTTCTCTAACTGTGGGGGATGGGGGTGATATACGGGACACATATTCCAATTCTGGCACCAGACCACCTAGCCTCCCAGTACATTATTCAGAAGGGGTATTTCTCTATGGTTCTCCAGGCACTTGTGAATCACCATGGGCATTTCACGGACATTAACACAGACAGATCTGGAAAGGTGCATGACGCATGCATCTTTTGGACCACAGGCCTGTTCAGGAAGCTGCAAGACAGGACTTTCTTTGTGGACCAGAAGATCATTCCAGGAGAAGTCGAAATGCCCACTGTGATCCTTGGGGTCCCCACATACCTTTTAATGCCGTGGCTCATGAACCCATACATAGGGAGACCTGACAGCAGCAAGGAGCAATTCAACAACAGGCTGAGCTGGTGCAGAATGACTGTGGAGTGTGCTTTTAGTCATTTAAAGGGCCGCTGGTGCTATCTGTATGGGAAGCTGGACCTGGGCAATGTAAACATCCCTATGGTTATAGTCGCGTGCTTTACCTTTCATAACATTTGTGAAGGGCAGGATAAAAGCTTCACTCAGGCATGGGCCGCTGAGGTTGAACGCCTGGAGGCTGAATTTGAATAGCCAGAGACCAGGGCTATTAGAGGGGTCCAGCGCAGGGCCATAAGGATTAGGGAATCCTTGAGAGAGCAATTCAATGCTGAAAGCCATCAGTAATATTTGGTGCCCTGCATGCCAGTGAAGTGCAGTGGCTCCAATGCTAGTAGGCATCTATGTTCGCTGACTAGCAGTGCGCGTTGCTTTCTTGGGCTACATTATCTTTTACTTAACATAATAAAGAATGTTTCCAAAGCCAAAAAATTAATTTATTGAAAAGAAACACAACTGCTGGAGAAACACACGTGGCATGACATATCTGTGCATGTGGGAGGAGGGAAGAGGGCGGAGACGGGAATGGAACAATCACAGATTTGCGTATGTCCTGTTCTCATACTCAGTCTTCCTGTCTGGAGTGCTGTGCAAGGAGTGCTGCACTTCAGGCTGGCTAAAATGAATGGTGATGGGGATTGAGTGCAGTGGGTAAGGGTCATAGTTTGCAGCTGGTGGTGATAAGAAACTGGATTCTGGGGAAAGTGGATTGGTGGTGACATGGGGGGCTCAAGGGAAAGAGTTTTGGGACAAGGTCTGCGGGGGCATGGATCTGTTCCATATTCAGTGCTATGAGCAGCTGCATCGAGTCCACTTGGCACTCTGTACTGCTTAGGAGCTACTCCATGCTTTGGTGCTGGCAAGCTGCACTCTCTGGTCCTCCTTTCAGAGACCCTCCTTTCAGTTTCCTGCTACTCCTATACTTTTTTTATTTTCAGTAAGGAACTGCTGCATGACTTCATGTGGAAGGTCCTCCTTGCTTTTTCGCGGTCACTTTCTGAGTCTTTGCAGCCTTTTGGCCATTGATAACAAGGACAGCTGGGATCTCAAGGTTGCACCTGTAAAGCCAAAATGCAACAGTGAACAGAGCAGCATTGTTCACACTAGACACAAAAATGATTGGGCTGAACTTATAGACAGCACAGCGTGCACAATAGTACAAACTGCCTGTCCCCAGGCGAGCTCACACAACCCACGGGAGCCCCAAAATGTTGAATAACCACAGGGGAAGGGGGACTGATTGTTCCAGGGCTGTACTGTCCTCTGGGGTCCCATGCCCTGGGGAGAGGCAACAGCTGCAGTGGGGCCCTATATTCAACACTGTCCCCACATTTTCAGTTCATTCTGGAAGGTAAAATGCTCAAGGGAAAACACTTCTAGGGTACGTCTATATACCCGACGGATCTACGGGTAGTGTTCGATGTGTCAGGGATCAATTTATCACATCTAGTCTAGACACAATAAATCGATCCCTGAACGTGCTCCCCATTGGCTCTGGAACTCCACCTCTGCAAGAGGAAGAAGCGGAGTCAATCGGGGAGTGGCAGCGGTTGACTAGCCTCCGTGAGGACGGCCAGGTAAGTCAAACTAAGATACCCCAACTTCAGCTACGCTATTCGCGTAGCTGAAGTCGCGTATCTTAGGTTGCCCCTCCTCCCCCCCGCCCAATGTAGACCAGACTCTAGGGAATACCTGTCTTGAGAAAACCACTGTTGACTTTATCTTTCCCTGAGTCCATCCAGTGAGGCTTTTATCAAGACAAGCAGAGCCCACAAGTGAACTACAGCCACCTATTACTCCACCCTAATTAGAGTTAATAAGATCCTTCTAAATTTGAATCTTAGTGCACTATTATTTCTTTTAGCTGGTTGCTCTTCCATAGCCATTCTCCCTGCTCCTGCTATGATTCAATAATCTATTTTGGAGGTCTTTAAAAAGAAAAAAGAGCTGGCTTTGCAACATATGGTTGTGAACATGGGATAGCCCCCTCATGTTGTTTTCTGTACTTAGGCCTTGTGTTACTGAATAGCATCTGGCAGAAAGTCTGATGTTCTGTAATGAAAGTCTACAGCACACAACTCTAGCACTTGTGTGTCCCTGCTTCATTTAAAAGACAGTGTGAGTTGGGAACTGTTCCAACCATAAGAGGCTCACTAGGCCAAGTGGTTTGGTCCCAATGTCCAGGCTACTGGATTTAGAAGCAGAATGAATATCCTTTATAATATTGGCTGAGACAACCTCCTCCTCTCCCATAGATGTAAGAATTGGCTTGTACTTAATATGCCTGGAAAACCATGTTCCAGATTTGACTGAGAGATCTCGGGCTTGCTGTACTCTGCTTCTGTCAACAGAAGCCAACAAAATCCAGAGAGTGGGCCCATGCTGGTAGAAAATCCACCCAAAGGAGACACAAGGTACAAGCAAAGTGCTATGTACTAGGGGGACACGGAATAGGCCAGTGCAACCTCCAAAATGGTCAGCAAGAGCTGTGGAGGGAGTGGCCAGGGCCCTCAAGTGTCACTAACTCATTCTCCCTGTTCTTGCTCAGGCCAGCTAAGCCCAGCACTCACCTCTTGCTGACTTTCTTATTTAGGGCTTGGCTACACTTGAAACTTGAAAGTGCTGTCACGGGAACACTCCTGCGGCAGCACTTTGAAGTGTGAGTGTAGTCATGCGCGAGCGCTCTCCCGGCACTCCTGGTAATCCACCTCCACGAGAGGATTAGCTCCGAGTGCTGGGAGTGCGGCTTCCAGCGCTCGGACCCTGTGCACACTAGCGCTTTAAAGCGCTCAGACTTGCTGCGCTCAGGGGGGTGATTTTTCACACCCCTGAGCCAGCAAGTTAGAGCGCTATAAAGCGCCAGGGTAGCCCTTAGTGTGTTAGCATTTGCAGATACTGCCTTCCCCAACTGGCTGATTTCACCAGTCCAGCTCAGCTGCCTTTCTTTATACAGGCAGAGACAGGAAAGGAAACTGGGAAACCTGGCTCACATCCCAGGGCCCCAACTCTAATAATCAAATGACTGTTCCTCAATGGAGAAAGAAGGTGCTAAGTGTGCTGGGAGGCTCCCCATCTCCCATTATAATGGTCAATTGTGACTTAATCTTCTGTCTCTCCCCACCCTGAGAACATCCCAGTGACCTCATGCTCTGGGGTCTAAACTGGCTGTTACCACTCAAGAAAGAGAACTTGGAGTCATTGTGGATAGTTCTCTGAAAACATCCAGTCAGTGACCAGTAGCAATCAAAAAAGCAAATAGAATGTTGGGCATCATTTAGAAAGGGATAGATAATAAGACAAAAATATCATATTGCCTTTATATCAATGCAGGGCATGCCCACTTCTTGAATACTGCGTGCAGATGTTGTCATCCTATCTCAAAAAAAGATATTGGAATTGGAAAAGGTCCAGAAAAGGGCAACAAAAATTATTAGGGGTGTTGAACAACTGCGGGGGAATATGATAGAAGTCTATAAAATCATGACTGGTGTAGAGAAAGTAAATAAGAAAATGTTATTTCTCCTTCTCATAACACAAGAACAAGGGGTCACCAAATGAAATTAATAGGCAGCAGGTTTAAAACAAACAAAAGGAAGTATTTTTTCACACAACGCACAGTTAACTTGTGGAACTCCTTGCCAGAAGATGTTGTGAAGGCCAAGTCTATAACAGGATTAAAAAAAGAACTAGATAAATTCATGGAGGATAGGTCCATCAATGGCTATTAATCAGGATGGAAAGGGATGGTGTACCTAGCCTCTATTTGCCAGAATCTTGGAATGGGCAACTGGGAATGGATCACTTGGTGATTACCTGTTTTTCTGGGGCACCTGGCATTGGCCACTATTGAAAGACAGGATACTGGGCTAGATGGACCTTTGGGTTGGCCCAGTATGGCCATTCTTACTTTCTGCCCATGTTCTTTTCAGGAGGTTTCCCTGTCTCTCACTGCTCAAGACCTGGGAGAGATGTCCTTGTCTTCCTTCACTCTTGACAGAGTCCAGAAGGACATAACGCAGGAGGAGGTGGTTACAAAGGTGTGAGACACACAAACTCACAATAGCTGTGAGTAATCACTGCTTTCAGCAAAACAGCCCCTGTCCATCACCTGCTCTTAGATAACGGCTTACATTCAAAGCTGAAACAGTCACTGGAGTCTGAGAATAAAACCCCAAGGCCTTCATTTGTCTCTTCGCTCTACTCATGAAATAAGGCCAGGTTAATTTTATCCAGTCATTCCACGCAGCCACTCTGCGATGCTGCTGGGCTGACTCATGCCAAGACAGAGGCATTGTGTATTTTTCCCTAGGGGTTTACCCAACGGAAATCCCATCACTGGCAGCTGTTGAAGGACATAGTTCTGCAGGAAGCAACTCAAGGACAATTTTTCGAAGAGGCTCATCAAAATGGGGATATGTGTCGTGCCACAGCCGAGCTGGAGAAAGTTGGCACTGGGTGTATTTTTGAGGTGAAAATGCTACCCTGGGACAGTAGAAGTCAATTCAGGATTTTAGCAGAGAGTGATTGGCTAGTTAGCAAAGTGGATTTAGGAGGACAAGAGAGTCTGTTTCTACTTTCCTTTGTATATAAACCTTTCAGGCCACTACCATTGTCTGGTTTGTAAAATACATGTTTCCCTGCCCCCAGGGAAAATCCTCCTTACATTTTACCCTCTTTCCCCCGCAACTTAAAGACCCCATGTCCTGCGTGACTGTCCTACCAATAGAGGGCTGCAGCTCCCTCTGGTGGTGGTGGTGGTGGTGGTTCTCCTCCTCCTGAATGGGCTGAAAGTATTTCGAGAGTTTGCTTTCAATCCCTACTGACCAAGGAACAAAGTATTCCCTGCCAGGCACTCAAACTCTGACCTCACCTCCCATAATCCCTTCCCATTTGTAAGGTGACTTGTGGGTTCTGCCTGTTCTCTGCTGAGTCCTGGATCCGTCCACCTTCAGTTTGTGCAGGCTATGTAGGTTGATGGGGAAAACCATTGATGGTTTTGATTTTTGCAAACTCTTGACTAAGTTTTGTTTTTACAAAATCTAAACAGTCTGTGGTTCAGATCCTGGCCCAAAGCTGGGATGGAGGAAGACAAGCGAGATAAATTTTTTATTAACTCTATGGCAGCAACTTGTGTTGCCACAAGACCATCAGGCTTCACTTCTATTGTTGAAACCAATGCCAGGGTGAAAGCAGGAAACAAGGGATGCAGCACATCCATGCTCAGCCTGGTCTCTGATGCAGAGATGAGCTGTAAACTCTCTTACCTTTAAAAAGAAATGATCCCTCTCTGCATTTTGCTCAGATGATGTTTAATTATTACACATCTGCCTGCAGTACAATGTAAGTAATGACAGAAGAACACTAAGCAACTAGGAACAGGAAAAACAAATACTTCTTCAAAGGACATGATGAGAGATTGTGTGGGTGGCACAATATAAGGAATTTAAAAAAATAACAGAACCTGAAAGGCCCAGTATTGAGCTCTTTGGAGTGACTCTTAGTGTCCCTGATTGAAAGATGAGCAAGAACACAAATTAGTTTGCGTTCAAGAGAGCACCTTTGTCTGCCAATGCTGTAATCATTCAGAAAGGCAACTCGGAACTGTCCCATAGAAAGAGCGTAACTCAACCATTACTGCCGTTTAATAGGAAGCAAGTAACAATAATTGGCATAAGGAACCACTCAGTGTTGCACCTGTAGCGTGCACCAGAAAATTGTTGGGGAATCTGCACTGTGCATCAGGAGGCTGTCAGCATTGCACCCAGGCTACATGCCAAGAACTGTTGGCACCTGTGGTGTGTCAGGAAGGAACCTGTCACTGTTTTACCTGCACTCTGTGCCAGGAGCCTGTTGGCCCTGCCCATGCATTGTCAGCCAGGAACGTGTTGGCATTGTACCAGTCTATCTCATTTATTTTCCTGTACCAATTGCCATGGTGTCAAATACTAGAACAATAAGCTGTAGTGACATCTTCTCTTTTTTTCTGGAGGTCTTTAGGACAGAGTTGGGGTTCACCAGACAGAATGTTGCTGGCTCTGTTGAGGTGTGTTTTACATTGTACTCTATAGGAGGGAAATCATGAGATCACCTGATCTCCTATAGCAGAACATTCCATAGCTGCACACTCTTCATTAAGAGCACTTGGGCCAGATTCTGACCCCAGTTCCAGTGGCTGTGAAGGGCCTGGGGATCTGGCTTAAATAGTCTGCTGGAGATTCTTCTAGGAGTGAGAAGGAAACCTTAAATGACATAGGACTGTCATGCTGTGTCATATAAAGGGTGGGAGGAGATATAGATTGCCTTGCACACTGGTCATCACCAGTAGCATAATGGAACCTTAGAGGCATTTCCTGAACTGATTCTTTGTGGTCCCCATGTCCTTCAGGATTTTAGAACTAGTAGATCTCACCCTCTCAAACCTAATTTTTATGTGCAGTTTGGAAGAGAAAAACAAGCTTGTCTGCTTTTTCAACAGCTAACTGGTTTCTCAACTTTGAATGAATTAGTCACTGAACTGAACTAATTGAATAAACTGAAATGAAGAAAATATTCTCTCTGCATCTGCATAAGAGGATACTGCTGTCCAAAGCTGGTTTAGCACTTCAACAAACCCTGTTGCCAGATGGTTAGCCAAGTGACTTACACCAGCTGAATGGTTTGATTTCCTTTAAAACGTCAGCAGCAAATATGTACTGCTTGAATATTTATTATTTAATTTATTTGAATAGATTATAGTAAATTTAGGCATTGATATAGTTTGTCATACTTTCAATTTTAATTTTAAATAAGTTTATTAAAATTAAAAAATGTTTTAATTTAAATTAAAAATCCAATATACATTTTAAAAAATTGATGAAATTAAAAAATGTATTTTCTTTTTTTTTTTAATCTTGATTTTTATATGCTCTGGTAACAGCACTCTGCCCCTTCTCCTTGCAGCCTTCACTAGGTGCAGCTTGGTCAGGTTCGAGGACTGAAACAGTTGTGTCTAGTAGCTACATCATCTCTGTTGATCACAATATTCTTGGAGAGGTGAGGAAAGAGGAAGAGGGCCTTTAGGTAGTTAATTGAGCCCTAACCCATTAATGGCTTTGAAGATGAGAGCCAGGATCTCTAATTGGATCTGATGGTGTCGAGTGTACAGCATATGTGGTGTTTTCCCATCTACCAGTTCATCTTAGGAGACAGGCCATTGTGATTTTACCTGTGCTGTGTGCCAGGAAATAACCTGTTTGTGTAGCCCCTGTGTTTTGGTAACCAAGGTGAGAGGAACTGAATGTCCCTGAGCACTGGATCTTATAAAGACAATCAAAGGTCTAAGGAAACAACATCTTTCAGTTTAGTCTGTCTCAAAGATCATCATGCTCTGTTTCATCACACTGCTCCCAGTGCACTCATTAGCACTTTTTACTGTGCATCTATTTATACCTTAAGAGCCCAGACTTGAGCACAATAGAATAACTGACTGTGATGCTGACAGACCAGCTCAGAGTAGCAGGGCCATAGACCAGTTCACTTGTATGTTAATATCAAAGACGTGTTAAGTGTATTGATGTGCATTTAGACTAATTCACTTTGGTTTGCTAATAGAAACCAAAGAAGTGTCAAAATGTAATTTAGTGTAATCAAGCCAGTTCACTTGTGTGTTAGTATATTTCAAAGGAAATGTTAATGGTATTGTTTTCACTTATCTATAAACTGTTGGTTGCTACCCCATTATCAAAAACAACGAGGAGTTCCTGTGGCATCTTAGAGACTAACAAATTGATTTGGGCATAAGCTTTCATGGGCTAAAACCCACTTCATCAGATGCATGGAGTAGAACATGCAGTAGAGAGGTATAAATACACAGCATATGAAAAGATGGGAGTTGCCTTACCAAGTGGGGAGGTCAGTGCTATGGAGCCAATTCAATTAAGATGGAAGTGGGTTAGTCTCAGCAGTTGACAAGAAGGGGTGGAAATCATTTTTGTAGTGCTAATGAGGCCAATATAATCAAGTTGGCCTATTTCAAACAAGAAGGTATGAGTATAAGCAGGGGAAAATTAGTTTTCGTAGTGACCCATTCACTCGTAGTGTTTACTCAGGCCTAACTTGATGGTGTCCAGTTGACAAATTAATTCCAGTTCTGCAGTTTCCTGTTGGAGTCTGTTTTTGAAGTTTTTTTGTTGAAGAATTGCCACTTTTAAGTCTTATTCTGTGATCAGGGAGATTGAAGTGTTCTGCTACTGGTTTTTGAATGTTATAATTCTTGATGTCAGATTTGTGTCCGTTTATTCTTTTGTGTAGAGACTGTCCAGTTTGGCCAATGTACATGGCAGAGGGGCATTGCTGGCACACGATGGCATGTAACACATTGGTAGATATATAGGTGAATGAGCCCCTGATGGTGTGGCTGATATGGTTAGGTCCAATGATGGTGTCCTTTAATAGATAAGTGGACAGAATTGGCACTAGGGTTTGTTGCAGGGTTTGGTTCCTGGGTTAGTGTTTTTGTGGTGTGGTGTATAGTTGCTGGTGAGTATTTGCTTCAGATTGGGGGGCTGTCTGTAAGCGAGGACTGGCCTGTCTCCCAAGGTGTGTGAGAGTGAGGAATCGTCCTTCAGGATAGGTTGTAGATCCTTGATGATGCATTGGAGAGGTTTTAGCTGGGGGCTGTACATGACGGCCAGTGGTGTTCTGTTGTTTTTCTTGTTGGGTCTGTCCTGTAGTAGGTGACTTCTGGGTACCCATCTTGCTCTGTCAATCTGTATCCTCACTTCCCCAGGTGGGTATTGTAGTTTTAAGAATGCTTGATAAAGATCTTATAGTTGTTTGTCTCTGTCTGAGGGATTGGAGCAAATGTGGTTGTATCTTAAAGTGTGGTTGTAGACAATGGAACATATGATGTGATCTGGATGAAAGCCGCAGGCATATAGGTAAGTATAGTGGTCAGTAGGTTTCCAGTATAGGTTGGTGTTTATGTGACCATCACTTATTAGCACTATAGTGTCTCGCTTGTGTGGACTGGTCCAGGCTGAGGTTGATGGTGGAGTGGAAACTGTTGAAATCCTGGTGGAATTCCTCAAGGGCCTCCTTCCCGTGGGTCCAGATGAAGATGTCATCAATATAGCACAAATAGAGTAAGGGCATTAGAGGACAAGAGCTAAGGAAGCATTGTTCTAAGTCAGCCATAAAAATGTTGGCATACTATGGGGCCATGCAGATACCCATAGCAGTCCCGCTGATTTGAAGTAATAAATTGTCTCCAAATCTGAAATAGTTGTGAGTGAGGACAAAGTCATAAAGTTCAGCCATTAGGTTTGCTGTGACGTTATCAAGGATACTGTTTCTGGTGGCTTGTAGTCCATCTTTGTGTGGAACGTGGGTGTAGAGAGTGTCTACAACCATAGTGGCTAGGATGGTGTTTTCTGGAAGATTACTAAAGGATTGTAGTTTGCTCAGGAAGTCAGTGGTGTCTCGAAGATAGCTGGGAGTGCTGGTAGCATAGGGCTTGAGGAGAGAGTCTACATAGCCAGACAATCCTGCTGTCAGGGTGCCAATACCTGAGTTGATGGAGGTTCCAGGATTTCCAGGTTTATGGATCTTGGGTAGCAGATCAAATACCCCTGGTCGGGGCTCTAGAGGTGTGTCTGTGTAGATTTATTCCTGTGCTTCTTCAGGGAGTTTCTTGAGCAGATGGTGTAGTTTCTTTTGGGAACCCTGAGTGGGATCAGAGGGTAATGGCTTAAAGAATGTGGTGTCAGAGAGTTGCCTAGCAGCCTCTCGCTCATATTCTGACCTATCCATAATGATGACAGCACCTCCTTTGTCAACCTTTTTTAATATGATGTCAGAGTTGTTTCTGAGGCTGTGGATGGCATTGTGCTCTGCAAGGCTGAAGTTATGGGGCACGGTGTGCTGCTTTTTCACGATTTCATGTTGGTGGAAGCACTCTATGTAGAAGTCCAGTCTGTTGTTTTGACCTTCAAGAGGAGTCCATGCAGAACCCTTGTTTTTGTAGCCTCGGTAGGAAGGTTTCTGTGGGTTAGTGTGCCATTCAGTGATGTGTTGGAAATATTCCTTGAGTCGGAAACGTTGAAAGTAGGATTCTAGGTCACTGCAGAACTGTATCACGTTCATGAGGGTGGTGGGGCAGGAGGAGGGGCCCCAAGAAAGGAAAGACACTTCTGCCGGGCTAAGAGTATAGCTGGATAAATTAACAATATTGTTGGGTGAGTTAAGGGAACCACTATTGTGGCCCCTTGTGGCATGTAGGCACTTAGATAGTTTAATGTCCTTTTTCTTCTGTAGAGAAGCAAAGTGTGTGTTGTGAATGGCTTGTTTAGTTTTTATAAAGTCCAGCCACGGAGAAGTTTGTGTGGAAGGTTAATTTTTTATGAGTCTCCAGTTTTGAGAGTTCATTCTTGATCTTCCCCTGTTTGCTGTATAGGATGTTGATCAGGTGATTCTGCAGTTTCTTTGAGAGTGTGTGGCACAATCTCTCACCATAGTATGTGTGATATGTTGATTGTAATGGATTTTTTACCTTTAGTCCTTTTGGTATGATGTCCATCTGTTTGCATTTGGAAAGAAAGATGATGTCTGTTTGTATCTGCACGAGTTTTTTCACGAAGTTGATGGATTTCCACTTCATTCGGCTAAATTCAGTGCCTAGTATGGTGGCAAGTTTCAATTAGTTAACCTACATCAAAGTGTATAAAGAGTTCTGTGGCACCTTAAAGACTAACTAAAGTTTTAGAGCATAAGCTTTCGTGGGCTAATACCCACTTCGTCGGTTGCATGCAGTGGAAGTATCCAGGGGCAGGTATAAATAGGTAGGCAAGAACCAGGTGGGAGATAACAAGGTTAGTCCAATGAGGCTGAACCGGCTTGTTATCTCTAATCAGGGAGGGTGAGGTGTTCCTCTAGCAGCTGAACTGGAGGTGTGAATAGCGAGAGAAGAGAAGCTGCTTTTGTAGTTAGATAGCCACTCGTAATCTTTGTTCAATCCTTGATTGATTGTATCAAATTTGCAAATGAATTGCAGCTCTGCAGTCTCTCTTTGCAGTCTGGACTTGAAGTTTTTTTGCTGCAAAATGCTGACCTTTAAATCTTTTATGATGTGTCCAGTGAAGTTGAAGTGCTCTCCTACAGGTTTTTGAATATTGCCATTCCTGATATCTGATTTGTGTCCATTTATCCTTTTTCGTAGGGACTGTCCAGTTTGGCTGATGTACATAGCAGAGGGACATTGCTGGCACATAATGGCGTATATTACATTGGTAGATGTGCAGGTGAATGAACCAGTGATGGTGTGGCTGATCTGGTTTGGTCCTGTGATGGTGTTGCTGGTGTAGATGTGTGGGCAGAGTTGGCATCGAGGTTTGTTGCATGGATTGGTTCCTGAGTTAGAGTTATTATGGCACGGTTTGCTGTTGCTGGTGAGAATATGCTTGAGGTTGGCAGGTTGTCTGTAGGCCAGGACTGGCCTGCCTCCCAAGGCCTGTGAAAGTGAGGGATTGTTGTCCAGGATGGGTTGTAGATCACTGATGATGCATTGGAGAGGCTTTAACTGGGGACTGTAGGTGATGGCCAGTGGTGGTCTGTTGTTTCTTTCTTGGGCTTGTCTTCAGCAGCTTCTCTTCTCTTGCTATTCACACCTCCAGTTCAGCTGCTAGAGGAACACCTCACCCTCCCTGATTAGAGATAACAAGCTGGTTCAGCCTCATTGGACTAACCTTGTTATCTCCCACCTGGTTCTTGCCTACCTATTTATACCTGCCCCTGGATACTTCCACTGCATGCATCTGACAAAGTGGGTATTAGCCCACGAAAGCTTATGCTCTAAAACTTTAGTTAGTCTTTAAGGTGCCACAGGACTCTTTGTCACTTCTGCAATTCCAGACTAACACGGCTACCCCTCTGATTCTTATCAAAGTGTATGTTAGTGTTACAATGAGAAGATGTTTGATGTGTAGACTTCATGGAAACTAATGGAAGATTTTTGTTTGCTGTTACATTACATTTACATTGTATATCCCTGTAACTAAGGCCTTGTCTACATGACACATTTTTGTCAACAAAAGTCAGCTTTTGACAACAAAACAGTGGAGGTGAACACACTGCAATGCTCCTCCCACTGATTTAGTTCTCCTGCTACGCCAACATAATAAAACCACCTGGAGGAGAGGCATAGAGCTTTTTGTGACAAAGTGAGAGTGACACAGTCTCAGTGTAGACCTTATGTTGCTTATGTCACCCTAACTGGCCTCCAGGAGGTGTCCCACAATGCCCGTTGTGACCACTCTGGTCACCACTTTGAACTCTGTTGTCTTGCAGTCAGGTACACAGACATGTGCCCCTCCCCCTTTAAAGCACCAGGAATTCTTCTTGTTTGCTCAGCGTGGACATAGTTCACATAGTATATTCCCAGCTGACCATGGCGGCTCCCCGCAGCAAACGCACTCCCACCTGGAGTACACGGGAGTTGCTGGATACACTGAGTCTGTGGAGACAGGAAGCTGTGCAGTTGCAGCTCTGCTCCAGTCATAGGAACTTTGATACCTGTGGGCAGATTGCTCATGGCATGGAGCTGGAGAGGTAAGAGCGGGACATGCAGCAGGGCTGTGCCAAGATCAAGGAGCTGAGGCAGGCGTACCAGAAGGTAAGGGAGGCCAACTGTCAGTCTGGTACATTGTAAAAGACATGCCAGGACCCCACCTCTACCACCAAGAGCCTAGTTAGATATTTCACAGGAACTGGAGGCAGCAGTTAGCAGAGTGAACCCAGAGGACAAACTTGCGGACAAGGAAATGGAGTTGGAGGAGGATGTGGAACAGGCTGCAGTATATATGGCAGAAGCTTACAGGCAAAACCTAGGAACAGGGCTTGAGATGAAGATCCCAAATGAATAATCTGATGGGGCAGAGACTTACCACATACCCAGTGCCCCTCGTCAGAGATGGAACGGGTGGCTGTTTGTATTAATAAAAAAATCCAGACAGTGCTAGAATTAATAAGGGTGAAAACATGCTTTCCTTGTTAGGGAAACCCACTCTGACTTTTCCCTGGAATTTTCTAAAGCCTGCGGACAATATAACTTTCCCCCACCTCTCCTCTCTTGCTATTTTTTCCTGTGATAAACACTAACACTATATTACAACATATTTGCCTCAGTCCAGACCTTCAAGACTGGCTTCCCCTTCACACACTAGGAATGTCACGAGTTAAGCGAGTGACAACAACTGCAGATACTAATGTATGTGGGAACGCAGAGCTCCGCCTCAGGGATAACAGGGATGGCCTACACAGTACAGGCTTGGGACTTAGGCATCTTGTATTTGATTCTTGGCTTTGCTGCTGATTTCCTATACAATTTCTGGGCACATTACTATGGCCAAAATTTTCAGCGGGTGTGTGTGCAAAGGGGACAGCTACAGGCACTTACCATTATGGGGCAGGCCGGGGCTGGCTCTGACCCCCTAACCCTGCCCTTCCACCTGAGGCCCCGCCCTTTCCGGGGGCCAGAGGTGGCCCCAGCCCAGCCCTGTACCAGTAAGTGACTATAGCTACTTTCACCCCGGCCATAACCTTTATGTGCCTCCGTTTCTTTGTCTCTATCTCACAGTATTGTTATGAGGTTCCTTTTATTAATATTTGGAAACGGCTTTGAGGACATCAAATGCCTGGTGCTATAGAGTGCAAAGTGTTCTTTTATTAGACAAGTATAGATTTATATGAGACAGCATCACCACAAAGACAGTCTCATAAACAATTTCTAGCTTTACAGTATGACCAATAAAACCCCATGGAAATAAACACTTGAGAATAGTTTTCTATAAAATATACATCCAGAGGCCTCTGTCCTGCAAACTGCTCAATATTGGGTGGACCCCTGCATTCATGCTGAGCTCCATACAGATTGAGGTGCCTTCCTGCACAGACCAGTTTTCAGAATCAGGCTCCAAAGACCCCAAACTTACAATTTTTGCAGAGCTTAGCCCTGAAGATCTCCCATGGTGGCTGGAAGCTCATTCCCAAGACCACGTGGCTTTCTGTAGGGCGGGGGAGGAGAGGAGAGGCAGCTGCTTATATAATTCAGGGGAAACCTTATTTGAAATATGGATTAAAAACAATTATTCCTCTTAAAAAAGAGCCATAGTTTGCCTCCCGTAAGCAATGAGCATCAGAGAAAAAAAAAACCATCCTCAACTGCAGACTGTAGTTATTAATAGAATCCAGTGAACCATTGATAACGTTAGGAACATGTCTCTTGTTACTGGCTTTACATGGAGTTCGGTGCCCCCTGTTTAGTTTTATGGATGCATTTCCTTTCATTGTGGCCTTGCGTATTATGCTTCCTTTTCACCTCTCCATGAGTCACTGATCAAAGCAGCACAGGGAGCCATTTCCATGAGCTGGCTTCCAACTCAGTGCTATATGCTGCTGGAAGTGTAGTTACCTGGCAACCGCAGTAATTGCTTTACTACAAATAAAAACCCCTCCAAGCCCATAAGGCCTATTAATAGAGGATCCAGGAGAGACTATCTGAAGGCACATAGATTATAGATTCTTGTGGCCTTTCCTGGACCCCTCTAGAAATGATTTTACTCTTTTACAAGTAAACACAGCTGTGTCTGTTGAGGAGCTTGATAAACGTTTAGTTTTACAAGCAGCGCTTGTGGCATTGGAGTGCACTCAGAGGAGCACAGAGAGCTGATCTCTATGGCCCGACAATACAAAGCACACTGGAAGTGCCTGGAAGGGTGACAATGCTCACGAAGCACAAACAATAGGCATTGTGGAAAGCTAAGGTTTCAGGGTAGGACACTGTTAAACTTCTCTGTTTGGGTGTTTTAGCATCAGCTTTTATTTGTCCCTAGTGGCTTATGTGAAATGGTTCTGATGGGTCATCTTTGTCTTCATCTATCTGACTTTCTGCGGTGACACATCATGAAGTCAGGTGGATGTGGATGTGTGATTCATATGGGGATAAAGTGTGATCTACACACCAACCTGCAAAAACAGGATCTTTGCAGAGTATAGCAGAAGGAATTGGGGCTAAAGGGAGGGTTTTCCCACTTAATTCAAGGGTCCAGAAGTCAGACACAGGCTCAGGATTGAAAATGCTGTTGTGTGTCTGCCAAGGACAGCAGTAGAGCCCCACTGGGCTGGGCAAAGCACTGTAGAATATATTCTAGGGCACAGTCCAGCACTGCCAGTGCTGGGATAAAATGACTAATAGGTCTTTTCCATGAATAATTTCTACCCTATGACTTAACCTGTAGCCGGACACAATTAGGTATATTTCTAGTTACAAATCCCAATTCCATGCTATATTTAGAACAATGGATGCAGTACAGAGCAAAGGAGGTAATGTCATGATATAAGCTCTGTGTCTGGCACTTCAAGATGCTGCAGTATACGTCCATATTGCTATTGCTCCAATTTAACTCACCCAGTGGTGACTTGTGCTGCTCTGAAAAGGGAAATAACTTTCCTACATAAACTGAGGAATATTTTGCTGGGAGGGGGGCGTAAGTGTGGATGCGCCCAGGCCTCCACCAACTAAAGGTGAATTCTGATGGTGCAATTCCTGTCTGTGGACTCACCCTTGCAATCATCGATTCAAACACAGTGAAGGCAACTCAACTTTGCTTCCCTGTGCAATAGATAAATTGAGGTCCGTACTGTTTGTTGTGTGGGTGTCTTTTAGATGAGATCTTAAGAACTGAAGTCCTTTCTACTCTCAATGAACAGTAGACTTTCTATTGACTTCAATGGCCTTTGGATCGTAAAAGTAGATATTTACCCCCCTCCCCTCGGTCAGCATTTCCACAAGCATACCACTCCTTTACCTCACACACTGCTGTGTGCATTTGGCTGACACCCTTCATCCCCACATGTGACTGTTTCGGTGATGCTGCATATATTTATTGTTTATTATTATACAGGCTTGATGCTGTGTAGACTACAAAGGAAGGTGAAGTCTCTGTCCCATGCTGCTTACTAACTAAATATGTCTCTGTGTAGTTTGTGCAGTGCTTCAGTGTTAAATGCAGTACACAAATGAAGATTGTTATTACAAATGTATTGTTATTACAGGACAGATAGAAAGTTTAGAGTTGGAGGAACTTCTCTCTGGAACTCCAAACCGGTATGTTTGCATGTTCTTTATCTCATCGGCCTTCAGAACTGCAGACAACCGCCCACTGATCTTTCAGTGAGTACAACCATCATCCTTCTTGCCCATCTTGTCCCTTTCGGCAGCTCTTCTCATTAATGAATTCATAAACAGTCATTGCTCATTTAGCTCAGGGCAGGTGTAGCTCCTATATTTCTAATCCCCTGTACCCATTCACAGAAGCCAGATGGTGCAATGCCCATGGAAACACCTCCTCAGCAGTGACATACTCATCTAGTAGTTCAGTTGTGTTTTTTTCCAAGACTAAAAGCTGAATTGTTAAGACTCCAAAGAAAGTAATGATGGAAGGAAGCACTGCCCGTTTCCATAGTCTTTGTTATTCTGAATCTGTTAGTGCTCCTGTAAAGCAGCAAAAGCATACAAACATGGGAAATCCTATGACTGGAGATGAGGCCGGCCAGGACTTCTTTTCAGTAGGCCTGACACTGTGTGACCCAGTCTTGGTTTCAAGCTAGAAAGCAGAGTCACCCAAATTAAAGTGAGCCCTATGTTCCCCTTTCCCTTCTCTTCCAATGGCTGGAATGAGTTTGGAGATTTTCAATCTAGAGAGCCACTGAAAAGATCTGAGACAAATCAGTTGGAGACTGTTTCTACTCTTCGTCTCCAGAAAAGCGTTCCCTTTAGCAGAGTTTGAAGTGTGACTTGTACGTGTGGTGTGGGTTCACTTAAAGCATTCATTCTTCTTGTAAAAATGCTGAACCAGACCCTCACTTGGTGCAAGTC
Organism: Dermatemys mawii; assembly: GCA_007922305.1. NCBI lineage: Eukaryota > Metazoa > Chordata > Testudines > Dermatemydidae > Dermatemys > Dermatemys mawii. Next base: position 3,004,771 of record ML677352.1, read on the forward strand.
AGTGTAACTCCAGATACGTCACTGGAGCTGTAGTGATTTATCCTAGCTGTGGATCTGTCCCACTATTAATTCCAGTAATATTCCTTATACCTGCAGGCCCTTTCCCCAAGCCCACTGAAATCAATGGAAAGACTCCCACTGACTTCATTGGCCTTTGCGTCAGGTTCAAATGGGGAATACCACTAGAATCAGTGACATTTTAAGAACCGGAATGAACTATTCAAGTGTACCACTCTTTCCCTTGGAAAGAGCTAATACTCCCTTATTTCAGAGTGGCCTGAAAAAGAGGCCTCAGAGAAGGAAGGATCTACTCCCTGTTGTAGCTGATCACATCTGAGCTTTGCAATGAAAACTTATCAGTGATTCAGAGCCAAAACAAGACCGTGGCTTTAGATTCAGCAAACCTGAGTGTAAGATCACACAACATGGTCCAGCCTTCCCCCATGTAACTCCCTCACTGAGCCCCTCATTCAGCAAAGCACTAAAGCACATTTTACTATATTAAGCACATGATTTAGTCCATTTTTGGCACATATGTGCTTTGCTGTATAGGGGCCTCAATGGAATACTTCGCTTGTGGAAACAAAACAGAAGGTTCCTTTGACTCAGCTTTGCTGTTGGGACTGAGGCCAGTTTTTCGTCTGAACAATCATAGATTTTCCTCTTCCTATCAGCATTCCTGTGGAGTTTACAACTTTCTGGTCAGTTCCATCAATTCTGCTTATAGTGGGATTCCTGCTAATTACAACTCATATCCATCTCTGAACAGTCAGAATTTCCACTTCCTTTGTAAATATGTCTGCTGTAATCCCTGTGGAATGAGCTAGTTACACAAGCAGGCCTATTTTCAGTTTTCATTCTGAAGTTCTCCATCAGGGATGGACAAAGTCCACTGTTCATGCCAAAAGAGATGCAGAATCCAGGCAAGACAACCCTTCTGCTGCTGACTGGCCACCTCAATCCTTTTGCAAGCTTTAGTTCCAGGATCCCGTGTCATCCAAAATCTCTGTTCACCATAACATTTTTCTGAGTGTTCTCAAAGGGAGATTTTTTGGTAACCTTCCCCATTCATTGTTATGTAACATCTCTGGATGTTTTTTAATCACAAATTTTTTCCATTATTGTTTTTCTCTGCCACTAAATTAAGCAGATCAAACAAACAAACGAACAAATCACAGCACCTCAGTAATGACTGGAGGATCCAGTGCATGTGACCAGATTTTATGAAACTGAGTAAGCTACAAAACAATTTTAAAAAGTCAAGGACATTGTTTGATTTATTCTTTAGCCCTTAGGCTGCTCTGACTTCTGCCAAGGAATCAGCTCTTCACACAGCAAGGTGAAGATCAGGGTAGTGCAAAGGTGAGCTATAAACCATCCCCTTCCCAACTTGCACTGTCTATTGTTTGTTCAGATCCCAGGATCAGGCCCACAGGCTTTAAGTGACTTCAACTCTATGCCTCAGTTTCCTCATCTGTAAAATGACCTGCCAAGTAAAGTGCTTTGAAATTAGCTGATGAAAAGTGCTATATAAGAGCTGGGTATTATTATTAATTACATGATTGTATATTAGTTCTCAAATAATGCAATATCATATCATACCACATGTCTAATTTTAGCTACACAAGTGTGGTCATTTCATTCATGTATATTTACACTATCTTAAATGCCACCTGCTACATTCCTGGAGCACTGGGGTGGGGTGCTGGTGGATGTGGGAAGGGGGAGCAGCTCTGGGCTCTGGTGGGAGATGGGGGGCAGGAGGGGCATGGCCTTGGGAAAGAGGGGCAGGCCTGGCCAGGGGCTAGCCTCCCCAAGCCGGCGGTTCACCTATCACCCATATGTATAGGTGAGGCAGTGAAAGTTAATTCAGTTCATTATATGGATATCACAATACCATACAAAATCTCAAATAAATGTGTAGAGCTGGAATTAAATTTGAGATTAAAAATCAGCAATGTAAGCATTAAAAAGCACAGAAAGGTTGTAGCTGCCAAATAGCCAGGCAACTCGGGAAAAGATAGAAGTTTATCTTGTAGATAAGGCATTGGACTGGTGATGGCGAGAGCAGGATTCAGTTCCTGGCTCTGCCACAGATGCCCTATGTGACCTTGGTCAAGCCATTCAACCAATATGTGCCCCAGTTCCCCATCTGTGAAATGGGGATAATACTACTTCCTTTTTTGCACCCCTTTGGCATGTCTACTCTACAGCTGCTACAGCAGCTCAGCTATGATGCTGCAGAGGTTTTTCCATCTACGTAGTTAATCCATCTCTCTGAGAGGTGATAGCTAGGTCGATGGAAGAATTCTTCAGTCAGCCTAGCCGTGTGTACACTGGAAGTTAGATTGACCTAAATATGGTCTATGGTGCTCAGGGCACAGAACTTTTCACAGCCCTGAGCAATGTTGCAAGGTCTATCTAATTTTTAAGTACAGACCAGGCCGTTGTCTGGCTTTGGGGCAGAAGTCTCACTTTATAGTGCCTAATGCAAATGGGGCTCCACTCTTAGTTGAGGCCTCCAGGTGCTACTATAATACAAGTAATTAAAAAATAAATGAAAAAGGAATTAAAACACTAAGGAATATGGAAATACACAATTAACCGCCCGATGTTAGCTAGCAACACCATCATCCATCATGTCTTTCAGGTCTGGAGGACTGCCATGTCCCCATTGTTGTCTGTTTAAAAATATAACAGCCAGTTATTTTCAATATATGGTAAATAACACACCGTTCAAATGAAAACAGTAGCATGTCAGAGTGACAGCCACAGACTGACAAGAACACAGTGTCTGGCAGAAGAGGGAGGGTCTGACATGATTTCTGAATGAATATCTCTGCAGGCGGGTTTAATTAGCTCCATCTGTGTATTCGTTATTTTGGAAACCAGGGCAGCGTCTGCCTGCCGGGAGTGGGAAGTTGGGCAGCGCAGGCTTTATCAGCAAACAATTTGAGCACAAGGCAGTCTAGAGAGAGCAAAACAGCAAGGGAAGGCAGGAAAAAGGATCAGTCCAAACAGACACAGAGGGTCTTGGGCAACACAGCCTAATGGCCTGAATTGGTAGGCCTGCCCTTATTTCAGGGTAGCCCAAGCCAAGGAAGTGTAGGACCGCCCCAGTTACAGGGCAGAGCGGCTCAGCGATCAGTCCGTAGGATCGCCGAAGTCTCTGTAAGCGCGCCCCGGGTGCGGGGCCAAGCGGGGCAGCGCCCCAAAGTCTCTGTAAGCGCACCCCGGGTGCAGGGCCAAGCGGGTAGTCGCCCACCTAGGGGTGGGGTGGCCTAGGTAGGGAGGCCTGGGGCCCACCCACCTCCACCGGGCCCCGACCCAGGGCCCTAACGGTGGCTCAGAGATTTGCCACAGACTCAGCGGGGAAGTCCCATTGAAACACGCTGAGTTGCCTCGGGTGGGAGATACCACTCCCCCACCCTCCCTGGGTCACTTCCTACCAGTTCCACTGCGGGGGTCTCCCAGGCGCCTCCGGATCTTCGGTGTACCTTCAGGTCAGTCATCCCCTCCGGCGGCTCCCATCCCTGGGCTCCAGGCCGGTCCAGGTGAGCCTCTGACTCCAGCTCCTCCGGGGGCTGCGTCTGGTCCTCCACCAGAGCTCCCCAGGCACATCCTTCTCCCTCGGCCACCAGCCCAGACTGAGCTGAGCTCCCGGCCTTTATACTGCCGGGGCACCTGGAGCATGCCCAGTACCTCGGGGGCGGGACTTCCGCTGCCAGAGCTACTGGCTTAGCCCCTTCCTCACTAGTGCGGGGTTGTCACAGGGACCATATAAGTATTTTAGTTTACAAGTGCTTTGGGATGAAAGATGCTCTGTAAATCATTATTCCCGACATTCCTGGGAAGGATGACTGAAACTTACCGTGAGCCAAAGTCATACTTCTCTCATGGGGCATTAAGGGGTTTTTCTTCTTAAAATGGAATCTTTTAGATTTTAAGAGAGTCCCTAATGATACAGGATTGTAGAGAAACAGACACAACACTCTGCTCAAACTACCACCAGTATAGAAACTCTAATGATGCTCATAAATAATGAGCAATGAACATGACTGTGTCAAAGCACTGGAAATGGGAATGTTGATGTCAGAGGAAGTGACAACTGAGTATTGCTGCAAAGCAAGGCTCTTAAACTTAGGTGTAACTTCAGAATTTCTTTATGTGACAGCAGCTTTAACACACCAGAGGCTTGTGGCCTCATTAATGACCATAAGTGAATTGGTATCAGCAAGGTGGAGGAATGTCTCCACTTTAAATTAAAGATCCCAAAAGTACATTTAATTTAAATTATGGGATATGTTTTTAAAAATGAGCAATTAAAATTTACAGGTGAAATTTTCAGGGATCTATAGGGAAACTGGGCCCACAGTTTTAAAAATGTAATCATACCAAACCACAGTTATTGTAAGGTTACTTTACTGGAGACTAACAGTTTGGACACAAAAGAGTCAAATTCAGGCTTGGTTTAAAGCAGATACAACTCATTGAAGTCAGCAAAGTTGCTCCCTCTTACATGAGGGGTGAATTTGATTTTATAAGGTCTAGGTTATCAGGACTGAATTGCTCAGAGTTTGGGAATGGGTTAACCTTTTAACCTTGACATTATCACTCCAAATCCAGTTTGCTGGATCCTGATTCAGCAAAGCTTGTAACCATGTACTTATCTTTAAGTAGGCGCTTAAGTTCCATTGACACTGATAAGGCTTTTTCCCAGAGGGCAAGGATAGTCTTGTGGATAAGACTCTGGAGTAGGACTCGATCTGCAGTCGTTTCCACCTCTGCTGCTGACTCCATGTGTGACCTAAGGAAAGCCCTTAATCTCAGTGTGCCTCAATCCCCCATGTGTAAAATGGGAGTGATGGTCCTTCCTTTGTCACATCTTTTAGCTGTCTTGTCTCTTTGGATTGTAAATTCTTTGGGGCAAGGAAAATCTCTTAGTGTGTTTGTACAGCACCTTGCACAACGGGGCCCTTCTCTTTGTTCGGGCCGCCAACTACCACTTCAATACAAATAATAACAAACCTTTGCAAGGTCATAAGTGAATGAAAGTTACTGTGTCACAATTGTTGGAAAGCCTGTGTGAAATGCATTTGGTATTCTCTGTCTAGTTCTAGTATACAAGTGTCCACATGAAGAAAACAACACTTGACAGTCTAAATAGAGAGGCTGAAGACTAAATGGGCAACAGACACTGAACTACACTTTTCCCTAGAGGTGGTTTCTCCAGGATAGCACACTGACAAGGCAGCCGGGGGACGTTTGGCCAGTTTTGGGGATGCAGTTCAGGGCCTGTTCTGGGGATGCAGACAGAACCTGAGTCTCTCTGCTGTCAGTGCAGCACCTGTCCCCAGTAATAAATTCACCCACAAAAATATTACATTTAAAAAAAGAAAAGGACCAGCTCTAGATAATGGGATCCTCATGGTAATACTCTTACCCTTAGCCCTGGTCTAAACTAGGGATGTGGGGGCGATCGATTCAGCTACGAGAATAATGTAGCTCAAGTTGATGTACTTAGATCTACATATTGTGGTATCTTTACAGCAGTGAGTAAACTGCTGTCGCTCCCCCATCGACTCCGCCTGCGCCTCTCACAGTGGTGGAGTTCTGGAGTTGATGAGAGAGTGCTTGGGATCGATCACTACCTGCTGATCTGGAGGGCTGTGTAGACATACCCTTAGATCAAGGGTAGGCAACCTATGGCATGGGTGGAAAGGCAGCGCGTGAGCTGATTTTCAGTGGTACTCACACTACCCAGGTGCTGGCCATGGTCCGGTGAGCTCTGCGTTTTAATTTAATTTTAGGTAAAGCTTCTTAAGCATTTTTTAAACCTTATTTACTTTACATAGAACAATAGTTTAGTTATATATTAAAGACTTATAGAAAGTGACCTTCTAAAAATGTTAACATGTATTACTGGCACGCAAAACCTTAAATCAGAGTGACTAAATGAATACTCGGCATGCCACATTTGAAAGGTTGCTGACCCCTGCCTTAGATTGTAATCTCCCTATATGTTTGTACAGCACCTAGCACAATAGGGCCCTGCTCCAGGACTGGGGCTGCTAGACCCTGCAGTAATACAAATGTTAATAATCAGACCTGCAGTGTCGAGGATGCCAACGCCATTCCACTCTAAACAGCTGTTTTCACACCCTTTCTCTGCAAGAAAACATCATTTTAAATGCTTCATTAAAATCAGCCAAGTTACATGGCCGTGCAAACCTACTTGTTTTGGTGTAAGTCATATAATGTGTTAATAATCATACTTAGCCTTTATATACTAATTTTCATCTGTAGATTTCTAACACTTTACTGAGATGGGGATGTGTGTTTAGTGTTGCCCCTTCTCTTGCCGTGCTGTTCCTTGGGCACGGCTCACATTTGACCTGTGGTGACTCTCTGTGGTGAGAAGAGCATTTTCTGTTTGAAAAAAAATGTTGGGAATATTAATTAAAAAAATATGCTATGGAACTGAAGAGACCACTTATGCTTATCCCCCTCTGGTCATGGTGAACCACTCATCCTGGGCGCATTCTTCTTCTTTTATCACCTGGGAGGTCATTTAGCCCAGCAAGCCTCAGCCCTGAGTAAAAGAGCCACTAGCCCATGAGGATCTAAATAGTAGTAGGGGTCGGTCATCCCAAGGAACCTCAGTTCTTCCCTCCGGTAATTGGAGTCAGTCACTGCAGGAACTTGCAGCCCTTCTCATCACAGGTTGATCACCGCCCTAAACATTCCCTCCTGTGAGTGGGGCACAATGATACATCCCTAAAGCCCTCCCAGTTTTCAGTGATAAATATCAGCGAAAGCATCTGCACCCTCCTTTGTTCCTGGGAATGCTCACTTTGCGCACTTGCTTGTGTACCCCGCAACCTGTTCATGGGGATCCTACTCATGTTGCACCATAGCACCCCTCTTCTATCACTCCCCTGGGCACCCCATGCTTCACTACACACCTCTCCCATAGAAAGAGAAGTGTTTGGTATGGGGTTTGTCCTTCCTGGAATAGGAGACACTACAGTGCTGTATATACAGTATTCTGGATGAGTCACTGTCTAATCTCAGAAAGCCCTGGGAGCTAATCTCCTCTATTGATATATAACCAGAATCTAAAAGAGAAAGGAAAATTACAGCTTGTCACTTCTCATTGTGTCAGGGAGAGCTGCCAAAGGAAACAGGAGACTGTGTGAGAAAGAAGAAAAGAAAATAGCAGTGAAAGGGCTTTAAATTACATATTGTCACTGTTAAAAAATGATAAATTCATCAAAATCAGCAAAATTTGCAGACAGACTGACCCAAGGATTGAGAATGCGGGGGTGGAGAAAGGGAATGGAAGGTTTTCTAAAAATATGGATTTAAGACTATTAGAGGCATTTATTATTTATCTCCTCTAACAGTAATTGTATACGCCAAAACACTTCCCAGGGATGGGCAGATCACATGAATCCCATTATACAGATTGGGAAACAGAGGTGCAGAGCTCCAATGGGACCACTAGTGGTAGAAGAGTGATCAGTGGTGTTTGCAGAATCTCAAATTTGCTGGCCACTTCTACTGCTCTGTCTGTAAACTAGATCTGCTAATATTTCTGCCCTTTGTTCTGCTCTTTGTAGCCCTGGCTGTGCTGGAGGTAGCCAGAATGCCCAGGAGGAGCCGTGTGTCTTGTACTGGTGTGGCAACTGCAATGTCCTTTCCCTTTCATGTTCAGCTCTTCTGCTCTGCTCACTCTCTTTCAGGCAGCTAGTGCCAATGCTGGCCCTAGGAGGGAGCTGGGCCTACTTCCAAACCACAGTGAACTGGGATTTTTCAATAGAGGTCAGCACCCACAATCAGGGCCAGATTAGGGCTGTGCACATTGGCTGTTAAGCACTTGAAAGTCTGGCCCATTCTGTCTGGCCTTGTACAGGTGCTCAAGACTGCGGCAGAAGATCCTTGGTCCCCCCTTTCCCCTTGATTACCCTCACAAGGGCCAACCACAGTGTGCCTATTCAATGCGTTCAATAGCTATCCAGAGCCAAAACACAGGATGTTATGTCAGTGGGTCATTACGAGCTACTGGGAAATCTTGTGAGACTTTTCTGTGAGATGTCCCAGTGGCCCAAGACCCAGCGGCCCAAGACCACAGTATGAATATTAGAGCTGGTCAGAAAATGGTTTTTTTCCAGCAGAAACAGTTGATGAAAATGAAAGCTGTTTTGATTTTAATCAGAATTTGTCCAAAAACTGATTTTTTTCAGCTGAAAGTGGCCAAAATCAGTTTTCAAGTTACTGGTTTTCCAATAAAATTTTTTAATTTTTTTGAAGAAAGTAGATATTTGCTGTGAAAATGTTCATTTAATGAAAAACCCAGTTTTCCCTCAAACAAATGATTGAATGGAAAATGGTCAGCCTGCCCTAACGTATAGTGGATGCTGTTCAACATTCAGTCCTAATGTCAAATATGGACATACAGTAATTTCTGATATTCATATGTGGGTTCTTGGTAATGGTATCCTGACACATTACTGTTTCCCCATTTATAACAGGCTGTAAAGTATGTGTAATTCTTATTTATTATAAGAATAGTAATTAATAAATCTGTTTGCTTCAAGGAACAGCTTCCAAGGTATTTATTAAAACTGTGATTCACTTTTTCCTTCCCAGTATGTCTGTAAACTTTTGTGCATGACTAAAGTCAAGTGCCCAATTACGTGATTTTTTTATAGTACCAATTAAGCTGTTAATTAATTGATGGTGCTGTCCTTAGGTACCTGACACTGATATAGTGCAAATGAATAATGTGGCGAGAACAACATAGTATGGAGCAGAAATAAAACACAGTGAAGCAGCTCTTCGTTTTTAGCTTCACTTGCCAAGCAGTTTTGAGAATGCCAAGTCTTGCCAATATATGTCTGTCATAAACATGATGCCAATATGTGGTCTGAATGTGTAGCATGATGAATGGATAGAGAAAGAGGACGAGATTCCAGGAGGGACACACCCTGGTGTTGTAGAAAGCAAGCAAAGTCTCTAGTCGATCACTTATTGCTAGTGAACCAGACCCTGCAGTTTTTGCTCAGGGAAATAAGTTCAGTAGGAATTTTGCAGAAGTAAGCATTGCAGGCTTGAGCTCTTATTTGTTCTGTTCCTCAACAACAGCTCTTTTTCCCTAGAGCTGGCTCTAAGTTTTTTGCTGCCCCAAGCAAAAAATATTTTGGCTCCTCCCCCTCCCCTTCTTTTTGGCTTTTACATGTGTTTGCACTTTGCAATTTTTTTTTGACTGTTTAAAATTTTAAAAAATGAAAACAGAGAATTTGTAGTTAGTGAAATAAGACAATTTCCTACTAGTGGACTAATTTAATTTTAACAAAATCACAATTGCAAACATTTTGGGTTCACCTATACTCTGTAATAAAAAATGTTAGTGTCTTCCAGGGTGCCCAGTTTCTCATAAATTAAAAGAATTTATATGAATTGAATTTTTCTGGTTTTTATACTTGCGTGGTCTTTTCATAATTAAGTGAAATCTAAATTTGTAAATAAATAAATGCTTTACTCACCTTTACTAAGGTTTGATTATTTTGAAAGTTGAAACAATTTAAAAGAAGTTCAAACACAAACAAATATTCAATACCACACGCTAAACCACTGGCACTGACGGGACACGGAAACTGGCGTGAATGGTGCCGACAGGACAGCACAGTACACACAAGTAATCGTGATTCCTGATTTAATTAATCAGTAACCGTTAACGGTAACACATTTATGCACGTTCACATTATGAGTGATCATGTCATGACATGACTACGATATTTTTCACATCACGCTCCTATCACACTACTGGAGATTTTTTGATCTTCATGTATTATTTTTTTTTGGTACATTTTTCCGGAAAAAAAAGGATGGCCAGTGCTGGAATGCCGTCCCTGGAAATGTGCCGCCCCAAGCACGTGCTTGCTTTGCTGGTGCCCAGAGCTGGTCCTGTTTTTTTCTACTGATCATTATACTTTGATTTTTAAAATGACACATTTGGGGGTCATTATCCTTCCATTATCATAGACTGTCCCAGATAACACTAATGGTTAATCTCCATTGTTGGCTGATACCTGCTGTTAAATCTGCAACATCTTTTATCCCATTGGCTCAGGGTTGAAACCCTCTTGAGGGAAGGGAGGAGGATGAACAGGCAGATCCTTTAGTAAAGATCTTGCGTATTTCCATCTGCAGAAGCTCCCCAGAATAAAAAGCTGCCCAAGGCTGCTAAATCCTGATAGTGCTTTGAGGAGAATATCTTTGCTTGAACAGATTGAGAGACCAGCTAGGTAACCAGAAGGCTGGACGTTCTAGTGCTTGTCTTACCAGGAGCCCTTACTGATCAGAGAAATAGGTTAGTCTGGGTTTGCAGAAGCGACAAAAAGTCCTGTGGCATGCATCGGACGAAGTGGGTACTAGCCCACGAAAGCTTATGCTTCAATACTTTTGTTAGTCTTTCAGGTGCCACAGGACTCTTTGTCGTTACTGATCAGCTTAACCCTCCAAATGTCAACACAAAGTCTGTGTTCTGCAGTAGCTAAGTTTTGGGAGTCAGGGAGATGGAAAAACTACTCTGGGTCCATGCTACTAAACCAATGCTGGTAAACTCGATGGGCCAAATTCGTCCCCAGTGTAACTCCATTGATCTCAGGGATGATTCTGGCTTGAGCAGTTTGCTTCAGATCATACCGCATGCTTCAGTGAATAGTGCATGCCACACACGTTTTGAAGAGTACCATCATGTGCACTGGGTGTCTGACATGAGAATCTGTCCTTTCATCCCAGGTTATTTGAGCAAAGATCTTCGTGCTACTTAGCTTGTGAGCTCTTTGGAACTGCAAGAAGCCTTTCACTGTGTGTGTGCGTGCAAATGTGTGTACAGTGCCTAGCACAATCCAATGGGGCCATGATCCCAGATTGAGGCCTCTAGATGCTACCATAATACACAGAGTAAAAACACCAGTGTGGAAAACAGAGAGGCCTCCTACTCCTTGTTACTTGCTCTATTGCTGAGACTCCATGTTGTGCTGCTGTATTAGTCAAGATCGAAGAATTTTCTTTTGAAACTGGTAAGTCATATGGAGCCTTAAAACTGACATACACAGTCTGAGAACAGCATCAAGCTGCTGCTACCCCAGCCCCGATCCCCCTCCCGCCCTCCGAACCCCTCAGCCACAGCCCAGAGCCCCCGCCTGCACCACAAATCCCTCATCCCTGGCCCCACATCAGAGCCCACACCCTCAGCCAGAGCCCTCACCCCCCGGTGCCTCAACCCCCAGCCCGGAGACCCCTCCAAACCCCTTGGTCCTAACCTGGGGCCCACTCCTGCACCCCAAATCCCTCATCTCTGGCCCCACATCAGAGCCCGTACCCACAGCTGGAGCCATCACACACCTGCACCCCAACCCCTGCCCTGGCCCGGATCTTCCTCTCACACCCTGAACCCCTCATTTTGGGCCCTGTCCCAGAACTCATGCCCCCAGCCCAGAGCCCATATCTCCTCCCACACCCAACCCCCTGCCTCAGCCCAGAGCCCCCTCCCATACTCTGAACCTCTTGACTTCACCCCCCTGCTCGGAACCCCCTCCTGCAGCCCAAACCCCTCAGCCCCAGCCCAGAGCCCGCACCCAGCCAGAGCCCTCATCCCCTCTCGCATCCCAACCCACTGCCTCCACCTGGAGCCCACTCCCACACTCTGAACTCATCTCTGGCCACACCCCAGAGCATGCCCAGTGAAAATGAGTGAGTGAGGCTGGGGAGAGCAGCAGGTGACGGGGATGTGCATGTGGAATGAGCGGGGATGGGGCCAACGAGAAGGCGCGGGGCAGGGCAAGGGTGTTCAGTTTTGTGTCAGTAGAAAGTTGGCAACCCTACTTATGCCATCATTACAAGACGGAGTTGAGGATCTTGAAATCTTAACTGGATTTCTGTTAAGTTATGGAAATGTACATGTTACGTTTTGACCCTGAACTCTGAATTTCCTGCATTTGTAATGCTTGATTTGGGGGATAATTCTATCATTCTTTGTGATGTTTGTTTACCTGTAAATTGCTGATATATATTCTGTTTTAACGATAGTTTATGCATAGTTTGCCCCCCCAGGAAATAGTAGAAACAAATAGAAACTGAGTACAAAGCCACACAAAAATAACAGAACCTTCTGATCAGAGATTCTCTTCATCACCATTTCTAACCCTTACACTCATTAACAGGAAGTTGGGGTGGGTAGTCTGTAGAGGAAGTGACACCTTGTGGTGTATGTTTTTACAGCAAGTCAATTTCCTGGAAAGTTTTGGTTCCTCACATAATAGATCAGCCTTTTGAAATGAATCAGAGTTCTCCCATTTATTTTGCATGCAAGCATTGCTTAACCACTGAATGACTAAACAGTTTTCAATGTGGCCATCTCAAACCCATGCCAATGAAACCTTAATGCCACCGCACCATGTAGTGGGTATATATCAAAAGAGGTGGCAGTCTAAGGTTGCAATCACTTCTCCCTTGGCATTCTGTTTTTCAGCTCTTCTAACTCCAGAAATAAAAATGCCAACTTTTTCCCATGTGCTTGGGAAGAGCTCTGTCAAAATTCACAAAGGCACCACCTAAAGCTATGTCTACATTACATCTTCTGCTGGCGTAACTTATGTCACTCAGCAGGGTGAATAAATAGCCCCGGGAATGACATTAATTATGCCAGCATAAGCACTTATGTGCACAGTGCTATGTTAGCTGGAGAGCTCTCCCTGCCAACACAGCTTCAGCTGCTCATGGAGGTGGGTGTTTTATGCTGATGGGAGAGCTCAGCATAGAGCGTCTTCACCAGACACACTGCGGCGGCACAGCTGTGTTGGTACAGCTGCACTGCTGTACATACAGACATGGCCTAATACCACTTTAAAAATCTACCTTTGCTGTAATGTCTACAAATCACTGCCATCTGGCATAGGGTCAGCAGGACACGACCAATGGCTAGAGACCACTCTAACTCCCAACACCATTACCAGTGCGAACACTCCTCTTTCTACTGTTCTCCTGCCCTCCTACCTCTCAACCCCCAACATTTGCCCTGCTTGTCTGTCTGTCTTCACCTGCTGTGTATTTTCTAAATGCTAGAATCGGAGCTCTCTGGGGCAGGACTGCCTCTGACTACATCTACACTATGAACTGGGTGCGTTTCTCTGCTTGTGTACATGTACCCCTTGTGTCCTGGACTCTAAAACTTTCTGCACAATTTACAAGAGCTGAGCCTGCAACCCATGGAAACTGCATTTAGAGAAATTTGTGTTTGGTTGTGGTTTTTTGCATTTTGTGCAATTCATTTAGGCCAAACCTGAAAAACAAGCTATTGCAATTTTTTAAGTTTGGGGTAGATATATCTTTTAAACATCTATGTGGTAATTATCAGACCTCGTCCTCTTTGGTTAAGACAAAACAAAAATGTTTATGAGATGCAGGGGCGGGTCTCTAAAGGAGGGGTGCATGGAGGTTACAGTTTGTGTGACAGGAACTTTATAATTGTAACACTGACAGATCATGGTCATCAGTGGCAGGACTGAACCTGGGACTTCTGGGAGCTAAATGCATGAGCCTCTACTGCATGAGCTAAAAGCCACACGTCTATTAGCCACATTAATTTCTTAGCAGTCTCGGTGCCACTGGATGGATCAGAACACCACACCCAGGAGACGTGTGGGTTACATAATGTAAAGTTTTATGTCAGTTAATTCGTTGGTGCTGCCTCAATAAAATGGAAAAAAGTAATAGTTTTGTAGATAGCTGTATAAATATTGCTACAAATGTAAAGGTGGTGATGCATTTTGATTATATCACAGGGCTTTGTGTAAGTCAATCATTTCTGGCCTTGGAGTTCTGGGGGGGTGGATATTGGTGCTGTGTGCATGAAGGGAGGAGGGTGCTCCTGCAAGATATGCATGTGTAGCTCCCTCACTACCTGTCCTTTGGAAAGCAGTTAGCACCTTTTCTCTGTATTTTATACAAATTTATGAAGGCTGTGTGGGTAGAAGGTTCTGGACTCCACTACCCAGTTCTCCAGGCAAGTATCTCTCTGGGCTCCCCCACTCCCTGGCAGGCAGCTCCAAGAAATTTTAAAGTGATGATTTGGATGATGTTGTCCTGGGAGATTTGTGCTGTTTTGCGAATGAGGTGGTGAATGAGGGGTGTGTCCTGTGATGAGTGGTTATGTGTCTCTCTGTCTGGGAGTGTGGGTTGCATTGAGGAGTTTGTACTGAGACCTACCGACAGCAAATCAAGCTGTGAAGAACGGTGGCAGTTGGGCCAAGTAATCTACCACCTGTGTGGACTGATTCGTTACCACCAACAAAATAGTTGCATGCAAATTAGCTGTAGAGGAAAGGTGGCGGTTGGTTGAGTTACCTCTGATATCACCATGGTCTACGAGCAGGGCTGGCTCCAGGCACCAGCGGAGGAAGCATGTGCTTGGGGTGGCACATTTTAAGGGACAGCATTCCGCCCCTGCCCCCCCCTTTTTTTTGGCTTGGGATGGCAAAAAAGTTAGAGCCGGCCTTGTCTATGACTGTTGACATAGATCAGTGGTCCCCAAACTGTGGGGCGGGGGCATGGAGGAACATTCAGGGAGAGGGGGGACATGGCGGGGCCTAAGCCAGGCCACAGAGGTGGGGCAGAGGGGGAGCGTCATCCAGCCCCATTCCAACCCAGTTCTGCCATGGCCACCACTCCTAGCTGCAGCTCTGCTCCTGCCCCCAACCTCAGCCCACAGCCACCATTTCGCTCCTGCACCCAGCTCCCTTTCCCTCTCTGTGCACTCTCCTCCACCCCCAGAGCGCAGTCCTGCTCCTGGCCCTGGCTCCTGGGGTGGAGCTACTGTGAAAAGTTTGGGGACCACTGGCATAGACAGTGACATGCCCTAAGGTTTTGAACGTATACTTAAGGTGGTTTGTGTATAAAATAATATGCAAATTGGGTTGAATTTTATTCACGCTTTAAATAAATATGTAAAGATTTAAATGAATATATAAAGCTTATTGCTAAATGTACACAGGTTTTGTAAAAAGCTTGTTAAAGAAGTCTACATGCGTGCTCCTTTTGATTAGTACTTCCCCTTTAATTTACCTTTATGTTTCAATAAATAATTCCATAAAAGGCCATGAAATAAGAAAAAATCTTCAGCCTGGGTCTGGAAAAACGTAATGGAATTTAATATTTTATTACGTACAATTCCACAAAAAGTCACATCATTTGAGAATACCTTGCCATTGGCTCAGCCAGTGTGGTATGGGTTGCTGCAAGCTCCCATAACCCGAGTTTCTGTCATTTGGCTGGTGAAAATCTGTGGGATGAGGTGCTGTTTTCTTTTCTTTCTTTGCCTTTTTTCCTTTTTGTGTCTTTTTTATTTTAAAAAATAATCTGATACAAGTCTGAAAGGTGACTGTAGAACCATTGTGCCCAATTCAGAGTAACTCATTCTAAGGTTAAATTTCTTTTTAGGACTGTCGATTAACCCCAGTTAACTGCAAATTGAACTTGTAGGCTCTAAAGTTTTATGTTGTTTTATTTTTGAATGCAGGTTTTTTTTGTACCTAATTCTATATTTGTAAGTAGCACTTTCATGATAAAGAGATTGCACTACAGTACTTGTATGAGGTGAAGTGACTACTATCTGTTTTGTTTTTACAGTGAAAATATTTAATAAAAAATAAATAGAGAGTGAGCACTGTACCCTTTTTGTATTCTGTTTTGTAATTGCAATCACTATATTTGAAAATGACAAAACATCCAAAAATATTTAAATAAATGATAGTCTATTATTAACAGTGAGATTAATTGTGATTATTTTTAATCACTCGACAGCCCTAATTTTTCTCTCTCACTACTATTTTGTGGCCTTTGCAATTAACCACCATTATTTAGAATATAAACTACCTTCATGAAAAGCATATTGTCTCTTAAAAGTTAGGAACATCATGAAGTCTATATTTATTCATTTATTTCAATGATTCTGGTAAGGCTAAATCATATAAAACATAAATCTTGTTTTCCCCCAAATAGCAGATGGTACCAAAATACACATATATCTAAAAAAGGATAGCAAGGTGCCCTGGAAAGGGGAGGAGACAGACAAAAGAAGGTCCAGGAAGGAAGCCTGTGCAAACAATACATAGTGATGGAAACAGCACAAACAGATTTCTTGTTCCGTGTTCATGGATGAATTTTTTAATAAATAAAAAACAAAATTCTCAGGCAAAAACTGCAATGAGATGGACTTTGAGAGTACATATTGGCCATGTAGGTGTAAGCAGTGTCAGGAATGAGATATATTCTGACATCTGGTGGCGAACTATGGGAATTGCAGTGAGCCTTGGAAAATAAGTCTGGGGCTGATCAATTTGCATAGACACACCCACTGCGCCTAGACTGAGCCCACAGCAGCCCACATGGCCACTTCGGCTGATGAGGGAGCCCCAGTTTCTATGTTATTGGGGCAGGAATGATAAAGTGATGTTACTGTGATTATGTGAATGAAGGACTATGGACATGTACTTGGCCCTTGTTATGATGGAGGGACTCGCCATCATTTAGGTAGCACTCACTGGGCAAGGGCCATGCATTTTCAGAACATTGTGAGATTGAGAGAGGTGGTGGACAAGTATCTATACCTTTTGGTGAGGGCTCTGGCTAAGGGCCTCCCAGGTCTATTGCACTCTGCCTCTCTCCACTGTGGAATGTCAGAATTGAATTTTGCTTCCATGAGGAGCCTAGTTTCAGGCTGCTGAGCTGAAAATTGCTTTGGGCTCCCCTACTGTGAGCTGAAATCACCTAAGAGCTAAAGAAATCACTGAGCACTGTCTTAAGTAGGGGGGCTGGAAAAAAGTGCAGTGTGGCTGGTGCAGCAGAGCAGTCTGCGTGTCGGCTAGCAGGACGGCTAGCGGAGTTGTTGGTGCTGTGGAGTGGCTGGTGCGGCAGAGCTGTCTGTATGTCAACTAGCAGAGCCGTTGGTGCTGCAGGCAGAGTGACTGGCGTGGCACAGCTGTCTGTGTGTCGGTTAGCAGAGCAGCTAGCGGATCAACGGGCAGAGCGGTTCGTGGGACAGCCAGCGGAGCGGAGCAGAGCCGATTGCGGGGAGAGCTGCAGCGGAACCTCACAGAGAGGCGGCGCAGTCGGCTTCGGACCACGTAAGGTGCCCCTTGCCCTACCCTCCATTTCCACCCAGGCTGGGAGGTAAGACTCTGCAGATTAACTCCGAAACTCTGCACTGACCAGGAACAGAGACTCTTGGGCTGAGAGACTTTTGGGTGATTTTTGGATTGCTGGGCTCCAGAGACTTTTGGGCTGTGGGACATTTCGGGACTATTGGGTGATTTTTGGTTGCTGGGCTCCAGAGACTTTTGGGCTGTGGGACATTTTGGGGACTTTGGGTGATTTTTGGGCTACTGGAATCACAAACCTAAAGAAGGGGACACAGCCCAATCAGCTGGGGTGGCGGTTTGCCCAGGGGTTGGTGTATGACCCTAGTTGTGGTGTTTTTCCCAATTTCATGATGTCATTTATCTCCTGTTAATAAAAATTTCTGATACACCAATCTGTGCTTGCGAGAGGGGAAGTATTGCCTCTTTGAGGCACCCAGGGGGGGTGTTA
The DNA here is from genome assembly GCA_007922305.1 of Dermatemys mawii. Taxonomy (NCBI): domain Eukaryota; kingdom Metazoa; phylum Chordata; order Testudines; family Dermatemydidae; genus Dermatemys; species Dermatemys mawii. The sequence goes on from ML677352.1 coordinate 3,022,426, forward strand.
GGATTTTTCCCAGGTCACTGGGTGGGGGCTCGAGCCAGTTTTGTCTTGTGTTGTTAAGAGGGGACCCCTAGGTACTGAACTCGGCCCTTGCTGCTTTAACCCGGCCTGGCAGAAGGGTTACATAGGGTAACACCCCTTGTGAGGACTGGATCCTTATTCCATATGATGTCAAGAATCAGAGAGGTAGTGGTGTTAGTTTGGGTTGCAGAAGCGACAGAGTCCTGTGGCACCTTAAAGACTAACTAAAATATTGAAGCATAAGCTTTCGTGGGCTAATACCCACTTCGTCGGATGCATGCAGTGGAAGTGAGTGGATAATAGCCTGTAAGGTGCCACAGGACTCTTTGTCTATTCCATAGGAGTCATTCAGACATGCTAAGGCAAGGAAATGCACAGTTAGGGCACCCCAGCAATCGGAAGGCTGTAGCGGATGTTCAAGGAAATCAAATCTCTGCAGTCGTGCATGCAAATCTGGTGCCGAGCTGTGATGTTCTTCCTTCTTCCCCTTCCTCTCCCTGGCGCCAACATTTCTTCCATTCCGCTTCACCCGCTCCCTAACCACAGCTGAGACCCTGCCACCCCACATCTGCAGCAACACGTGTAACTAACAGAGCTGCGCCGACCCTCCTGCTCCTTCGCTGGTCCGGCAGGTCAGCGCCCATCCGCACCCGTGGTGGCGGGCAGGCTGGGAGGTCTGCCCGGACGGTGACTGTTCCCATCGGTCCCGACTGGGGCTTTGGCCGCGGTCACAATACTTGACATGGGTGCCGAGGAACCAGGTCTGCAATGGGCAGCGTGTTCGGTCCCGCTGTTTGCTGGGGGCCCGGGGCTCTAACGCCGCAGCCCTGGGCACAGAGCCCCCGCCTCCGGAGAAGAGCCGTTTCCGTGGGGAGCAAACCCTGCGGCTGGGGGTGATGAGGGCGGCTTAGGGCAGCGCTTCAGGCGCCGTCCCCGAGCATGTGCGGACCCGCCGGGCATGCTCAGTAAGAAAAGGAAGCCGCCGCGGCAGGAGGGACTGACACCGGGTCAGTCCCGCTGCGGAGCTCCCGGGGAGGCAGCGCGGGGTGCGGGGCACAGGGGCTCGCTCTGCAGGTGAGGACAGACGGACAGTGACACAGGCCGAACAACAGACTCATTGCACTGGGGGCAGCAGGCTCTGGGGAGCGGAGGCTGCTGAGAAACTCCGATTTTGCGAGTGGGGGGTGGGGAGACTGGCTGAGTCCTGGGAAGAGGGAAACAGCCAGACCAGCTTTCTGAGAGTGACTGAGGGGTGGCGTGTGGGGATCACAGGGGGTCTGAGGTTCTGATTTCTGAGCTAAGTGGCTGTAGCAGATTTTGTCCCCTTCCTCCATCCCTGTAAGGCTCGTGGATGAACAGCTCCAGGCCAATGTACAAATCAGCATGCTCTCAAGAGAGCCTGGGCTGTTTCAGTTATTTCCATACTACTGGGGCAAAACAGGTTAGAAAGTAGTTTTGCATTAACAGGACTCACAATCCACTCTGTTGGCGAGTAGGGGTGCCAATGCCATCCACTTCTGCTTAATCAGATCTTATAGAAATGTATTGAATTTATAGAATTTACAGAAGAATTTAGTTTCTAGCCCTTATGGTTATGAAGACAACCTCCCAAAGCTGATCCAAGTGTAATCATTGCAGGGTTGAAGTCTTATGTCCTCAGACATACTACTCTGGGTGCTTCCAATACAGCTCAGTAATGGCAACCGGGAGTGTAACTGGGACAAACTAGATCACTTTTGTTCTGATGCTGTAGACAAAGTTGGAAGCAGCAGCGGAGAAGGCACAGAAGACAAAGGCTGGGAACGGAGTAGCATAACATAGTAGAGACTTCACTGTCCCGCAGGAGAATTCTCCTTTTCCCAACCTTTCTAAGAGGGGAGAGAGGCTGAGGATGGGCTGGGGCTGTGTTTGGAATAACAATTATGAGAGGGGTGGGTAAATTTGTAAAGAGAAGTAGAATTGAGCTCTGATCAAGCTCAGAAGTGTCTTTTCAATCACTTAATTTTCCACCATCTCCAACCCAAGCAGAAGCTATAGAGCTCTTCAGGGTGGGATTATGTCTATACGAAGTGTAAAATTTAATGGCTTAGCTCCTTTGATAAAAAATGTGTTTATATTTTTCTCCTTTATATTGTTTGATATGCATCTTTTCCACTCCTTCCCCAGACCTCAAAATGGTGTTAGAGATGTTGCCTCTAGAAATTTTCCCTTCAAGCAGAGACCCAGCCATAAGTACCGTCTGGCCCAAAGGTGAATGTTTTAGGAAGTGATGCCCATGTGAAAACAGGAGATTCAAAGAGAAACTGCCTTTGAACTAGAACAGTACCAGATGCTACCAATCTTATGCTCAGTTATGCTTTGCCTGCTACAGTAACTGTGTCTGCACAGGTCCTCGGAAAACTGTGCAATCTGTTTTTCTCAAAAGAAACTTACAAAGTCCACTTGTTCCAGGCTTTGCCTGTAGAGCTTAGTTATTAACAGAATTTACTCAAAATATATGCCTCTAGTTGAGAGAAATTTTGCTTGTCTTTCTGACTTCTCCCAGCAGCTCAATGGCATCCCCAAAGAGATTGCAGGGTCTCACTGCAGCTACAATCACTCCAATGACTCCAGACGGGTAAATATTACCTCTCACCACCAAAAGGGTTTCTGTCAATGTCAACTTTTCCCAGAACCTTACCTTTTCCTACTTGCTTTCTGCAACTACTTGTTTTTAAATTAACTTTCTAACAATGTTCAATATCCCAATAAGACAAAGGTTCGTGAAGGCTTTTGTTTGCCTGATTAATCCCCATCCTTACAGTCTTGCAGTCCTGGGAGAGGAGATTAATTCTGAGGTGGGCAGCTTACTTAGGAGAGTCTAGGCTGGCTCTCAGGAGAAGAAAAAATCAAGTTGGTTACACTGTAAAGATGGAGTTGTTCAACCTTACCTGCCTTTGAAAAGTGCTTTGAGATCTAGGTTTGAACAGTGCTATGTTGCTATTCACACAAGCTTATGTGTGAATAGCAACAGAGCACTGCTATGTGAATAGCAACATATTAAATCTTTGCCCAGGGGAGAAAGGGCCTTGTTAGTATGTAACATAGCAGTGCTATGTTGCTATTCACACATAAGGGCAAAGTACCATCCATTAGATGCTAAATGGCATCTAATGGGTGTTACTTTGCCCTTTCTCTTTGGTTGGATGGAGAGAGAAAGGGACAGTCTTCACTGTGCTCATTATCACAAGCACAATGAAGACTGTCCCTTTCTCTCTCCATCCAACCAAAGAGAAAGGGCAAAGTAACATCCATTAGATGCCATTTAGCATCCTGTAACTATGGTTTGCTTCGCTACTTGTCAGCACCTACAGTAGTGGAATGTATTTATAACGAGAACAAGTTGTATTTCTAGAGTGCCCAGAAGATGTTCGTAGTGCTTCCCTTCTCAAAAGAGCTTACAGTTTAATTACCAAAAACGACCCAACAAATTACAGCAACAAACAGTTGGTCAGGAGGCAGTGGGGGAATTAAAAGAAAGAGGCATGAAGGAATCATTCCATGATGTGGTGATGCTGGATTGTTATGTGAACATCTAAATGATCCCGTGACATCTTTTGGCCTATAAATAAATATCCAGGTGTGTACGTACACACTTCTTTAAAATGCATTTTTAAAAATTGCTTTAGAATAGCTCACGTCTCTAAATTGGGGTTAAGGTTGCTGAAATGAGTACCCAAATGGCAGGCCTTGAGAGCACATGGGAACAGGGCAATGTGGGTGGCTTCAGTCTCTTCTCAGGGGACGTTGGAGCAGTTAGCGGAGGAGCATCAGGTGACTCTAGACCTGCTCATTATGTTGAGAGCACAGACCGTGTATTCAAGTGGCCAGCAACTCTGGTAAATTGATGGGGAGGGAGGACAAGCAAGGGTTCAAAGTGTGTGTGTGTTGGGGAATGTAACTGGGTCGCTTGCCATTAGGATGTTGGATGGAGGGCCTAGGGTTAGTCATCCCAGATTATGAAGGAGTCACACCTAGGTTGGATCAGAGAAGCAGAATGCAGAGAATAGCCGCAGCACAATATTTTCTGATCTGACACACCTCCCTATCTCCCTCACTCACCCTGAGGGCGGGGAGATGTGCTGGAGAAGAGCCCTTATGATAGCTCTCTGTTTGCTAGAGAGGCCCCTTGGAGAGGGGATATTTTCCTCCCCTATTTAAGTCCCCTTTATACTACCAGAGTGGTGTAAAGTGACTTTCATGTAAGGGAGAATCAAGCCCCGTCTGCCACTCTGACATTGGCTCACTAGCCACATAGTCAGAATAACTAAAAGGTTCTAAAAAAACAACAACGAGGAGTCCTTGTGGCACCTCAGAGACTAACAAGTTGATTTGGGCGGAAGCTTTTGTGGACAAGAACCCACTTCATCAGATGCATGGAGAGGAAAATACAGGAGCAAGTACTCCATGCATCTGATGAAGTGGGTTCTAGCCCACGAAAGCTTCTACCCAAATCAATGTGTTAGTCTCTAAGGTGCTATAAAGACTCCTTGTTGTTTTTGCTGATACAGACCAACAAGTGACTAATTTAAAATCTGAACCTGGTAGAGATGCTGTGATTACACATGCTGTCTGTCTCACCAATTTGTTGAGGACAGTTAGTTAGCATTTTGAGTCACACTCCAATGTCCAAAGGGAACTGTATGGCTGACCAATAACACTACTTATTTCATCTTGTTTGGGAACGCTGCATTTTTCCCCCTCAGGCAGATACTGAATCAGGAACTCAGATTTTTTTGGATCTTGACCCAAGAGCATTCCATTCAATTCTTAATTCTCCTTAAACTACAATGTACAATACAAGAAACACTTAATAATCTGAGCATGGTAGACCTGCTGGACATGAGCCACTGTATTTCAATAGGGCAGAAAAAACCCCACAAAGCATCTTCAGTAGCAGGGGTAAGTGGCTGTGCCAGAGGGTCTTGTTTTGTCTTTTGTGTTAAAGCCAAGACCACAGCCCATTCCATCCCTTAAAGGGGTTAAATGGTGAACATCCAAGAATGTAATAGGAGGGAAACTGTTTTTCCTGTAATATTTCTCTGAGCCTTTCATCCTAAATGATGTCTTAGTTCTCCACAAATTAAATAGCCTGCAGCAGATCAGCGAGATGCAGGGAGTTGGGAGGTGGCACTGGCAACCATCTAGCACACTGTAGAATACAGATGCGGAGGGCAAGGGAAGTTTTGGCCAAGAATGCTGGAGCTTACCTCTGATCTTCATTTAATTCTGTGACCGCAAAAATGGCTCACAGCAGAGCTGGTCAAGATTTTCAAAAAGTCAAAGTTTTAATAAAAATATTCCATGAAAAAGCTCACAATTGCTTGAGCAGCTCTAGATCATAGGGTCTGCCACAGTGATTTCTGTACTCAGCAGGTAGCATTTAACATTCAGATAATAGCTTTTAAGTACTCCTTCTGCAGATGAAGCCTGGATCCTGAGTAACAAGTTGTTCTCTTCCCATCACTCATGTGACCACCAGTAACTCACATTCTACAGTGTAAATTATACCTCTTTGACACAGGCACAATGCCATTGTCTACACTAAATTTGCACAGATTGGAATTTAGCATACAATATCTGGGAGGGACTCTGCTCGGCAAGCAGCAGTAAAGAGTAGTGAAAATATATGGGTTAGAGACTGTAAAATTGTAAAGGTATGGGTGAGGGCCTACCTGATGCTAATTTACATCAGCTGAAGATTTGGTTCCCTGCTTGCCACTGAAGTGGGCAGATATGACTGAATACGCAAAGGAATAGCTCTGTCAAAGCAATAGTTACTATTTTTACCTAGTGACTCTTCAGTTAGACTTGTGATGCTTTAAAACTGCAAGATATTAAATCTTTGCCCAGGGGAGAAAAGGCCTTGTTAGTTTTCCTGTATCTGAAAAACCCACAATAAACTGTCTAGAATTGTTTATCCACATCTGAAGGCCTTAATGAAGCCTGTTGGGGATTGGAGACTTTGGCGTCTGAGAGTCTACTAGTTTCAAACCTGCCATTAAAACATAAATAAGTTTGGTATCCTTTGAAGCTACACTTTATTCTAGGATTACCCAATGTTCCTTAAATCAGTGGTTCTCAAACATTTTTTTTCATGAACTGTTTGAAAATTGCAGAGGCTCTTGGTGGACCACTTAATGATCTTCCCAAATGTTGTTTGTTCCCATTAGCTAACTATTGTAAAGCACTTTGGATAAAAATGCTATTTAAAAAAACCTTAATAATTAACCTTATTTTGGTCTACAAATAAAAGCACACAACTCATATTTTAATATCAGTAGTCTTACTTTTCTAATGCGATGGATGTGTCCTCTCTCCCCTGCTGTGGCAGCCCCCAAGCTGGGGCTGGGAAGGAAGGGGATCTCTCCTCGGCAGCCCCAGCCCTAGAGCTGGGGAAAGTTGTCTCTCTCTGTCCACCACAGCCCTGCACATCCCAAATTTCCCCCCATCCCCTTGTCTCACCCCACTGCCCCCTCCGCCCCCCCGGCTACCTCCTCACCTTACATGTGCATTTTCTCCAGGGTCAAGTAATTAGGTGGGTGGCACTTCAGTCTCTTGGGTGTGGCCTCCCAGACACGCACATTATGGGGAACTATCTGCAGACCATCTGAATGGAGCTCACAGACCATGGTTTGAGAACCTGCTGTAGTGCTTTCCAGAAGTCAGAGCCAGCCTGGTGGCTGCTGTGTGCTCAGAAGGGTGGTGGTTAAGAGACAGAATCAGGTAAACTTGAAAAATAGAGTATTCCTATCAAGTCTTCAATATTGTTTTTAAAGGACATTAATACACTGTAGCACTAATAGAATAGTGTGAACTTTGTGGTTCTGATCACTGAAGATCTGGGTCTTATAGTTCTGTGAATCTCATACTCTGGGAACCCCAGTGTAGGTCTCACATACAGGACACTTTTTCTAATCTGGCATTCTCAGCCCCAAATATCCTGTTCAGAAGCTTTATCTGTAGAGGTCTCCACAATTCAGGAAGTGGGCAGATTAAAAAAAAAAATTAAGCTAGATTTCATATATCCAACCCCTCTAGGGTATTAGAGGGAAACATGTTAGAACTTGAACTTGGTCAGGGATTCCTTACACACACACGTTATTTCTGTTCTCCCGTTTTTTTATTTTCTTTCTTTTTAGAGAAATTAACCTCTCTGTGATTGGGCAATATGTGGATTATCTTGTAAAAGAGCAAGGTGTGAAGAATGTTTTTGGTAAGTCTAAAGGAGTGAGTTGTGCTTCTTGTCAGCCAAGAGCTGTGATGCAATGGAATATGGGGATGGGAGCATTATAAACATGTTAACTTAAAGAATAGGCTATGATCTCTTCCACTTGGGAATCTGTTTTTGTCCAAACTCTCAGTTATGTGCAGGATAGAGCAGAAGATGAGACTGTTACTGAAGTGGGGAAGGAAGTAAAGAGATGACTACTAGACAATGCCACATTAGGACAATAAGAAGAATCAAAGCAGTGAAAGAAAAGACCCGTCTGAATGATTCTATCCATATGCATGGGCAAGATGTGGTCACCTGATAGACAACATTGGATACGAGAGAGATCCATTTATTCAAATCATATTTATTCAATAGGCACCTTTTATCAAATGAGCTTCAAGTCCATTGTCCTCTTACAAGGATTTCTTCCTTTCTCATTGCGTTGGCGTAGGAGAGCATATGCATTTAACTCTTTCATTGCTGTAGGCCTTCTCTACACACACACACACACACTCTCCACGTGTTTAACTAAGGCACTTTAAAAAACAGATTATTTAAATCAGTGCAAACCCTTGGGTGGACTTGCATATCTGTTTACAACTGTCCAATATTGGGTTAGTGTGTGTGATTAAATTTCAGTAATGGTCTTTAGTAAAACCAGTGCAACTTCTCTGTGCAGGCCAGGCATTAGAGTGTGTTGTGTTCTGTTTGAAACAGTGAATGGCACAACAGGAGAAGGGCTGGCACTGAGTACCCAGGAGAGGAAGCAGCTGGCAGAGGAGTGGGTGACCAAAGGGAAAAACAAGTGAGTAGCTCCAAGGAAACCTGTCTGTCCACATACACATTACTGCTTGTCTAAGCAAAGGCTGCACCCTCTAATTACTTCCCCTATTTTCTTTCTCTGGCCCTTTTATCAAGATGTTGCCGGTATTGTCAAAATAAGTGACTATAGAAATGTCTGGCTCAGTAATCAGCCTCCCTCCTTACTGCTTAGAGGGGGAACGCCTTTGGGACACTTCCTCTCCCTATTGCTTATGGAGGCATGTGGAAGAGAGGCGGTTTTGGAAAACACCCTCTTCCTGTTGCTTAAGTTGGGGAAAGGGAAAATAATAAGGGATGTGAAAATGAGACCTTCTTTTTGCTGATTTTATGTTGCCTTAACATAGGCATGAGAGCCTCACAGTCTTTGTATGTATCTTTTCAATACCGCTGTGCAGCAGGGCAGTACTATTATCCCCATTGTACAAATGGGGAAACTGAGGCACAGAGACTAAGTGACTTGCCCAAAACCACACAAGAAGTCTGTGGCAGAGCAGGAAATTGTCCCCATGTCGTCTTAGTCACATGTTACAACTCTAATCACTGGACTATTCCTCTTCTGGGATATTTTGCATATTCTCATATCAAGGGGCAAAGCATGGGAGAATCTGGCCTACTGCTTGAGGAAGATCACTAGGCCAGCACATGGCAGCTCTGGGGATGAGGATCTGCGAGAGCTGCAGAAATAAGACTGTGGGATCAGGGTGTTGAGAACACCTCTGGGTGGGTGAGGGAACTGGGAAGACATGTTGGATGTGTGGCTGAACTTTTTGCTGTACTCTCAAACTTCGTTTCTAGATCCCCTTTAGTTCATATCCACTCCACTGAAGTCTGCTGTGTGGACAAATAAAGGACATAATTCAGAAAATAAACAGCAACCCTTCAATCTTTCTCTTATGCAGGTTGGATCATGTGATCATTCACGTGGGAGCATTAAGTCTACCAGATGCAAAGGAACTGGTGCGTGTGTGAATTTTCTTTTAGCCTCCTTCCTTTTGTCTTTTGAAACCTTACATATGAGTGGGTTGGTTCCCCTTTTCTTTTCAGAGTTTATGCACTTACTTACCTCTTTTCCCATGTTAGGCTGTCTTGGTCTTGGGGGATCCTGAGGTTACGTTTACATGGCAATAAAACACTGGCCTGGGTCAGCTGACTTGGGCTCACAGGGCATGGACTGTAGGCCTATAAAATTGCAGTGTAGACATTTTAACTTGGACTGGAGCCTGGGTTCTAAAACCCACCCATCTCACAGGGTCCCAGAGCCCAGGCTCCACTCCAAGCTCAAATGTTACAGCCCTGCAGCCCAAGCCCAGTGAGCCTGTGTCAACTGACCTGAGCCAGCCATGGGTATTTTATCAACACAGTCAGACCCCTGAGTCGGAGCACTCAAGCACTGGATCTAATCAGAGTGAGTTGACTCCCTCTACTAGCATCTCTGGGGCGGCTCAGTCAGGTTATGCAGAATTTATTTGTATTGCTGCAGGGCCTAGGATGTCCTTTCATGGACCCCATTGCATTAGATGCTGTACAAACACAGAATATGTTAAAAATAGATTCTCCCCCACCATTTCAGTTGTGGGGGGCAGGGGAGGAGCCCTTCCAAATGTGACCTGATGCCCCTCACGTGAAGGGCCCATTCATCTCAGTCATATAATTAATGACCATTGTAAATTGTATTGATCACTTTGCTGTGGGTCACTTTAAGATAAACCTCAGGCTCCCCTGGGATTGTGAAGCTCTCTTGATTTGGTTAACTGGAGGAGCCAGCCAGGCTCCTCTTCACTGCACACTGGATGTGGGAAGGTTTAATCATTTAATGAATGGAGGCTTTTGAACTTTGAGGCTTCGTCCTAAGGGATGAACTTGGGTCATGAAGTTGCATCAGTTTGTCATGAGGGGATATTGCTGCACCATTGACGTATCAAGTAGCATCTGCTGTTCCCTGAAAGTTCTCAGGTACCCTTTAACATTCCACCAGGCAGGCATGCAGGATGTGGGATCTGCATTCGACATTGGGATGCTCCGGGAGAAAAAGTGGTAATCAGAAAATAGCTATAGAGGTAGTGATGTCCTGGACAAAAATAATCCCCTCCACACCAGCCTATGTTGCAAGGAAATAGAGGGTCATTAGTACTGAGAGAGTGACACTGTGATGATGGGCATGTTAGAAAAACTAAATTAGGCTTATGATTTTTTTTTTTAGCCATCCCTATAGCACAGACTACTGCTAATGTGGTCCCCTATATCTGTACTTTATTCCTTTGTTCCCCCCCACAAGAATCCCCACTCCTCATTTCCTCCTCTTCTCTGTTTCTTAGGGGCTTCCATACTCTCTCCCGTCCTCTGACTCAATCTCTCGCTCAGCTGGCCCCTGTTCACGTGTGCACCCTCTTGCGCTGTCTCACTCATGTTCTCAGGCCCAAATGGTCCACTCCTGGCCACTTCCACAGGGGATGTGGGAATCTTAAAGGCATGTAGTACCTGGAGGAAGGGAAAATTCTTGAAGAACCTGATGAACCCTGCTCTCTGGCACCTATTCCCTGCTTTTGCCACTTACGTCCTGTGTGACTTGAGCAAGTTTTTTAACCTGTCTCTCTCTCCCAGTGTGTACAGTGGGGTCAGTGCTGCTAACCTATTTCTTGGGAGGTGGGAGCTGTAAAGACAGAGGACCATTCATTAAGGAGGCAGAGGTAATAGATGGGCGTTTTTGTTTAGAAACAGAGGTAGAGCATTACGTTGATGGAAGGGCCCCTTCATCCCTGGCATAGACTGATGCAACTTCCATTGACTTAGGGCTGAACTTGTTCCATAATGTACAACTCGCTTAAGGGTTTAATTCATAGCTGTGGAATGGATTGATGTGGTGGTTCTTCACTGCGTGCATGACAGAAACACGTGCATGCCTGTACCTTTGATACATTCTGTCCTTTCCTAACCAGGCCAAACATGCAGCTGCAATAGGAGCCAGTGGAATCGCTGGGATTGCCCCCTTTTTTTTCAAACCTACAAACAAAGGTGAGCAGAGATATCTGTGGCCATCACACCCACAGAGGCCCTTTTTCCTCTGCAATTTGCCACACATTCAGGCTGTTGGCAATATGATATGGTAAAGAGAGATCATGTTTTTGAGAGATGTGTAGCAGCGATGCTGCTGTAGTTGGTCACAGAGTATCTATATCTTTGCTATAAAACTTCCTTTATAGTGCTTATATTCCTCCTCCAAGTGTTGGGGTTTCTTCTGAGAGGGCAAGTTCTCGAGTTTTAATGTGGGTCCTGTGTTATAGGTTCCTCCTTTATCCTCTGCTGCTCTGGCTCAGTGTGTCACCATCCTCACTGTCATATGGACATTCTTTTGGAAACCATTTTTGGAAATAACTTTATTTGAATGCCAGTGGTGTGTTTGGAGATGTACAAACATGAGATGAAGCTATGCTGCAGTGAGAAGAGGGTGATGCCTCATTGAACTGGTAGCTGATGTACTAACATCTCCCTGTCACAAACTGACCTAGTATGTGGTCTTGGTCACAAGTGAAACTAATTCATGATCTCTTGATGCCTACTGGACACACCAAATTGCATACATTACAATGGCATATTTGACAGTCTCTGCTGAAGCACAGGAGTGGATTAACAGGGCCAGTGCATATTACTTGTGAGGTGCAGAACTACTTGGGGAGCAAATCAGAACTGAGGATAAATGATAGAGCTGTGAGAAAGAAGCTTGCAAAACTCTGACCCTAGCCAGTGTTATCAATTCATCAGATTAGCCCAAAATGAAATAACCTATTGTAGTCTCTTGGTTTTTATACAACACATGTAATATGAAGGAACTACGCTGGCCCAGTGGGATAGAAATAATCATGTTTACTAACCTTATATACCATTCAAGACCTAGCTATATATATACACTGCTGTTCTGTTTGCTTCTGAAACCTAGACAGTGATAAACACTAGAAGGCTCACAAACCTTTAAAAGCTTAGTACCCAGTTCCTATACCCTGCACCTAATAAGTTCAGAAGAGAAAGAGACATAGTGTCATCTTAGAGATGGATTGCTGATAAGTCTATGAACCTGAACTCTGCTTTATGTGGATGACCTCTTTTCCTTTCCTCTGGATACGATTGTCTTCTTTCACTGTCTCTTTCAGATACATTGGTTGCTTTCTTACGGGAAATTGCAGCTGAAGCCCCTGGCATTCCATTTTATTACTATCACATTCCTCCTTTAACAGGTGTAAAGAGTAAGTATTGCTCATTTAGTGACTTTTGCTCCTATTACATGGAGACTTTCCCCATTCAAGGGATTCGCTCAGAAAACAGTTGGTGAATCTATAATTTGAAAACAAATTTAGCTTGTCTACATTAGAAAATGTTACTGTGCCAAAACAGGACTGAATGGTCAAGCAGGTGCTGTACTTAGTGAGGAAGGAAAAATAATAACTGTTGACATCAAGAAGGCTGAGGTATTTAATGCCAATTTTGTTTCAGTCTTTACTAAAAAAAGTTAATGATGACCAGAGGCAACAGAATTAATGTTAACAAGGGGGAAGGAACACATTCCATAATAGGGCAAGAGCAGAGTAAACAATATTTAGATAAATTGTGTTCAAGTCAGACTGGCCTGATGAAATTAATTCTAGGGTGCTTAAGGAACTAGCTGAAGCAATCTCGAATAATTAGCAATTATCTTAGAGAACTCATGGATGATGGGTGAAAGGTGAACATAGTGCCTATCTAAAAAAGGGGAACAAAGAGGACCTTGGGAATCCTGGACCAGTCAGCCTAACTTCAGTACGTGAAGGGATACTGAAACAAATGATTAAAAAATCAATTTGTAAACACCTAGAGTTTAATAGAGTTATAAAGAATAACCAGCATGGATTTGTAAAGAACAGATTATGCAAAACCAACCTAATTTCCTTCTTTGACAAAATTATTGGCTTAGTGGGTAGGGGGGGAAGCAATAGATGTGATTATATCTTGATTTTTAATAAGGCTTTTGACACGGTCTCACATGATGGTCTCTTAAGCAAACTAAGGAAATGTGGTTCAGATTAAATTACTATAAAGTGAGTCTGGAATTGGTTGAAAAACCATACTCAAAGAGTAGGTATGCATGGCTTGCTATCAAACTGGGAGGATGTATTTAGAGGGTTCTCAGAGGAGTCAGTCCTGAGTCTGGTACTAGTCAATATTTTTATTAATAACTTAGATAATGGACTGGAGAGTAAGCTTATAAAATTTGCAGAGAACACCAAGCTGAGAAGAGTTGCAAGTACTTCAGAGGACAGAACTAGAATTCAAAATCTCAACAAACAGAAGAATTGGTGTGAAATCAACAAGATTAAATTCAATTAAGACAAGTGCAAAGTACAACAGTTAGGGAGAAAAAATGCCCAGCTCAAAACGGGGAATAACTGGCAAGGTGGTAGTACTGCTGAAAAAGATCTGGGGGTCACAAATTTAATGAGTCAACAATGTGATGCAGTTGCAAAAAAGGCTAATCTAAGTCTGAGGTGTATTAATAGGCGTGTTTATGTAAAACATGGGAAGTAATTGTCGAGCTCTACTTTGCATTGGTGAGGCCTCAGCTGGAGTACTATGTCCAGTCCTGGGCATCACGCTCTAACAAAGATGTGGATACATTAGAGATAATCCTGAGGAGAGTAACAAAAATGGTAAAGGTTTAGTAAACCTAACCTCTGAGGAAAGGTTAAAACTGGACATGTTTTAGTCTTGTGAAAAGAAGACTGAGGGAGGAATCTGATAACACTTGAAGTATGAAAGGATCACAGTCATCTTGGTAACAGCCCAATTGTTCTCCATGTTCAGTGGAGGTAGAAACAGAAGTAATAGGCTTACTCTGCAGCCAGGAGACTTAGGTTAGATGTTAGGAAAACCTTTCTAACTATAAGAAAGTTATAGGATAGACTTACAGATAGATAGAATGGGCTTCCCAGGGAGGATGTGGAATCCCCACGATTGGAGGTTTTTAGGAGCAGATTGGACAAACACCTGTCAGGATAGTCTTGGTTTACTTGGTCCTGCCTCAGCAGAGGCAGCTGGGCTAGATGACTTCCAGAGGTCTCATCTAGCCCTACGCTTTTATGAGTCTATATAAGATAAAATGCTGACTATGACAGTGTGACCAGTGTAGACCAGGACAGGTTATGTTTAGCATCATGTCTGCAAACCCTGGTTCTGGCAACCTTTCACCACACCTAGCTGACAGCGATGACCTCCACTTGTGCTGCTCAGCACTGACAGCATAGCCCGGGTTAGCTAACAGAAAGTGCTTATCACATTCAGCCACAATAAATGTTTCTAATGTAGACAAGCTCATAGGTGGTTAGCGGTGCAACTGTAAATTGAACCTAAGTTTTTTGACTCCCTTTCTCTAAGCACCAGATTGCATAGGCTCTTTGAATATATTTTTAAAGTGTAGCTGCTGGTTCATTTCTGAACTGCTTATCCAACGGTATTTCTCAATTTCTGAACTGATAAGATGAATACTCAAGAAGGAAATAAGACATCTGATGATACTAATGAAATCACTGCTGTATAACAGCAACAAGCCAGGAAATAGACAATGGGGAAAAAAAGAAAATGCTGGTGGCAGAATTATAGAAGCTGTTCAGCTTAGATGTGTCCCACATGATGATCTTGCTTATTGTCAACAAGCAGCAAATATGTAACATGGGAGTAGGTATAAATGAGATGGGGTAGTGACAATTCTGTATCAGTGGTATATTTCTTGGAAAATGTATTTGTGCATCACTTCATATATTCCAGAGTTACTTTACTGGTTCCTTTCAAGCTATTTAAGTGACTAAGCTCTTACATTTAAACCATAAAGAAAATGTTGGAAAGCAACAAGTCTGCCCCTGATTACCTTGTGTAAGCAGATGGGGAGGGGAGGGAAAGGACCTGACTGTTCAAATGAAGAATAGTAAAGTTTGAGTGACAATGATGACGCTTTTGGGGAGGAGATCAAGGACATCTTATGTGACTGAGATGTATTTCTTGACGTGAGATTTTTGTTCTGTGCAGTTTGTGTTGAGGAGCTGCTGGATGGGATAAAAGAACAGATCCCCACCTTCCAAGGAGTGAAGTTCAGTGACACAGACCTCTTGGACTTTGCACAGTGTGTGAAGAACCACAAAGAGCAGTTTGTGCTACTCTATGGGGTGGATGAGGTAAGGGGCTCCACCTCTAACGATCTCCCTAAAAACCATGTGGCTTCTGCTAAGGCATATCCTGGTTCCAACCTGAACAATTACTACCCAGTGTGAAATTGAACTCTAGCCATACTCAGGACCACGAGTTGTACTGCTCATTCTTCCTTTGCTTTTTATTATATGAAGTAAAATGCTTTTTTTCCTCCCACACAAACTAGCATCTGCTGAGTGCGCTGGCAATGGGAGCATCTGGGGCCGTTGGAAGGTCAGTCTTTTTGCATTCCTGCCCCATTTGTTGCCATATTTACCACTCTCTGTCTATGTATTATAATTATATGGCCCCCATTACTGTAATACCCTCAGTGCCTCCCAATCTTTAATGTATTTATTTATCCTTACAACATTGCTGGGAGGCAGGGTTGGACTGTTACTCTCTTTACTGATGAGGAACTGAAGTTCAGAGAAACTAAGAGATTTCTGGGTGATCTTGGGGAAAGTCGGTGCTGGAGAAGGGAATTGAACGTAGGTCCAGGTCAGTGCTTAAGCACTAGACCACGGGTTAGCAACCTTTCAGAGCGGTGTGCCGAGTCTTCATTTATTCACTGTCATTTAAGGTTTTGTGAGCCAGTAATGCATTTTAACATTTTTAGAAGGTCTCTTTCTATAAGCCTATAATATATAACTAAGCTATTGTTGTATGTAAAGTAAATAAGGTTTTTAAAATGTTTAAGAAGCTTCATTTAAAATTAAATTAAAATGCAGAGCCCCAGACCGGTGGCCAGGACCCAGGCAATGTGAGTGACACTGAAAATCAGCTCACGTGCTCTCTTCGGGTTGCCTACCCCTGCACTAGACCATCCTTCCTCCCCCACTGAGGAGGCATAAATGAGTTACTGTAGCACATTGCAATTCATGTGTACAATACATAAATCACAAGTGACAAGTAAACAAAGCGTGATTGTTTTTCCAAGAACAAAAAAATCAGTTAGCCATTCTGGGGAACAGTGTCATTTGTAAAGGACGATTGGAAGAGAACACTTAATTGTAACTTTTATTGGAAGCAATCATGCTTCTAAGGCTCAACTGTATACAGTTTGTTTCAGACCACGTGGAATTTCTAGACTGGAATGATTATGTTCTGAAAATAAAATATTGCACTAAAAAGCCTGGGACTTCTTGTTTGTTCTGGTTGTGGTGACTACTCTAAGCACCTCTTTGCATAACTGAGTTTACTTTGGTTTTTTCTTTTTTGGCAGCACATACAACTACCTGGGCAAAAAAACCAACTTGATGTTGGAGGCTTTTGCAAAGCAAGACCTCGCATTAGCACAGCGATATCAGGTACAGCATCTTCACCTGCTCACAGTGGGAGTGTCCTCTCTCCACTCCCCTAAACTGGGCATCATTCAATCTCGGTGGCTTCCCACCACCACCACTTAATTCACCTAATCTCTCTCACCACTTCGCTCACCCACAAACAATCTGTCTGGTACACAGGTTCACCCTTCTGAAACCGGTCCAGGCATGAACCCAGCTATTTTAACTAGCCATGGCACAGATCACCTTTCTTCCCCTTGTATAACCTCCCCTTCAGCCCCCAAAACCCTGTGTGGAATGGGCACTGTCGATCTCTTTCCTCATAAACAGTCTAAGCCCAAACAGGTGTATGTGTTTATCCCCAGTCACGTACATGCACATATATGTTCTGCCTTAGGCACAAAGTGTTCTAGGATCCTCTTGTCCCATTTCCAGTCAATGTTCTTCTCACCCACCCTCCTTCCTCTTTCCTTACCATCCATGTGCACACAACTACCTGCTGACTAGTCTGGAGAACTGCTTTCTGCCTTGCTAACCTGGCTGAGCATCCCGTTGCTGATTGTTAACCACCATTCAAATACTCTCCATCTACAGAACTCAATGACCAATCCCTTTTAAGGGGTGTGGCCCTCCTCTTCTTTTTAACCATTCCAGATGGGTTATTGTCCGCCCACTTTTTAACCTGTCTTGGCAGTTTCTTGCCCCTCTCTCATCAGTTGCGTATGTGGATGGAGGGTTAGGTTGGACCAAACATCACCTCTTTCCTTCTTGTCTCTCTTCTCCCGCTTCCCCTCCACCTCCCCCCACAACTGAGATTGGGATCTCTGTCTGAGGGAATTACAGCAACCTACAGGGTATTGTCCTGCTGGGACGCGGGGGAGGGAGTGTTGTTGTAACAACCGAATGATGTAGTTTTCGGGTGCAGCCTGTGAGCTGGACTGATGTTCTTCCTGGCTGTTGAAAGACAATGGAGATACACCAAGTCTACTGCTGACTGAGATTGTCAACACCTTCCTTCAAGAAAGAAAGGTTCCAGGAGTCTTCCGTGGTATTATTGAGGCTTCAATGGTTCAAGAAACCATTGCCTAATATAAATAATTCTGCCTGTGCTGAACCTCCCATTTTGGGGAACATTTGATAAGGCCATGGTGAGATCTGGTATTCTCTTGCATTTCTTGAACACCAGTCAGTTTGGCTTCAGGTCTGAGTATGGCACAGATACTGCACTGATTATATTGGTTGCTTTTTGCCTGCTGATGGGTGAAGATTGGGTAACAAGTTGATTATTTTAGCTGTGTCCCATGCCTTTAATACTGTTGACCACAGGCATTGCTGACATGTCTGAGGCCCCTAGCAGGGGTAGATGGATCCATTCTTGAGTGACTGCGTGATTTTTCTTCCAGGTTAACAGTTCTGCACAGAGGGTTCTTCATCATGCAGGGTTTCACAGGTCCCTATGCCATTACCCTTCTTACTCAACATGTCAGAGGCCATCTAGAGGAGTCAGGAGGCCTGAGCGATGGTGTAGTTGCAGTTTTCTGTCGCAGTCTTGGGCAGTGGGGGGCACTCCTCCTCCTGGACTGCTGTCAGGAGGGTGGAGTCCATGTTTAACAAAGTATCCTCTACTCTGGAAAGGACTTCCTTTTTGGAACTCCAGAAGGGCATCATGTGCCAGTTTCCTCACTGTCGTGTTAAGGGGCCAAGTTGAATAAGGATGGCCTGCATGGATGTGGCTCATTGGGGCATGGAAGCTGTGGGTGGTGATCTACTTTTGGAGCTAGAGTAGGCTCATTACTTAAGAAGGCATGCCAAATGTACTGGGGACTTTCCCTTTGTCTTGTATATAATTGTTTGTTCTACAAGCATCCAGAGCTGTTAGGATAGAGGTCTTGTAAATATGAAGAAGTGACTTTAAAAAAAATACTGTCTGTTTCTCTTCTAGTTCTGTACTGGAGAATTTCTCAGCTTTGTATTCAAACTAGGTAGGTGATGCAATATCTTCCTCCCTCACTGTGTTGCAGAATAGGGACTGAAAATCCATGAGCTTCACTGAAGCTTCCAGCTCCCTGCAACCTGAGAAGCTCCCTTCTGAAAGATCTTGCACAAAGAGAGACCTCACATTTGCTGTTGCTGCTTGAGTTAGCAGCAGCTGGGAGTTCAATGACTTAGCTGACAAACTACATCCAGAAAGATTCCACTCGCTCTTCCCTGCTTTCTCCAGGCCCTCTGACAAATTTCCCAACTTCAAAAAAAAATGTGTTTATCCTAACTCTATCCATTTTTCGTCCCAAGTCCATTCTCAGTGTCATTGTTACTGAGTGTTCTCAATCCTGGGCAAGATAATAAAATGCCGCGATGACAAAGCACAAGGAGCCTGATTTTCCTCTCCTTTATTTTGGTATAACTTAAGAGTAACTCTTTTCAAGTGAGTGGAGTTTTACACAGATATAAGTGGTGTAAGTGAGAAGACAATCAGGCCCAAGAATCTAAAAATCCATTTATGAGAAAAATAAGTTGTTTTTACATTGCAGGCGTATTCCCCTTGTGCTTTCAAAACTATATCTGTCGACTTTGCTGGCAAAAATACATGTTTTCCCCGGTTAACCCTGCAGAGTCAGCACTGCTTTGAGTGGGAGAGACAGAGTCTTTCTGGTTTGTACATAATCAAGAGAATTATTAACTGAATTCTAACTACAGAATCTGTATTACTTATGATACTATATATAAACCACAAAGGACATGGTTGGGCTTTCAGTTCCTAGGTTGTTTGCTGGGCTGAGAGTTAGATGATAACCTTAATTTGATCTGGAAGTCCTGGAAAAACAAGTATGGGAACCCTCCCAAAGCCACACATCCAGAGTCACTTTTCAGAGCATAAGCAGGCATTACTAAGGAAATATTGTACTTGGGGCATTTTGGAGGAAAATATGGGTAGGTAAGAGTGGTTGGTAGTATAATCCAGGATGGATATTAACTCTGTTTTCTGTCTGCAAATATCACTTGCTAATTACATCTTTCTCCCTTGTGGGAATTTAAACTCTGGCCATATTCCAGGATTTCGCAAGAGATGGAATAGTTGGTGTGGTTGGGATTTTAGAGCCCTCTGTAGTGACCATCTTTCATTTAAGTGATCTATTGAAGTGATCTGCTTTTTTCTTTTGTCTGCCTAGGTTTTGGTGTTGCACAGACTAAAGCAGTCATGACTTTTACCTCAGGAATTCCAATGGGTCCCCCACGGCTTCCGCTTCTGAGTGCCTCTGTGGATTTTATTGAGAAAGCAAAAGCTAAAATGGCGAGCCTGATTCTGTGACTGTCCCAGCAGTTGATCTGATATTAATATAGATCTGGAGGTTTGGGGCCTCTGCTTTTGTGATTCGTCACTCTCAGTGTTCTCAGGAATTTGTAGTATGTGGTTTCCTGTCAGAGATGGCCTTGCTAGCCTGTGTCTTGCTTTCTTTCCTTTAGCATTACCCAAAGGTGGAACCTTTATAATACAGGTGAATTCTGTTTATCTGAATGACCTGGAGGATATCTGAGACCTTTGGATAATCAGGTGTTCAGGTAAATGGAAGTGCTATTTTTAGCTGCAGTTTCACAGGTCTGGTCTATGCTTCAAATTGAGGTCAACCTAGCTACATTGTTAAGATGCCCTAATGTCTTTGGTAGACGGCACTAGGTCAATGAAAGAAGTCTTCTGTTGACCTAGCTACTACCTCTCGGAGAGTTGGATTACCTACATTGAGGGAAACCCCCTTCTGTCGCTGTTGGAAGCATCTATGCTATGATGCTACAGTGGCACCGTTTCAGTGCCATAGCCATACCACTTAAGTGGTTGTAGTGTAGAGAAAGCCACTGTTTCATGCTGCAGTGATGCGAGTCCTAGAGGAGGGGAGAAAAGGATCTGGTATCACTATAGAATGAAAGGAAGGGTGGAAGGGAGGCAAAGAGGAGGATAGAAGAGAGAAAAAGAAAGAGAGGGGAAGGAGCGACAGGAGCCTTTTTGACAGCCCAGGATTCCACAAGCACCGTACAAATACAGTACTGTGGAGTGAGGGGTACAGCTGGATGGCTCCCTCCCCCTGTTGTCAGTGCTAGCAAGTGCTCAGACAACACCAAGGAGGTTCTTGTCTCCTGCATCTATTCCCCCTCTCCCACACACTCTTCACACCCTGGGGGATCCACAATGTAGTTATCTGAGTTAACAGTGTATCCTCTGTGCATTTAATGAGCCACTAAGAGGTTAATTGAAGAGCATTCAGTGGTTCATTAAATGCACTGGCACTGATCATTGGGATTTTCAGTTAATTGAAATTTGAACTTTGCCTGTAGTTGCCTCTGTCCTATGTTGCACAAAAGCAAGGTATGCTTCTAAGGATTCACTTTTTACCAGTGAATAAAAAGGGTTTCTGTGCCCATAACTCCCAGAAGATATTCTTCTTCCTTCTTCTTTTTTCCCTTTATCTCTCTTCTCTATGTTATTGCTCTCCCTCTATTTCCTCAAACAAAAAAATCTAAGTAACTCTTTTGTGACAGAAGGCACTTGCTTCATCTTGTTCCCAGCATGTGCTGGCTAAAGCAGCACCAGAGCTGGAGCAGGACTTGAACCAGAGGTTCTACGTGGCAATGCAAAGCACTACTGTTTCTTACAAATGTCATTTATTGCTGATGTTAAGGGTTCCTTTACACATATTGGACCTAACGTTCCACTACACCCTGTGTATTTGTTTACACCGACCTGGGCAAAATGCTACCATCTAGGTGCCTGGAGAATTTTGATTTGGTAGCATTTTATACCCACTTTGCACAGGTAAGAATGACTGCATGTGTAAGGCAGGGAGAATCAGGTCTGAGAATCTGGTGATCTGTTGCTGTTTTAGTATCCAAGGATTCCAGGTAACCTGGAGAGTGACATTCCATTAATTTCTTCAGTTTGGCAGTAATAATCTCACTTTCTATCTGCAGAACACAAAATATAGAAGCCCTGACTGAATTAGACAGTTGACAAGATTTTTCTTCTGAATCTATAAGGCATGTAGGTAAGCTTCCCTGGTGGGTCAAACATGGAAGAAGGTGGCCTCTGAAATAGCAAAGAGCGCTGCACATTTGCAACTGTTCCTTGCACAACCAACCACTGATTGGAGCAAGTGTGCAGAGAGCCAGCATGACAGAAATCAGGAAAGAATAAAACTATGCACACTCCCAGATTCAGCTGTTTTAGGAAAACTCTACAGTGTATTCCTTAAAGTTTTACTTGGATGTTTTTAGGTTCTCTAATCCATATGAGATTTTCTATTGCTGTTCCAATGCTATGCACATAACAATACACTGTTACTTTCTGCATATTTTAATATAATATATAGATATGTAGTGCATCTAAACATGAGATCTTCAACTGAATAACTTTTATAACAGACCCAAATTATTGCTGGTATTTTTAAGTGTGTCTTGGTCTGTTTATACAACATTAAACTGTGTTTACCTCTGAAATTTTCTTTAACATTTCAATGAAATTTCTGTATGTTTTCTTACAGTGATCAAAAAAGCATTCTTAAAAATATTTGCCTCTATTTCCTCTTTGGAAAAATGCTCTTGAGGGGGCAGAGGTTGATGAACAGGAGGGCACTGTTTTCTAGTCTCTCAGAGTTGAGTAATATCCCCTGCCTTTCATGCTCCTCCAGGAAGATAATCTTAGGGATAGATCCTGCCAGCACTTAAGCACATGCTTAACTTTATCCATGTAAGTAATCCTACTGAAGTCAATGGTACGTCTTTCATGAATAAAGTTTAAGCACAAATATGACAGCAAGATCAGGATCTAATCTCCTCCTCTAGAACTCAAGTATGGGAAAGATTGTGCCTACCTTAATTCACTTTCATTTGCACTTTGACCTGCACCCTCTTCCAAACTGTCATGAATCCTAGTACCTTCTATCTGTTCTCTCAGAAAGTCAGTGGAAAGTGTTCTTGGGTTTTCATGTGGTTTTAAGAAATCTTCAATAAAGCCATCTTTATTTTATTACGTGAAAGCAAAAAGAGCAGTGCAAAGCAACACAGTTATGTTAAGGCCCCTTCCTGCATCAGCTGAACTAACAGTATTTTATATTCAACTCCCTCTCCCCCTTTTTTTTAAATTGCTAGAGCTAGTTGGTAATCTTCCATCAGCACTTTCTGACAAAATGCAGTTTCTGCCAAAACAAAATTTTTCCATGCTTCAATTTTTTTATTGGGGAAAAACTGAATTTTTTTTATAAATTCTGACCCAGATTGGACTAGTTCGTTTTATTCAGCTATCTTGAAACATTTTATTTTCAAATGGTTTAAAAAAAACCCCAAACTAGATTACATTTCTTTTTTTAAGCACATTGCCATATGGAAGTTCTGCGTTGAGCCTCCATTGTTTTCTCCCTGTCTAGATGACTTCTCGTTTGATGCACTGTACAGCTTGGCAGCTGCATATGCTGTGCATTGAGGAAGACTAAATCCTCCAGAAAGCCCAGCCCATGGAAAACAGTGGGGGCCTTGAGCTACAGTGCCCCTAAAACAATGTGCAAAAAGAGCAATTCTGCTTAATATTGATCTGATCCATTAAATAAAATGAAACATTGTGATTTCAGCAATGCTGAAACATTTAGCTCAAAACATTTTGATGTTTCCCACCCATTTTTTTTAAATTTCTGTTCTACAAAATAATTTTATCCCATTTAAATAATTTTAATTTTTTTTATTTATTTGGGTTAAAAAATATTGAAGTATCTGGCAGGATGGAAACTCCAAAATTTCCTCAGCTCTACTTATTACCGGCTAGTTCTGGGGTAGGTGGGACTGCACATCACAGTATTAACTCTGAAACTGGTTTTCAACTTAAAAAGTCCACTGAGGTGTTTCGTCCCCACCACTGCAGCTGCCCAGTCAAAGCTGGCTAGAGGCTGAGCGTGTAGGGCAGGGATGTCCCACCTGTGCCTGAGAAGCAGCCAGAATTTGCCGATGTACAGTGCCAAAGAGCCACGGTAATATTAATATTAGTAATATCAACAGCTAGGGTGACCAGACAGCAAGTATGAAAAATCAGGATGGGGTGGGGGGTAATAGGAACCTATATAAGAAAAAGATCCTCAAAATCAGGACTGTCCCTATAAAATCGGGACATCTGGTCACCGGATCAACAGCTCCCCCTCATCTCCCTAGCACTCCCTCATCTCCCCTGCTGTCTGCTGCTGCCCCCCCCCCCAGTCCCTCCCCTCACACGGGGAGGGGCTCTGGGGAGCAAGGAGAACAGCCAGGGCAGGCTGGGGGAAGGGTTGGATAGCGAGCACTGGAAAGTTGGCACTTGTAGCTCCAGCCCCGGAGTCGGTGCCTACACAAGGAGCCGCATGTGAGTGGGAACTTGGCCACCCCCATCCAAGGGAGCGGTACCAGCGCCTCAGCCCTGTACAATGGAGAGGGTACGCGCGCGCATGCGCCGTAGGTAAAGGAGTGGGACTGGGTCAAGAAGAGGCGCCTGATAGAGCCCGTGCTGCCATAGCGTGCGTTTTGTTTGTGCGCATGCGCTGTCGTTGGGCAGGCGCTGCGTTTCCCCCCTGCCATTACCGGAGAGGCGCGCGGCTCTTGCCCTGACCCAGCGGCGCTAACGGTCGCGCTGTCCCCGCAGAGCCCGCGCCATGGGGGACGTGAAGAACTTCCTGTACGCCTGGTGCGGCAAGAGGAAGGTGACGCCGACCTACGAGATCCGCGCCGTGGGCAACAAGAACCGGCAGAAGTTCATGTGCGAGGTGCGGCCCTGGGCGCCGCACCGGTCCCGGGGGCACGGACCGCAGCGCCGCGGCTGGCGTCTGTTCCGTCTCGCTCGCTCGCTCGCCTCCACGCACCGGGCCGGCAGCCGCAGGCGCGGGGTGTCACCGGGCCTGGGCTGTAACTGCGCAAGTCGTAGTTCCGGGGCTAGGGTGCCGTCAGCGCCAGCCGGACGTGGACACCCCCCCCCGCCTGTGTGCAGCCACCCGCTCAGGCTTCCCCCCGCCAAGGAAAGGCGCATTGACTCCAGGGCCATTTCCTACCTCATCCTTTCCCCCTCCTCCCCCTGCAAAGTAGGAGCGAGGCCTGGGTGGCTCTGCTTAGAGGCTCCGCCCTTTCATGTATTGTATCTAAGTTATGCACCGCCTTGGAAAATTTGCGAATTTACAATGAGCGGCCTTATTAATGTAATTAGCCAGCTTCTGAGCGAAACCAGGCCCTATGCTCAACTTCTTTATAGAGCAAAGAACTGGTTGAGGCAACCAGCAAAACGTCCCAACATAATAAACCCCATTTCAGCCCTAGCTGTCGTTCCTATAAAATTGTTGACATCCTGAATGACTTCCTGCCCACCAGGGCAGAAAAGAAATAATGGTGAGGGCATGTGGGGGGATATACGCACAGTCTCTGGCATAGCTAAAAGCCACTAACACTTAAAAAGTTGAGACCAACCTATCAGCTCTGGGGAAGATGCTCAGCTAGCAGGGGACCCAGGAGTGAATAGAAATAGCTGAGATTCCATGTTGATTGAGAGTCCATTGAAATTGGTTCACATGCTGAGGTTTTAGTGTTGTAACACTTACCTGAGAGTCAGTTTTCTGTCTGTTGCAGGTTCGGGTGGAAGGTTTTAACTACACTGGAATGGGCAATTCCACGAATAAGAAAGATGCACAGAGCAATGCTGCTAGGGACTTCCTTAATTACTTAGTTCGGTTGAATGAAATCAAGAGTGAAGAAATTCCAGCTTTAGGGGTAAGTGTCTTTGTCCCCATCTGTCACATAGGAGAGCAGGCTTTATTCTCTCAGGAGATATAATGTGCTGCTAGCTAGGTTGTTAGCAGGGGAGTTTAAACCTGGGACCTCTGGATCTAAATGTAGGAGCCACTGCTCCTGGAAGGAGAAAGCCCATGGTGAAGTAGAAGACCCAGGAAGGACTATGGGGAAACAGAGCTGGGGCCAGGTGCAGACAGGTGCTCATAAAGACTAGTGGGGAAGGACAGACTGGGGCAGGGGCTGAATGGGAGTGGAGGTGCAGGGCCTCATGATGATGGGGGTGGGGGTGCAGAGCTACATAGGGATGGCAGTGGCTGGGTTGGGGCACAGAGACACAAGTGGGGGTGCAGGGCCACATGGGGATGGAGGGAGTGGGTGTTTGAGTAGGGGTGAAGGAACACATGGACAGGGGTGCAAGGGCACATGGGGATGCAGGAACATGTGGTGAGAGGGGCAGATGTGCCTGACTGAATGGGAGAGGGTCAGCTAGGGTCTGTATGGGGGAAGTTCCCTAACAATCCTTCTCAGCCCCACAAAAAAACCTGTTCCATACTTTTCCCACCCATACCCAACAACTCTCCAGGTTCACACCCAGGCTTCTTCCATGCAATTTACTTCCTTCTCCCTCAGCTCCTCCGTTACCCCTGAATCCCCAAAGTCTTTGCATTGCTTCTGAGAGGTACGGGAAATACAGTTCTATATAGTAGTTTAAATGAATTATTAGTCAGAGTTCTATATTAATATGCCTAGTAAGGAATCTATTTGTCAAAAAAAGTTCTTTACTCTTTTTAGTTTGTATTGTTACAGACGTTCTCGCTGACAAGTATTTTGAAATAAATGACCAAAAATAATTGAAATTGGTGTGGTTATATTGTTTTGACAAATAAAATATGAAGAATTTTAAATTTTTGGCACAGAATTCCTCTAGGAGTATCTAATGGAGAAGATTGTAGAAGCCAGTTTTTTATGACTGCTCTAATGGTTTTATAAGCTATTTTTCATCTTTGTGTAATGAAACCAGTAATGAGTTCAAGATTCTCTGGCATTTTCCTGTGAAGCAATGGCTTTCTGCTGCTTTTGGGTTGTTTTTCCCTTTGTATACTGCTGGCACTGGTCATAGTTTGATGAAGCAATTGCGATGTAAGAGTGTCAAGTATGTCTTTGCCACAGAACACTGCATATCAGCTGTAAATTGATGGTAATCTTGTCTTTTGATCTGTTGCCCATAGCTTTGCTAAGGAATTGGAGTAGTATGTAGACCCAGACAAACAGTACTGTACCATTTCTGCCTGGTTAGGCCTAGACCCCATAGTTGTGAAGGTTATTTTTTAATGGAAGTTTGTGATCAAAAGACATTGTTAGCTTTGATCATCCTATTCATCGGGCAAAGCTTCCTGCTCACTACTAGTGAGTGAATTTTTCAAGCCCTGATTTATTATAGGCAGGGTTGGCAGCACCTGATAAACTTCTGTGAGATGGGAGGGTCATCTTATCTCTGTTTTACAGATAGAGAATTGTGGCACAGAAAGATTAGGGTCTAGAGTAGTCACTAATCTTGAATGCCCATTTTGAGGCCCCTGGGACTTGTCTTTTCAGATCAGTTAGCATTATAAAAAGGCTCCCATTGAGTGCAGTACTTCTACAAATCAGACCCTGTGTCTCAAGTCAGGCACTCAGAAATTGAGGAACATTCAGTCAATGACCACCTGTGAAAAGTTTGGTTTAAGTAACTTGCTTAGCATCATGTAGTACTCTGTGGTAGAGGCAGGGTTAGAATCTCTTTCTCCGGGCAGCGTTCACCTGCCCTAATCATGAGACTATTCTTTATCTTCGTTCAGTCCCTTGCCTCATTCACTGTGCACTTCGTGATGGTGCTGGCCAATATGATCAGAAGAGGGATTTGCAGGGGGATGCTGTATGACTGTGGGGCCTACTTCTGATCCCTAGTGCAGTCATGTCTTTGAGCAGTTTTCCTCTGGGCAGTATCAGTTGACTCCTTGGATGTCCTTAAGTGGTCATGGGTGCTGTCAGGGGTTCTCTGCTCAGGGTCCCCTTCCAGTTCCCTGATTTTTCATATTATGACCTTCACTCCCATTTCTGTTTTTTCATTTGTTGTCCCTAATATTCAGTTGTGGCCTAGGCTCACTGTCCCCCTCTCCCTTAGCTTGAAGGGGGGCCTTTAGCTACCGATGAGCTTAGGCCCACTGTGTCCTGGACCCCGCAATGGGTACTCACTTTCCAACTTCTACAGCAAATGAAGAATGGTGTCTTATGGACAAATCGCCTTCAGTATACAACCATAATTCATTCCTAGAGCAGATCCTTTCAGCTAAGTGAATGGGCTGGGGTCCTGTAGAAAACTGTATGTGATTGTGTAATTAGACTATCATAATGCATGTGTATAATGGGGGACTGAATTAAGGTTGTCTAGCTAACTGCTTAACTTTTTAGTGTTTGATTTTTTGCAATTTTAATAATGTTCTTTTAACATAGGTTTTTGTGTGTAATTATACAGTGCATTCAGTGTATCTTTTTATCCTGTCTATATAAGCCATGGACCATAAACTCGCATTTTTGCTGTTGCCTGAAGCAACTAGGAGAGTTAAATTGTGAGTTTCAGTAGAACTCAAGTGAGTGTCAGCAGTTCAAGCTTTTTAAATGTTTTAAATGGAAACTTCTGACAACAATGTTCCATAACAAACATATTTTTAAATTGTATGACAACTTTTCTGACATGAGTGTTGAGTGAAAAGTTCTGTCATTTCATATGACGTTGGTGGCATTGCCATTCGTGGGCTGTTTCCCTTCTCCAGGCAGGAGCAGCTGATGCTCCAGATGGAATAGTACCAGAAGCAGGGGGAAATGCTGGTGAACGTGTTTCTACTCTGGGCGGACCTCTTCCTCCACATTTGGCACTGAAGAGTGAAACAAGTAAGACTTTGAATATCTGTAACTTACATTTTTTGTATATATATAACAAATATATTGTGGCAAAGCTCTGACCTTGTGCCGGTGGGTCCTGCACTTCCAGGCAGTTTGTTAGCCTCAGAGGTTCACTGTGCCCCTCCATGTAGCCCTTCTCTCTCTAGGGTCAGGGTTACAGTCTATTGAGCTCTTTTCATCATAAATCATCATGGAAGTTGATAAGAAAACTCCCACAATTTCTGTTGTCCCTATGGGCTTATTCCAGAGCAGTTTAGCTGCCTGTCCTGACAGGGGCCTGTCTTCCCCTCCCAGGAGGTGTTTCTGAGGTGGCAGGTTAGGGGGAACCCAGGCCTGCCCTCTACTCTGGGTTCCGTCCCAGGGATCCTAATGACAGCAGCTGTTGGCAACTGACCTTTCATCACCAGAGTTGCTACATTTCCCTGGACCACTTCCTCACAGCTCTCCTACTTCTTTCACTAAACACCTTTTTCACCTTTCCTGTGGCTCGAGGGTGTCTTCATTACCTGGCTCTTCGTGCACCCTTCCTCTCCCCGGCCTAGCCAAAGTGAGCCTTTTTATAGTGTCAGAGAGGCCTTAGTTAGAGTCGGGTGTTCTCATTATACTGATAGCTTCAACTGACACTTTGCAGGCTAATTGGAGCTGTCATGTCTACCCTAGCCTGGAGAAGCCCCTGCTCTGGTCAGTCAGGGAACAGAAAACTGCTTATCCAGTGGCCAGTAGATCTGCGTTCTATTTCTCTGCTGTACCCAACTGGCCTGGATCTATCTACCTACCTACCTATCTACACACATACACAAACACACACACGTGTGTGGAATACATTTTTTTACCTTTATAGTATCTTTGTCTCCTATGTGTGTTTCTTCATAAAGAAAATAACTAAAAGTAATTGAGTATTTCGGAGGTATGGCTGGGAACAATTCAGATTTTTCTCTTTGCTCTTTAGAGCACCTGATTTCTCAGCATGCATCTCACAATTGTCAGGAGAGGGGTTAACCTTTTTTTCCCCATTTAGGTGGTGGTCCAGCCGCTGGAGTTGGAAGCTCTGGCTATGGTGGGGCTCAGTGGGACCGTGGAGCCAATCTGAAGGATTACTATTCAAGGAAAGAGGAGCAGGAGGCACAGGCTGTAAGTAAGCCTATCTAATTCAACTTTAGCTCTGAAACAAGTATTTTCTACCCCCTTTAATTATTGATTAGAGTTTGCAGCTATGCTTGTAATTTTTAGGAGTTCAGTATTTTGTACTTTTTAACTGTCAGAAGATTTATCAGTGAAGAAACTGCCTGGTTACTGTTAACATCCAACAAACTGCTGACCACTATAACTAATTTACTAGTTTAAATTAGTAACAGAATAATTCTGAGTACACTGACGTTTAGATTGTCCTCATATCAACATTTATATTGTTTATACAGCCTCTTTGTTGTGGCAGTCTGAGCAAATAGTCTTGAGGCCCTAAAGACACTTAGATTTCTTGTGAAAATTCCTAACTATTCTGTGTCAGGAAACTTGACTTTTACATTTTGTTCTAAACATACTTGTAACAAAACTTTACTGTTAAAGCCAGTAAATGTAAATTGTTTTCAATATTAGACCTTGGAGTCAGAAGAAGTGGACTTAAATGCTGGTCTTCATGGAAATTGGACCTTGGAGAATGCTAAGGCACGTCTGAACCAGTTTTTCCAAAAGGAGAAGGTCCAGGGAGAATATAAATACACTCAAGTGGGGCCTGATCACAACAGGTTTGCTAGTTTCACTCATACCCTTCTGTATCAAGCGTTAGAAACACTTGTGGGCAAGAGGAATCCTTTCTGGGAGCTATCCTGTTGATCTAGTTTGCAGTACTTTGAAGTCCTATGTGGAAAAGCTTTGTTCCTTGGTCAGCAGCTCTTTTTATATATTTTTTTTTTTTATTATTATTTTTTAAAAAAGGCAGTGAGCAGTTGTCCCTGGAAAAAGGGGATTATGCCTCATGTTAATCTCCAGCAGCTCCTTTTTGTCTTTCTCAGTTGATTTTAAAAAGTGTCTTTTGCTTTGCAGTGTCCTATCCAGTGTTAAAAGAATGGCATCTGTGCTTCTGGACCTTGGGAGGGAACAGGGAGGGGGAAGAGAACCTTGGCATTGGGGTGTGGATGACACTGGAGAAATCTTTGTCTGATGGTTTTGGGACTTACTTAAAGAAATGCCTTTTGTTTTGCACTTTATAGTGGTAATATGGCTATGATCTGGGTAACTGAGAAGTCTCAGTTTGATTGCTAGGCAGTTATCCCAGCAATAAATAAATAATTGTGCTACTCACTATAAAATGCATTAAGGAAACATTATTTTAATGTGTAATGCTTAAATGAGGTTAAGCAGGGAATTTATCTAATGGATACTTAACAATTGTTACCATTAGAGCTGGTTGAAGATTTCCATTGACGTATGCTGATTCAATGGAATCAGTGTTCTGGGGGAATGTGTTGATTGCATTGGAAGTTTTGGCAGAAACCAGGAAGGCTGGCCAGCCTGGTTTCCTGTCGACCGGTCAGGATCTCAGACTGCTTGGCTCCCTGGTGAATGAGGACAGCAAGCTGAAAAATTCTATTTCAGTTCTTGTGAAATAGAATTATTTCCGTTCTGTGGAAGAATTCACAATTTTGAGTTTTCATCTAAACTTGGAACACATTTTTGAAAAAATGTGAAACTTTTTATGGCAGGGAAAGTCTGTTTTCTGTCTTACTAGAATTTTTTTGTGGTGAGAAACGCGATCATACTTTGTTTTTTAATACATCAGGTCTGTATAAATAAGCTTTTTGAAAGCCACTGTGCTCTTTGCCCTCCCGGATGTGTTCTCCGAAGGTTATGCTATTAAGTGAGACAGCTGAATTTTTGTTTTCTCTGATTCCAATATCCCTTGAGCTACTCTCAGAAGATTGAAAGGAACTCTGAAATACCTCTCCAGTCAATTCCTATTAATGGTGGGAAATTTAATAAAGATCTTTCAGATCTATGCAAGTTTGACATGTGTTTGACATCAAGATACCTCGGTACTCATGTAAACCTTGTATTGCCATTGCTTCAAGTCTGTTCACTTCCATTTCAGTGTCCAAATATTGGTCACTTACCTCTTTCAAATGAGTGGGGTGAGGATTAATTATATACTACTGAGTACCTATAAAATTCAAGTTCTAAGTGTTGTTCAGCAGAATGTTTACTTCTGTAATCTGCAGGTTGCTGTTAGTATATGTGATGGTATGGGTCCCTTGTGGGTGGAGACCTTAAAATCCATATAGCTGAGGAAAGCGGGGATGGTGGTTGGTGCTAGTATGTTTCTCAGCCTGCTTGCTGTTCTTCCAGAGCGCATTCCAGGGTGCAGTATTTATTACTCCCAGGAAGGCTCATATGGATTACTCTCATGTGGATCAACATGTTGGAAAGAGAGTGGATTGTGAGAGAAACCTGTTGCAGTGCATCTGACTGTTCATACCTGTTATAATATTAGAGGCCAGGAGTAAATTTGCATATTAGATAAATCCTTCTGGTGTAATATACACACACACACACAGAGATACATACAGTAAAGCAGAGGAATAGTTGCACTATATCTCTGGATTGCAGAAGTGGGGTGATAGTATTTTCAGGAAGCACCAATCCTCACATATATCTAGGCTTGGCAAAATTTATTTATTTATTATAATTTTGACAGATCAGAATTTTCAGTTGTACACAACTGAGTGTGTCAAATAGTTGTTTAATGACAGACACTGCGATTCAGAAAGTTAAAGCTTTATAAACCAAACACAAATTGTAAATATCACATGTCAAAAGATACAAGGAAAATTTGACCTTAAATCAAACTGTAAGTTCTCAAGCAGCATTTTTCTTGCTTTGCTTATCTATAAATTTTGATTATCATTGATAGTAATGTCTTTTGTCTGTATGTGTATGATGAAATCTAAACTTGCTGATATTTACCAATAAAAATTTAATCCTTCCAAGTCTATGTATAACTTGCCAGTCCTGATATTTTTTTAATATTCTTTTTATTTAGTGTCAGTTTTACTCTTCCATAAGTGAGGAATTTTAAAGGAGGAATACGTTTATCTTCAGTGGATTCTTTTGTCATTGTTGCTTAAAAACTGAGTGGGTACAAGTACTTGATAATAGCATACATTTGGAATCAAGAGGGTTTATTTTGAGTGACAGAAATGTAGAACTTCTGGTGCACATTGGGTACAGCATTTGGGTACAACATCTGAGTACAGCATTGCTGCTTGTGTTTCATGCTGAAAGGGGTAGCAGACGGCGACACCAGAGATCTGTGTTCATTCACACATGTGCTTCTGCTTAGGCCGAACTAAGCAATCACATGGGAGTCTATTGTAAACTGATT
Organism: Dermatemys mawii; assembly: GCA_007922305.1. NCBI lineage: Eukaryota > Metazoa > Chordata > Testudines > Dermatemydidae > Dermatemys > Dermatemys mawii. Next base: position 3,055,115 of record ML677352.1, read on the forward strand.
TCTGGTGTCGCTGTTCCCCCCTTAGGTGGAGGAGAATGAGATTGAGTGCTGACTATAAGCCTGGCTGAGAAACATACTGGCATCGGTGGCATTAATGAAAGGGTGGCTGTTGTATCCCTGAGAGCCAGTGGCCTTTGACTCATGAAGCCGCTGTGCCTGAAGGTCAGTTCACTGGTGGTGCAGGAAGGAGTCTAACATTGAACTTAAAGCCTCACCTAACCTTTGTTTTATTTACAGTGAGAAATCAAAGCTGTGTCCTAGCTGCAAGGTTCTGCCTGCAGCAGTGGAAGCACAAGAGACGTAGTTTTCAGAGAGGAACTGCATCTCTTAGAGCCCAAACACCTTGGATCAGATTTGCAAGTTTAAACTGAAAGTTGTAACAACATGGTTTTAATTTCTAATCTTCGAGCACACATTTGTGCTGTGATTTAAAAAAAAAAAAAAAAAAAGACAAAACGAGGCAGGTGCCCATTGAATTTCAGTGGAAGTTGGGTGTCTTACTCCCTTAAGCTTCTCTGAAAATCACAGCCTTAATCAGTGTACCAGTAGTCTCTTTAATGAGTTTGCTATGTGATTAGCAGTCTGAATGTTTGTGTTCTGACTGAAAGCAAAGCCAGAACATATGGAAATGAGGGCAATCTGAGCAGATTGCTCTAGATTTCAGTGTTAGGCAGTACTGCATATAGGAATCTTGTTAACAGAATCATTGACTACTATGCAAAGGCAATTCTGTTATCTGCCTATTTGGTCACACTTCACCACTTGATTCCAGGCAGGGTAGGAGCCTATTCTTGTGTCCAAACATATATACCTTGATGCTCGAGTAAACAGGTGAAGATATCCAACTGCCTCCCTCCCCATCCGTCCTGTTTCAGGCTTGTCAGATAGTTCTGTCTTGTGTTGTCAGCTTCTTAAGGTTCTGTCCTGAAAAATAACTGTAAAATGACATCAGAGGTTTCTGTGTTCATGAGTCCAAATCAGACTCAAATTACCAGATTTTTTTCCAGTTGCCAGTCCTTCAAGTCACTCTTCAGTTTAAAAGTTAAGCTGCAGTTTTACTAGTGTATCAGTCCAAATAATGTTCCTCTTTTTTGATTGGGGGGTGAGAGCTGTTGTTGCCCATTAACTGTCAAGTTGCATAGGGTAAAAGTAAGGGAAGAATCTGCAACTGGAACAATTGATCATCAATCAAATGGAAATCCATCTTACTCAGGTGAATTAGTTTTTATGGGATTAAAAGCACTAGAATCTTATTTTAGTCATTAGTTGTTGAAGTATGAATCTACTGCTCAGAATACACAGGGAGCAGATCTCACGATTGAGAAGGTGTCACTATACAAGGTTTTTCAGAGAAAAACCACACATTTTAAGGTTAATGTTTCATTTGTTCATTGTTCATGAATTAGAAATTCATTCTAATTTCATTTAGAATTAAGGAAGAAATAATTGTTTTATAATTGAGTTTTGATGAGCTTTGTCTAAACAGTTGGAATGCCTGGCCGTTTTGGAAATGTTCGGTTCAGCCACTCTCAGGAATTAAAGCTTTAACTGTGTCTCTGTGTTACAGGAGCTTTATTGCAGAAATGACCATTTATGTCAAGCAGCTGGGCAGAAGTAAGTGTCCTCCTTTTCTTCCTGTCTGGCTAGTTGTGGGTCTTAGAGCAGAGAAACATGAGAATAATTATGAGTACATGCAACACTAGTTGGATGGTGTTTCATGCAATAATGCACTGCTGCTAGTGCCCCAGTGAGCCCCACTAAGCAGCTTGCTGAGTGGTGTGAAATCTTCTGAACACTGATTGGTATTATAGAAATGTTTTTACCTTTTCTTCCAGTAAACCTTTCAGCTGCTTGTTCACTAAACACATAGGTCTTTCCTTTGTACACTGTAAAGGGATGGCCTGTGATAACTGGCTACATAGTTTATGGGAGTTTCAAATACCTATATGTCTGGTTAGTGAAATAGCTTAAGACTCTTGGCCTTCAAACACCTGAGAGATGTAGATATCTAGTATTATTGCAATGCTTGAATTATTGCTTTTAGAAATTATTTTTAGCGAGCTGGTTTCTGCCTTCATGGAAATCTATTACAGTAAAGTCCAAAGCAAGCAAAGAGCTAGAAATAGGAAGATTCACGAAGTCGCCTTGCTCAAGTTAAGTGTCTAGTCAGTGATCCATGATAGAGAGATAGAGGACTAGGATGGAGGAAGATTGGGAGGGGTCGGAGGAACCTTGGAGAATCACAAAAATTACACAATTTCAAAACAGCTACAGTAGACTCTCGATTATCTGGGATGATAGGGAAAACTTTAATCCCGGTTAATAAAATCCTGGTTAATCACCATCCATAGGAAATGGGACTGGGAGGGCTGGTTTGCCGGCTGCCCTACGCCAGGGTGGGAGTTGGGGGGGCTTGATTGGTTCGCCAGCTACCTTGTGCGGGGGGAGGAGGGGGGGTGGTTGGTTCACTGGCCGCCCTGTACCCTGGGTGTTTTTATTTTTTTATTTTGGTTCACCAGCTGCCCTGTGCTGGGGAGGGTGGGGTTGGTTCACCGGTGCTCTGGGTGGTTCTTTTGGTTCGCCGGCCACCCTGTGCCGGTGAGGGTGGGTTGGTTTGCTGGCCACCCGGCGCCCTGTTTGTTTTTTGTTTTGTTTTGTTCCCCCCCCCTTGAGGTGGCAACAAAGCCAGAGCTGGCCCTGCAAGTTACCCATATTTTTTCATGTCCCGGTTAATGCGCAACCCGGTTAACCCGATCCCGGATAATCGAGACTCTACTGTAGTTAGAAACTTGTGAGGTGTTTTTTGTTTTGTTTTGTTTTGTTTTTTTGAAGATACCAAGTACACAAGTCTTACTCTTGTGATTTAAACTTACAGCAGATATCTGCACAGTTAAAAACCTCATCAGTCAATTGATCTTTTTATGATGTCCATAATGCAGTAAAACTGATGTAGTGTGGTGGCTTAAAATGACCAAACTGTCAGGTGTTCGAAGGCACAAGAAAAGCGAGTGTCAAGTCTTTAATGGATTTGTAGACTGGTGCCTTGAAATTGAAAATGGGCCTGCAGCATAACCTGGTCCAGGTGAGTGCTGTAAGGGAGTCCTGGTTTTCACAAATGTTGTGAAAAAGCCCTGTTAAGTCTGGGTAGGCTGAATGCCATAAGGTAAACCTGCCTTCATGAATACTATAATGTGAATTTACTTGTGTTGATTATAGCCTGACTGGAGCTGGAAGACCTTTTCTCAGTAGGGATCATTACTGAAACCTGCTTCTAAATAGCACTAAACCCATCTCATATTGCTATCTTAAGCTAAAGCTGTTTACCCACACAGACAACATGCATCATTGGCTGCTGTAACCTTAATGTTTGTGTGCTGCAGGAATCTTTGCTCGTGAGCATGGATCAAACAAAAAGCTGGCAGCACAGTCCTGTGCTCTGTCCCTGATCAGACAGCTCTACCATCTTGGGGTCATCGAGCCCTACACTGGACAGACAAAGAAGAAGGAAGGAGAAACAGTGAGTCTGCTATCATAGAAGCAGATACTATTCCTCTGAGTCAGAAGGAACAGTGAGCTGGTTAAATTTGTCCCTGCTTGTTTATGCGCCATGTTTAATATTGGGAAGCGAATGCAATTTTCTGATTGATTTTGATCTGGGAAAAAATGAGTGGCTGGGATGAACAGAGAAGTAACTGCGTGTGTAATTGTGTGTATGTATGTGTGTGTACATGCACACTTGGAGCAACAGAGAGATATGCAGGCGTATTGAAAAATAAGGGCTTGTTTTATTCATGGTCACATTCTAGAATAATAAAACTAAAAATGAAAAATATCTGCTTTTCAACTGAAGAACATAAGAACGGCTATCCTGGGTCAGACCGAAGGTCCGTCTAGCCAGATATCCTGTCTCCAACAGTGGCCAATGCCAGATACTCAGAGGGAATGAACAGAACAGGTGTAATTATCAAGTGATCCATCCCATGTCCTCCATTCCCAACTTCCGGGAAACTTAATTTAACTTCAGTTTTGGGTTCTCTTGTGTTAGCAGTATAGCAGTATTTTGATTGCAAATTCTAAAAGGAATGTCTTTGTGTTCATTTTAACAACAAAAAAAAATTAAAAACATAGATTTCTGTTGAACTTAAATTTTGTACCAAAAATACCTTTAACAAATGTGTTCTGAGCTGTCAGTGTCCCTTTTAATTTCTCTCTCCTTAGAAGCCTCTTAGCGTTTCAGTATATTCTGCAGCAAGGTTCTTGAGCCGAGCCTTTTTATTGTGGATACCTTGGTTTTTATTACAGTATTTTTAATTTCACAGGTGGAGCCTTATGAAGTAGTGATCTCTCCTGATTTGGAAAATCAGCTGAATAGCATCATACAGGAGCTTTCTCTTGAGGTCATGCCACAGGTGAGTGTATGGTTCAGACTCAGGCTGTCAAGCAATTAAAAAAATTGATCATGAGATTAATTGTGTGATTCAAACAATAATAGAATATCATTTATTTAAATATTTTTGGATGGTTTCTACATTTTCAAGTATATTGATTTCAGTTACAATACAAAGTAGAAGTGTACAGTACTTACTTTATTTTTAATTACAAATATTTGCAGTGTAAAAAGATAAGAAATAGTATATTTCAATTCACCTAATACAAGTACTGTAGTGCAATTTTTGTCATGAAAGTTGAACATACAAATGTAGAAGTATGTACAAATAATAACTGTACTCAAAAATAAAACAATGTAAAACTTCAGAGTTACAAGTCCACTCAGCCCTACTTCTTTTCAGCCAATCACTCAGACACACGTGTTTGTTTTCATTTACTGGAGATGATGCTACCTGCTTCTTGTTTACAATGTCACCTGAAAGTGAGAACAGGTGTTCACATAGCATTGTTGTAGCTGGTGTCGCAAGATACATATGTCCCAGATACGCTAAAGATTCATATGTCCCTTCATGCTTCAACCACCATGCTGATGACTGGTTTTGCTTGATAACTATCCAAAACAGTGCAGATTGACACATGTTCATTTTCATCATCTGAGTCAGATGCCACCAGCAGAAGGTTGTGGTTTTGATGGTCCGGGTTCTGTAGTTTCCGCATCAGAGTGTTGCTCTCTTAAGACTTCTGAAAGCATACTCTACACCTCATCCCTCTCAGATTTTGAGAGGCACTTCAGATTCTTAAACCTTGGGTCGAGTGCTGTAGTTATTTTTTTAGAAATCTCACATTGATACCTTCTTTGTATTTTGTCAAATCTGCAGCAAAAGTGTTCTTGAAATGAACAGCAGGTGCTGGGTCATCATCTGAGACTGCTATAACATGGACTGACAACCTTTGAGAAATGGTGTGCTGAGCCTTCCAGTATTCACTCTAATTTAAAGTTTCGCATGCCAGTAATACATTTTAAGGTTTTTAGAAGGTCTCTTTCTATAAGTCTATAATGTAGAACCTAACTATTGTTGTATGCAAAGTAAATAAAATGTTTAAGAAGCTTCATTTAAAATTAAATTAAAATGCAAAGCCCCCCAGATCGGTGGCCAGGACCCAGGCAGCGTGAGTGCTGCTGAAAATCAGCTCGCGTGCTCCCTTGAGCACGTGTGCCATAGGTTGCCTACCACTGTGCTATAACATGAAATATATGGCAGAATGCAGGTAACACAGAGCAGGAGACATACAATTCTCCCCCAAGGAGTTAATTCACAAATTTCATTAACACATGGTTTTTTTTAATGAGCGTCATCAGCATGGAAGTCAGTCCTCTAGAATGGTGGTTGAAGCATGAAGGAGCATACGCATGTTTAGTTAGCATATCTGGCACATAAATACCTTGCAATGCCTGCCACAAAAGTGCTATGCGAACGCCTGTTCTCACTTTCAGGTAACATAAATAAGCTAGCAGCATTATCTCCTGTAAATATAAACAAATTTGTCTTAGTGATTGACGGAACAAGAAGTAGGGCTGAATGGATTTGTAGGCTCTGAATTTTTAAGTTGTTTTATTTTAGAGTGCATTTGTGTGTGTTGTTTTTGGTGTTGCATTAGTGAGTTGCACTTTTACGATAGAGATTGCATTATGGTACTTGTATGAGGTGAATTGAAAAATACTATTTCTTTAGTTTATCACTTTTATAGTGCAAATATTTGGAATCAGAAATATAAAGTGAGCACTGTACGCTTTGTATTCTGTGGTGTAATGGAAATAAATATATTTGAAAATATAGAAAAAGATCCCAAAATATTTAATTTCAATTGGTATTCTATTGTTTAGCAGTGCAATTAAAACTGCAGTTAATTGCAATTTAATTTTTTTGTTAATCGCGTGAGTTAACTGCGATTGACAGCCCTAGTTCAGACACTTTATTACACTGTTTTCTCCCATCAGTTTTACCAGTTTAATTAAACATTTTTTAAATTTTTCTGAACTTATAGCCTGAAGATCCAAGCTATCCAGTTTTGCTCAACATTGGAAAGCTGGCCCACTTTGAACCATCCGTGAGACAGAATCAAATGGGAGTTGTCCCATGGTCACCCCCTCAGTCAAACTGGAACCCTTGGACCAGCTGCAATATTGATGAGGGTCCTCTGGCATATGTAAGTCTAAGGCAGATTCTTAGACTTAGGGGCCTGTCAGTGGGCGGGGGTGTGGCTAGGGGTTGTGGCAGTCAGGGGATAGGGAGCAGAGTAGTTGGATGTGAGTGGGGTCCTGGAGGGTGATTAGGGGCAGAGGAGTCTCTGGAGGGCATGGTCAGGGAACAAGGAGCGGGAGTAGGGGGTTGGATGGGTCAGGAATTCTGAGGGGGGAATCAGGGGTGGGAAATAGGAGGGGTTCAGATGGGGGTGGGGCCAGGCTGTTTAGGGAGGCACAGCCTTCCCTACCCAGCCCTCCGTACAATTTTGAAGCTCAGTGTGGCCCTTGGGCCAAAAGGTTTGCTCACTCTGACCAGCAGGTCTCTTTTTGCGGTATGAGGGGAAATAACCTATTGTCCCATAAGTCAATTTTCATATGGAATTCTAATGCCATAACATGAAGGATTACTGCATGTGATCTTTGTGATAAATACTCAGGCAAACTACTGGTCCATCAGTTTCCATATCCCAGGGGTGGGCAAACTATGGTTCGCGGGCCTGTCCTACCCGATTCCTGTGCTCCTGGCTGGGGAGGCTGCCCCTGGCACCTCTCTTGCTGTCCCCTACAGCATCAGCCTGCCACACCACTAGCGCTCTGGCTTGCTGCTCCTGGGCAGTGCTGCAGCAGTGTGCCTGACTCTGAAGGCGTTGTGAGCTCCTGCCACTCTGAACGGTATGGTAAGGGGACAGGGCAGGCCTGAGCAGTGTGGTGAGGGGATTGGGGCCTTGGATAAAGGGCAAAGAGTCCTGTTGGGGTGAGGGCGTGGATAGGGGTTAGGGCAGTCAGGGAGCAGGGGGCGTTGGGTAGGGGCTGTGGTTCTGGGAGCCAGTTAGGGTAGGGGTTAACGGGAGGGGGTGATCAGGTGACAAGGCGCAGGGGATCTTTGATGGGGGGTGTGGTCGGTGGGAGTCTCAGGAAAGGAGGGTCAAGGGACAAGGAGCAGGGGGGTTGGCTAGGGGGTGGGGTCCCCGGGGGTGGTCAGGGTGGGTGGTGGTGCAGGGGGAAGTCAGGGACAAGGAGGGAGGAGGTTGGATGGATTGGGGATTCTGGGGGGGTCGGATGGGGGAGGGGCCAGGCTGTTTGCGGAGGCACAGCCTTCCCTATATGGCCCTCCATACAATTTTGCAATCTCGATATGGCCCTCAGGCCAAAAAGTTTGCCCATACCTGCCATATCCCATCTTTGAAAGTTGCAGACATTTGATGTCTTCTGATGATGGACTGTCAGTAATATTGGTGGTGTACTTCTGATTTGTTCAAATTGCATCTTTTTATAACTACAGATTTAGACACATGAGTTAATACTGAATATTTGGATGATGAAGTGTAGAGGTAATGGGTCAGAGTTAAGGTTATTGTGGTAACATTTCATTAGTATCACTTAATCACATTAATGCAATAAGAAGTTTATTTTCATTTTAAATAAGGTGTGGTAAATATAAATAGATGTCCTCTCCCAATCAGTCTCTTGACCCTTCATGTAACTTTCCAGGCCACCCCAGAGCAGATAAGCATGGACTTGAAAAATGATCTCATGTACCGCCTGGAGCAGGATCAAGAGTTACAGAGAGTAAGTCTGCTGCCTGAGATTTTGGCATGCTGGTGAGTTTGCAGAAGCCATGCTTGCTGTAAGTTTCTACACTCTAGCCCGGGAGTTGCTTCTCTTTGAGTGCTGCAGACCTTTCTTTGTGCTGGGGATTGTGGGTTTTACTGGGGATTGGTGGCAAGTGCTTTCAGGGGCATGGAGCACTACTGCTGCAGGAATGGTTGCTTTAATATCTTTTGCCCAAGTTCAAAATGCAACCACTGTGGGTTTTACAGGAAGAGATCTCTCAGGTTCACAGATCCCACTAATGTGGAGTAGAGTACATGTTTTGCAAGAGTGGGACATCCTGAGTCAAGATGTAGACAGGGAGCAGAATGAGTTGGATTGCTGAATATTATAGGGAAGCTCTGGTCTCTTTTCAGATCCTACAAGAGAGGGAGACACTGCCTGTGAAGAAATTTGAGACTGAAATTCTTGATGCAATCCATCAGAGTCCTGTTGTCGTCATTCGTGGTGCCACTGGTTGTGGCAAAACCACACAGGTTCCCCAGTACATCCTGGATGAATACATCAGAAATGGCAAAGCTGCAGAATGCAACATTGTAGTAACACAAGTGAGGAACACGTTATAAATTGAAATTTAGATCTCATGGTGGGTTAGGATAAAATACCCATTTGGACATGCTATTAAATCTGAATTTAATTGAAACAGTTCACGAAGGCTGGAGAAACTAAATCACATTCTAGACAGTTGTGAAAGCATCTGCTATGCTGATTGCACTAAATTCATTACTCACTATGCACATGTCTGTTTAATGATTATTCATGTCGCAGTGGGTATCTGATAAGACTTGCTGAAATAATCTTTGTGGACAGTGCCAGAAAATTCTGCACTTGGATATATAGTGCTGTCCTTTCTGATATTTAGTAATGGAATATCCTAGCTGATAGGTGGGACAGGTCACACTGATTGGTTATCTGACGGAATGGGATCCAGCAGATAAGGGACATGGGGGCATATGGAAATCAGCTGGCATATGCAAGATGAATCATTTTTGAAGGAAAACAGAGCTTGCACCTTTCTGGTGATCTGATTTCCTCCATCGTTTCCAGCTTAAGTAGTTTTGCTTCTTGCTGTATCTGCAGTGTTGTACTGTTCATTAGAAGCAGCTACTGACTTTCCTCCTAGCTTCTATTTGTTCACATTGTGCAGCAGGGTCTGCTTAAGGTGGAAGTGTTTTGAGTTGTACTGGCAGAGCTGTATAAAACTTTCATATTTCGTGCGCAAACTATACATGACTCAAGCCAGTGCTGTTAGTAATGTACTTTTATGAGTTTTTAAGAGCTTGGATTGTAGTTCTCATCTTTTTTGGGTGCTCACCAATGAGATTTGTCTTTAAATGACTATCCTGCAACATTAAAGTGTGGGGAGAGGGAATAGCTAATTTCCCCAGTCTGTCTGTACTTGTAGGTCTATGCAATAGGTAAGTGTGCACAGTTTCATCTTTACAATGTTCAAAAAATGTTTCACCTCTCAGCCCAGGAGGATCAGTGCAGTTTCCGTGGCAGAGCGTGTATCATATGAGAGAGGAGAAGAACCTGGGCAAAGCTGTGGATATAGTGTACGATTTGAATCTGTACTTCCCCGCCCCCATGCCAGTGTGATGTTCTGCACTGTAGGTCTGTATTGCTTTGTTACCCAACCAGCCTTATCTGAATAACAGCATAGTTGCCTGCCACTAATGGCACTGATGGCAGTGAGTAAACAGTCCTTGTTTTAAGGGAGAATTTGAAAGAAAATGGCAAGTTTTGTTCACCTGTTCAGCAAACTTTTCTCCAATTAGGGAAAGGGAAATGTGGAATTTAGTTTGGTCATTGGGTTCATTAGAGATTTGAGAATGAATACAGATGAGATACCATATCCACAATAGTCCCTGTAAGTGAGATGAGAAGTAGCCACCTGAAGTTTAGGGGAGGTGGTGATGGGGGAGGGGAGAGATGATCTTTCTAGTCTCAACACTTGGGCCCCCTCCCCTCATTACATACAGGCGTAACTGTAGGATATAGACAAAGGGTTTCAAAATGTGCATGGTTCTTGATGTAAACTGATGTTAGCAACCCTTATAAAGGCATAGCTGAGGCTTTGTTTTAAATGTTTGAGCTGCTATGATTCATCTTAACATTCAGCTGTCACTATCCCCATTAACATGAATTCCTTTTTTTAAGGTGTCCTCCTAAGAAAACTGGAGGCTGGAATCCGTGGAATTAGTCATGTTATTGTGGATGAGATCCATGAGCGAGACATTAATGTGAGTTACTGAGCTGGAGGTCTGGTTTGCTTTACCTGTTCACAGCCAGTGCCAGGTCTTGTGTGTTGCTTACTGTTTACTCTGTATGCTGTGTGTGTGTTCCTGTCTTATGTGAAAGAGAATTGTGCATTTTACTAAATTGTATGGATCCAAGTCTTCTGTAATTGTTCTCAATTGTAGTACTAGTTGAAGTACTTCTGAGATGTTTCTAGCTGAAGATCAAGACTTCACAGCTTCTCCCTACAGCCCTCTATAAGTCTTAGTAGGACTCTCTCCTGCACACTTTGGTTTGCTCTAGCAAATAGAGCACTACAGTGCAAGTACTCTTTGTACAAAGTGGTTTAGTGGTGAAGATAAGAGTGAAAATTGGATAGACTGAATTTTTGTTGTCCTGCCCTTCCATTTTCCTATCTACAGTAATATACCACTTAATATGCTAGTACTTAAGCCACAATCATCAAGTTGACAACTACAATGCAGTAATTCATCTTCAGTACAAAAATCTGCAACAAATTGAAAACTTGAAAGCACTGCAAAATGAGTAACATTTAATATAAAAGTGGGTATATTGTGCTGAATTTATTCAAATTAATTAAAAACACTTTTTTTAATCTACGTGAATCTACCTTAGGTTTCATAAGAATGGCCATACTGTGTCGGACCAGTGGTTTATCTAGCCTGTTTATCCTATCTTCTGATAGTGACTGGTACCAGATACTTCAGGAGTAAACACAACAGGGCAGTTTATTGAGTGATCCATCCCCTGTCATCCAGTCCCAGGATCCCTTACCATCTTAGGCCTATCAGTGGGTTATTAGCCATCCTCAAGAAACTTATCTGTTTGTTTTTTGAACCCCATTATAATTTTGGCTTTCACAACATCCTCTGGCAATGAGTTCTACAGATTGACTCTGCATTGTGTGACCATGTCCTCCTTTTGTTTGTTTTGAAGCTTCTGCTTATTAATTTCATAGGATGAACCCTAGTTCTTATGCGAAGGGTAAATACCACTTCCTTATTCTCCACAGCAGTCATGATTTTATAGACCTCTATCATATCAACCCTTAACTGTCTCTTTGTCTAAGATTAGTAGTTCCAGTCCTTTTCATCTCTCCTCATGTGAAAGCTGTTTCATATCCTTGATCATTTTGTCACCCTTCTCTACATTTTACAATTATAATCTAGCTTCTTTTCTTTTGAGATGGGGCAACCAGAATTATGCATTATTCAAGGTACCATGGATTTTTAGAATGGCATCATAATTATTTTCTCTCATTATCTATCCCTTTCCTAATGGTTTCTAATGTTTGTTCCTTTCTGTTTTCCTCAGCAAGATTTGACTTCCACTTTTTAAAGGATGTCTTTTTGTCTCTAATCATCTTTATTACTCAGTTTAACCATAGTGGTGTGTGTTTTTTTGTCCTCTTGCTGAGCGCTAGTCTAGTCTGGTAGGGGGAAAATGAGAATAGGGAGTTGATAACTAGGTGCTTAATTCTCCAATATGTTAGCTGTTTTCAGAAGTTAGTTTAGTTTGAAGCGTTCTTAGTAGAAGGCAACATATAAGTGCTGTTCATGTGAATAGATTACATAAGCACCTATCTGTTTTTAGGGTTACTGGAAAAATGAAAATTTTTCTGGCAAGCATTGGACAGTAACTTTTTCCGAAAATATTCTGGCTTAGTTTGTTAACTCTCCTGTTTTCTCTGTGTACAGACTGACTTCCTCATGGTGGTGCTGAGAGATGTAGTTGAGGCATATCCTGAAATCAGAGTTATCCTTATGTCTGCCACTATTGATACTAGCATGTTCTGTGAATACTTCTTCAATTGCCCCATCATTGAGGTCTACGGCAGAACCTACCCAGTCGAAGGTAAAATATTGGCTGAGCATGTATTTTGAGTAGTTGCTTTTATTCATTCTCTTTTCAATCTTGCACATAGTCGAGGGGACAAAAGCTTAAACAGTCCACATGAATCACAGGTTATCCTGAGGTCTTGTCTATATCCTATGTAAGCAAAGAAGTCCGAGAACGTTAACTGGTATACAGTGAAATTTTTCACTGTTTCTTTTAGAGGATTAAATAGTGATAGTGATTTTAAAAATGAGTTGCTTCTACATAATGCGTACAACTGTTGTCTTGAATAAACCAGCCTAAATGATCCAGTATAAAAACTGCTGTAGAAAATACATGGGAATAGCCTGAATGGACATGGTTGGTGGTCAAGGGTGAGGAACAATGGTGGGAGAGTGTGGGGAAGTTTGTAGTGCCATTGCCCATATTGTACCTATTCTTTGGATAAATTGAGGAGTTTGGTTTCCAAGGTTGTCAGTCAAGGACTTGTCTCTAGCACTAGCTTCAAACTCTGAGTCCTCAGCCTGCTCTTTCGAAACTTTATGGCTATCTTTAGGAAGAGCCTGTGTAGAGCTATGGTTAGAATATGTCCCTCTGCTGAAGTTTATGTGATGGTTGATGGGCATCCTCTATACCAACTTGATGGATCTTTCCCTGCAGAGTATTTTCTGGAAGATTGTATTCAGATGACTCAGTTTGTTCCTCCATTAAAGGATAAGAAGAGGAAAGACAAAGATGAAGAAGGTGGTGAAGATGATGATGTATGTTGGGTTTGTTTATGTATGTAAACTAAGCACTGGCTGGAACCAGTGCACCAACGTAATGCATGCATTGCTGTACTCCTTTCTTACTTGGGCGTCAATGAGGCATTTGACCTATTAGGGACAGAGCACAGTTTAACCACCTTAAATTATAGTACTGTACAGTAAAATTTTCACTGATTCTCTTTGAGGGTTAAATATTTGCAGTGTTTCAGAAAAGTATTGTTCCGACATTATTATACAAAGACTAATGGGTGAGTATGAGTAGCTAATCAGGGGACAGAGGTAGTGGTCAGAACAATGGTATAAAATGAATTCCTGTCTAATTCACTGGCTGTGTTTTAATGCCTGTAACACTGTTGCCCTAAAATGCTTTGAGAAACCTTGTAACTATTGAAATAGTATGCGGGATTGCTGTTGCTATATTTAACTGAATTTCTGAATGCTCCTGTAATTGATGTACAGTGAAAGCTGTTTTATCCAGCACTTCACCATCTGGTAATCTCTATAAACCATTATTTCTGATGTTCATTGAAAATCCGGTTTATAGTCCGGTTGGTGTGGGCCTGGCAGAGGGTTGGGATGCGTGAGAGGGTGCGGAGCCTGTGCTCTGGGAGGGAGTTTGGGTGCAGGAGGGAGCTTGGAGTACAGGGGGAGAGTGCGGGGTGCCAGATCTGGGGGCTGCTCACCTCGGATGGCTCTCCAGAAGCGGTGACCTGTCCCAGCTGCTCCTGGTTCTCAGCCAATGGGGGCTGCGGAGCCAGTTCTCGAGACGGGGGCAGCACACAGAGCTGGCTGCCTGCTGCGTCTCTGCCTAGAAGTAGCCAGGACAAATCACTGCTTGTGGGGAGCCACCTCGGATTCGGCATCCCGAGCCCTCTCCTGCACCCAGACTCCCTCCCCATTAGTGAATTGGCATTTTTCACTGACCGGCACCCCCCACCCCATTCCTCCAATATGCCAGATAAAACAGCTTTTATTCTATTTAGTTACCTTATAAAGTTCCAGTCCCATTTTATCATGTCACTTGTTTTAAAGAATTCAACTGATGTGTGATACGTGGCTTCTTTTGCTGCAGTAGATATTGCCATAACTATGCCTACCAAGAACTTGTATTTCTTACATGGCTGTGGGTGATGGTATCTTTTTTTTGTAAAAAGATACAGTCTTGAATTTGAGTTTTAGCAGATGAATGAAGGATCTGAATTTCAGTTCCTTTGATATGTTTTAATGGAACACAGTCAACTTCAAGCACGGTTCTAACAGAAATGTTTTTAGTAGCTTTTGCTTGTAATGACTAAGATCCTTTAACTAGAGCACTACCAAATTCATGGTCCATTTTGGTCAATTTCATGGTCATAGGATTTTAAGTCATAAATGTCATGATTTTGGCTATTTAAATCTGAAATTTCCCTTTGTTGTAATTGTAGCGGTCCTGACCCAAAGGAGTTGTGGAGGGATTGCAAGGTTATTGTAGGGGAGGTTGTGGTACTGGTATGCTTGCTTCTGTGCTGCTGCTGATGGCAGTGCTGCCTTCAGAGCTGAGCACCTGAAGAGTGACAGCTGCTGGCTGGGAGCGAAGCTCTGAAGGCAGAGTCACTGCCAGCAGTAGAACAGAAGTAAGGATGGCATGGTATTGTATTGCCACCCTTACTTCTGCACTGTTGTCTGCAGAGCTGGGCCCTCGGTCAGCAGCCGCCACTCTTTGGCCACCCAGCTCTGAAGGCAGTGCAAAAGTAAGGGTGCCAATACCGTAACCCCTCTAAAATAACAGTATGATGCTACTGCAACTTCCTTTTGGGCCAGGAACTCCAGTGTGAGAAATGCTGGTCTCCCCCATGAAATCCATATAGTATAGGGTAAAAGCACACAAAAGACCAGATTTCATGGTCTGTGATGAATTTTTCACAGCGATGAATTTTTCACAGCAATGAATTTGGTAGGGCCTGACCTATAACTATGAGGGGAAAAACTTTTCTGTGTGTGTATGTGTGTTACTTTGTGCATTTGAGACCACTGCTTGGGGTCATGTAGTCAGTTTCTAGATTTACTCTGTATACGTCCTAATTTTCCCCAGCTGGCACTGTATGTCTGTCTTATAGCAACACAGGAGAGAAAAACACCTCAGCAGGGAAAACTTAGTTGTAAAATCACAAAAAATTGGCAGGGGCTTTGGGCACAGGAGTAAAACCTGAAATTATTTTTTACTCCTTTTTTAACTTGATTTCAAATTGACCATTTCCCCTTAAAATAAACATTTTTTTTTCAAACCTACACATTGGTATTTCCTTAAATAAAAGCAGTTTGATGCTGTAATTATGGCTCCATCCATTCTAATGGAAATTTAATTGGTTTGATAGTTTCCTACTCTTAGGTTATATTTATACTGGTTTATAATTCTCAAAAGAGAATATGTATAGAAAAAAGCTGGGGAACAAGGCCAGGCCAACTTCTCCTGGACTGAGCCTAGGACACTGTTTCCAATCCATTCATTGCATTCATCTATCTGGTTTGAGTGGCCCTCATCTCCATAGTATCAGGGTACCATCTGGTTAAAGGTTCTCTGTTTGTTCTCTATATCTGCAGGCCAACTGTAATCTTATATGTAGTGATGAGTATGGTCCAGAAACAAAACGTTGTATGGCCCAGTTGAATGAGAAGGAAACTCCTTTTGAGCTCATTGAGGCCTTGCTAAGGTACATCGAGACCCTGAATGTTCCAGGAGCTGTGCTTGTCTTCTTGCCTGGCTGGAACCTGATATACACCATGCAAAAGCATCTGGAAATGAATCCACACTTTGGTACAAACAGCTTTCAGTTATTTTCGATTCTATGTTCTTCCCTCAGAACAGTTACTGGATGAATGTAAAGAGTTGACTGAAGGAGCTGGGCCTTGTGTGTCTCCATATAGGATGAGAGTTTGAGTAGATATACTCTATACAGCTGGGTTTGAGTAGATGGATGAAAGAAAGTGGAAGGAAGGTGTTTAGGTATGAAGCAGTGGATGGATAAGAGCGATTTGAACTTCAGTGTCTGCTATGTAACAGTTTATAGTTGTTTAACCTCCTGGTGTTCATATTGTAGGAAGCCACCGGTACAGAATTCTGCCCCTGCATTCACAAATTCCTCGAGAGGAACAACGCAGAGTATTTGATCCGGTGCCTTCTGGAGTGACCAAGGTGTGAAATTATACCACCTGCACAGAGATAGAATGTAGTGTAGTGGCTCTCTCCTGTACTTTTGAGAAGTTTTTTAATGCTGGCATTCTGCATGTTACCTTACAGACCATTCTTGGCTCCTTGTTACATACATGTATTCTAATACAATTTCCCTGTTTTCGTAGGTGATTTTATCCACTAACATTGCCGAGACTAGCATTACCATCAATGATGTTGTCTATGTTATAGACTCTTGCAAGTGAGTTCCCAATCCAGATCTTTATTTTACACAACCCTTTCTTTGTTGGAACGCCAAATAGTTTTTTGCAAACATGCAGTACTTCCTTGTATTCCTGTAGCCCCAAGACTGAGTTTGGAGACCTAATCTGCAGTGGCTGTGTGTTCTCCAAGTAATCTACACAGTTAAACAACCATACTGGTGTATCTGTACATTGTCCTTGGTCAATTGAATTCCATGCTAGTGGTATTTGTGGGTGTTGGTGAGATTCCTGTACGCTATTTTTCAAATGGATGATTTCATACTACAAACTCTCAATGTATGGTTGCTGGGAGGATATTAAGCCTTCCTATATTAGTCTGTTATGCACTCTGACTTGCTGTGTGCACTTTGAGCGTGTTATAGTCATGAATCACTAATTGTGTTAGAGCTCTGAACTGAGATGTAAACTTTTGGGAGAAATCCAGGAAATGTGGGTTCTGATGCAGTGAGTGGGGGCACTGTTCTTTAAGCAGAAAGACTAGCACAATTAGCTTTTTTTATTCCAGTTTTGCTTCATTAAATGATACAGTGCAGACCTGCTTTGGCAGTATTTGATCTTCATTGTTTTTACTACATTTACAGACAAAAGGTGAAGCTGTTCACTGCTCACAACAATATGACAAACTATGCTACAGTCTGGGCATCAAAAACTAACCTTGAGCAACGGAAAGGACGAGCTGGTCGAGTGCGGGCTGGATTCTGTTTCCATCTGTGCAGCAGAGCTCGCTTTGAAAGGTGAGGCTGTGCCTCCTCTTCTGGGAAAAAAGGACATTTGGGAGCACTCCATATGTTACAGAGCATGCAGTTGTGAGCTGCCTCAAACCAAGCAGATGAAGCAGATTAAGGCAAAATCATGGGGATAAGGTTGCCATGAATTGTTGCATTTCCTCAGACACAGAATTTAGTCCCCGCTCTAGAATTTGTGGGTCCCCTTAGAAAACTGCCATGGAAAGCAGGGAAACTGTTCGAGATGTGACTTCAGGAGCAGTCTTGCCTGGAGAATTATGGCCCAGCAGCCTGATAGAATGACTGGGAAGAAAGTATCTCACTGGGTGAAGCATGGGGCTCTGTTGAGGCCCAAGGTATTGAGAAGAAAAGGAAAGGGATTTTAGAATGCGATGCTACAACAGATACCTGGATCCTACCAACCAGAAAATGCATGCTTATGTGGAGAGATGCTGGGACCCTACTCCTCTCAGAGAGAGGACAGCAGGTATGGAAGGTGGTGAGAACTAGGAGGTGGAGAGACTTTGGATGAGAGAAGGCAGGTAGACAGATGTTCTTCCTTTTTCCCAACTCCATGTCTAGACACTGCTAACACCTCTTTTTCCTGCCAAACTGTTTTTCTTCTACTTCCAGCTGCTCTAACGTTCCCCAGCTGCTGAAACCTGACCCCTTCTTATTCCTATCTGCCAAACCTTCCTCCAAAGGCAAAGCCATGTAACCCTCACTGCCCAGCTGCATGGGCTTACATTGCTGTCAGATTCTACTGTATTTCACCCACTACCCTGCAAAACATCACAGTACACCCATTCCCCTGGACAACAGCTGCAGGATAGTTGTATGTTTACAATGATCGATGTTAAGAAATCTCAGTTTCTGAAGCAGCATATAATAAAAACATTCCTAAAATATTTGTTGAATTAAATATGTAGAGACATAGTATAATGTGATCATCTTAATTCATTAGGAACTTCTGACAGGAAACTAGATGCATGCTGTTAAAGAAATCCTGTGTCAGAATTTAGGTTTAGCTTACCACAGAGAACATGGAACTCCAGGAATTGCTGTGCTTAAACAAAAACATTGTAAACAGGAGATTGAGTTGTGTATTTCCAATGGGGTCCCACAGGGAGTGGTTCTTGAGCCTGTGCTATTTAACATTTCTTTTGTCAGTGACCTAGAAGAAAATATAACAACTGGTAGTTTGTGGATGAGACAGATTGAGGGATCAATAAATAATGAAGAGAGCAGGCTACTAATTGAGTAGACAGGATTGCATGGTAAACAGGGTGCAGGCAATCAGTATGCATGTTAATAGGCTAAATGTATACATCTGAGAATAAAGAATATAGGCTATACGGGATGAGGAACTCTAGCCACCATTAAAAGCCCCTCTCCTCTTGCCCCCATCCCGCCCCCCCCCCCCCCCCCCAAAAATTTTTTAGTCACCGCTTCCCAGGGTAATGAAGAGAACATGAGTTCCTAGTGCAATGCTGTGGCTGAAAAGGCTAATGCAATCCTTGCCTGAATGGAAATCTCTAGTAGAAGTATAGGTTATTTTACCTCTGTATTTGGCACTGGTGCACCTGCTGCTGGAATACTGTGTACAGCTCTGATGTCATTTTATGAAGGATGTTGATAAATTGGAGAGGGTTCAAAGAAGAGCTACAAGAATGATTAAAGTATTAGAAAACATGTTTTTTCATGGTAGACTCATGGAGCTCAATGTGAGATTAACAAAGTTTAAGGGGTGACCTAATTGTATCATACTTGCATGAGGCACAAATATTGAATGGACTCTTCGCTGTAGCAGAGAAAGGTAGAACATTCTCCCATCACTGGCAGTTTTAAAATCAAGATTGGATGTTTCTCTAAATGATAAGCATGAGGAATTATTTTGGGAAATTCTGTGGCCTGTCTTGTATAGGAGATAAGAATAGATGATCACAATGATCCCTTTTGGCCTTGACATCTCTGAAAGCCTAGCTTCATGCAGCATAGAGGAGAAAGACAATTTGAACTATGGAAGCAAGGGTAAGAAATAGAAATGGATGAGACCATGTTCATTTGGGAGGCATGTTTATCTTGAACATCACATAGGATACTAACTGTTCAAAAACTCAGTCATTTCTAGGGGTTAACACTTGAACTGTGATCCTCAAGGCAAAGAGATTGAAGGCAGTGTGTCAGGGAGGAAAGGGCCCAAGAGCTCCATCCTCACCACACCTCTATGCTGCTACAAATACTTGGTCTGTTTCCAGTAAGAGCACACCTCCTTGTTAACCCAACTGAACTAGGGACCAGCAGATGATGTTGGGAGTGGAGGTGATAAAGTAACTAGCATGGGAGCTGGAAGCAGTGTAGTGGTAATAGGAAGCCTGGAAGTAATTGGAATGGAAGACCTGTTTTAGCATTCAGGTTTGGTTGTAGAGGGCAGGGGCATGGGAGTTTCCAGGTGAAAGGGACATGAGAATTACTGAGATAAGTACTGTTCATCAGTGCAGGGTGCAGGAAGTCACTGAGGGTGACTTGGTGAACATATTCATGTAGGAAGGCTAGGTTGCACTTGATGGAATGATTTGTATTGGGGATTGGGAATACATATGTCCAGAAGGTTGACTTTTTGTGTTCTTCCCTCGCTGTTTTCAGGCTTGAAACTCACATGACCCCTGAAATGTTCAGAACACCACTGCATGAAATTGCTTTGAGCATCAAACTTCTGCGACTGGGAGGGATTGGACAATTCTTGGCCAAAGCTATAGAGCCACCACCTTTGGATGCAGTGATTGAAGCAGAGCACACACTCAGAGGTATTCCTGTTGGGCCACAAGGTTCTTTGTTAGCAAACACAGAGATGTGACGTACAGTTTTGAATGGTTGAGGGTATCAAGGTCATTTGTAAGTAGATTTGACATTTCTATTGCTAGATAGATGTTTATATTTCTAGGTTTTCTCTGGCTGGAAGGACCTGATGCCTGGAGACCCCTTTGTGGCTCTGGGGTGCATTTTCTGTATAGCAGTGAGTTTCTGCAACTGGAGTAGTACTTAGAGCAGGGGTCTCAAACATGCGGCCCACAGGGTAATTTTCTACGGCCTGCCAGCTCTCCCCCCCCGCCCCCAGTCCATTTACCTAGAGTGGCTCTGGCCTGGTGCACACTGGGGGCAGGGCAGGGTCCCTGCCTGCCCGCCCTACCCCCATGCCACTCCAGGAAGTGGCCGGAACCTGAGGGACGCGGGGCACAGGTGTCTGTGTTGCCCTTACTTCAACTCACTGACCCCCGCAGCTCCCATTGGCCGGGAACGGGGAACCACGGCCAATGGGAGCTTTGGGGGAGGTATCTGGAGGAGCGGCCAGGACAACACACAGACCTCTATGTCCGGCCCCCCCCCCCCCACCGATTCCAGCTGCTTCCTGGAGCACTGCAGGGGCAGGGCAGGCAGGCGGGGAGATTTCGGGAAGGGGTTGGAATGGGGGCAGGAAAGGGGTAGGAAGAGGTGGGACTGAGGCAGGGCCTCATGGAAGGAATGGAGTGGGTGTGGCAGGGGGCATGTCAGTGATGCGGCCTTCTGGCCAATGTACTAGTCCTCATGTGGCCCTCATGGTCATTTGAGTTTGAGACCCCTGACAGAGGAACACAAATGTGTCTCTAGTTGACTTCCTAGGTCAGGCTTGTTTTGTTACATTTTACCAGTATCTTATGAAGCTGTCTGCTATTGTATCTTTAGCTGTGAGACTGTGACATGTAACTGAGTGCACTGCATTAAAGTGTTTGGGAAACTGGTCCAAAGTAAGCCTGATCTAGCTGTTGGATTCTGTTATAATTATTTTGTACTTTTATACTGCGTGGTCATGCAGCTTTGTGAGATCTGTTTGTAACTCTTTGCAGTCAGCTTTGGACTTCATTTGAGACTATGGTACTCATAGATAGGTTTGACTGTTCAGGCCCTTTTCCAGATCACTTATGAATATGTGGAACAGCACAGGTGGTCAGTACAGATCCTTAGGTAGCCCCCACTATTTACATCTCTCCATTGTGAAAACTGACTCTATATTTCTACCCTTTGTTTCCTATCTTTTAACAAGTTATTGATCCAGGAGAGGACCTTCCTATTATCCCATGACTGCTTAGTTTACTTAAGAGCCTTTGATGAGGGACCTTGTCAAAGGCTTTCTGAAAGTCCAAGTAGTCTATTTTGAATGGATCTCCCTTGTCTTTGGACTTGCTGATACCCTCAAGGAATTCTGGTTGTTTTGAGGCATGATTTCCCTTAACAAAAGCTGTGTTGACTCTTCCCCCACATAATGTGTTTGTGTCCAATTGTTCTGTCCTTTACTATGGTTTCAACTAATTTGCTTGGTACTGAAGTTAGGCCTATAATTGCTAGATCGCCTCTGGAGCCTGTTTTTGAAAATTGGTGTTACAATAGTTACTCTCCTAGGTGTCTGGGTTACAGAGGCGGATTTAAGCAAAGTTTATATATCACAGTTAGTAGTTCTGCAATTTCACGTGAGAGTTCCTTCAGAACACTTGGGTGAACATCATTGTTTAAATTCTTAAATTTCTCAATCTCTCATCCGAGGACTAATTAAATCCTTGGTTTGACTTTGGGCTTGTCTACACAGGCAATTTACAGCGCTGCAACTTTCTTGCTCAGGGGTGTGAAAAAACACCCTCCTGAGCGCAGCAAGTTTCTGCGCAGTAAAGCGACAGTGCCCCAGTGCTGGGAGCTGCATGCACAGTGCTGGTACCTATGCCCCTCGTGGAGGCAGTTTTTTAGAGCGCTGGAAGAACTCTCTTCCAGCACTGCGCTGAGGCCACACCAGGCACACTAAAGCTTTAGTGTTGCAGGTGTAGACTAGCCCTAGGCAACTGCCAGAACCATCTTTGCTGATAGGCTGATCACTTGTTTCAGAGCTGGATGCCCTGGACTCTAATGATGAGTTGACACCTCTTGGGAGAATCCTTGCTAAACTCCCCATTGAACCTCGTCTGGGCAAGATGATGATAATGGGCTGCATTTTCTAGTAAGTTCTTCAGTATCAATGATTCTTTGCTGTCTTTCCCTCTGTTCCTGAATCTTCAGGTATCCAATAATGTCAAAAAAAAATAAAAAATGATGCATCCAGATGGGCTGTGAATGGCACTGTGGGAGGTGGTGCGGGGCAGGGACGGGGAGGGAATTGAATATTCATGAGATTAGGAGACAAATAACATCACTGAGTGTGGGGAAGTGCACTCACCAGAGGTGCCTTCTCTAGCTTAAAGGTCCTTGAGAAGATATTGGCTCCAGAATGATGAAAAGGTCCCGGCTGCTGGGGAGAACAGATTCTCCGCTTGCCTGCTGTGCATTCTTCTCCTCCTGCTCCTCTTCCTCATCCACAAAATTCTGCTCCCTGTTGCGTGAGACTCCCCCCTTGCAGGTGTCGATGGACAGTGGTGGGGTAGTAGTAGGATCCCTCCCTAGGATGGCATGCAGCTCATCATAGAAGTGGCATGTATGGGACTCTGACCCGGAGGGACCGTTTGCCTCCTTTGCCTTTTGGTAGGCTTGCTGGAGCCCCTTAACGTTCATGCGGCACTGCAGCGTGTCCCTATTGTAGCTTTTTTCCAACATGTCCTGTTCAATTTTTGGCATTTCTTCTTTTTGACTGGAATTCAGTCTGCACAGATTCTTCTCCTCATACAGTCCATGCTGGAGCTCATTTGCATCTGGGACTGCATAGTCAACTGTGCTGCTGAGCTTGCCACGCAAGAAACAGGAAACAAAATTCAAAATTTTCCAGGGCTTTTCGTGTGTACCTGGCTAGTCCATCTGAGTTGAAAGTGCTGTCTAGAGCAATGCCCAGTCACATGGGAGCACTCTGGGATAGCTCCCAGAGGCCAATACTGTCAAACTGAGTCTGCACTACCCCAACTGTGACCCAGCAAGGTTGATTTTTAGCGCTATTCCCCTCGCTGAGGGGATTTTAAGCAGTCGATTTTAAGAGCCCTTTAGGTCGACGGAACAGGATTGGTTGTGTAGACGCATTGATTATAAAATCAACCTAACATGGCTAAACTTGACCTAATCATCTAGTGTAGACCAGGCTAGGAATGAGTACTTAGGTAATAAGGCGCTTGTCCTTAAGCAGAAAGTTTCTACTCATGTCAAAGGGCCTGTAGCAGCTGCTTACAACAAGACTAGGAACAAACCCAGTTATAAATACTTCTTTGGTTTCTATTTCAGTGTAGGCGATGCTGTGTGTACCATCTCTGCTGCCACCTGCTTCCCTGAGCCTTTCATCAGCGAGGGTAAACGGCTGGGTTACGTCCATAGGAATTTTGCGGGGAACAGGTTTTCAGATCATGTAGCCTTGCTTTCAGTCTTCCAGGCCTGGGATGATGCAAGGTATGTTGGCTTAGCACAGAACTTGATGGAAGATTAAGGGTAATATTGGGTGAGCAACTATGTGACTGCATAGCCAAATGGCTGTGTTAGAGTTTCTGTTTGTGGCACTCATTCTTCTCTTGTACAGATCTTCTTGAGGCCAAGTGAGTCTGTCTTGACTGTTTTCCTTTTTAGAATGGGTGGTGAAGATGCAGAAATAAGATTCTGTGAACACAAAAGGCTCAACATGGCTACACTCAGGATGACTTGGGAAGCCAAAGTCCAGCTTAAAGATATTCTTATCAATTCTGGCTTTCCGGAAGGTAATACTCCATGGAAGTGGTCATTTTAGTATTGTCCTTTTCAGTCTTTGGGAGCTGAGGGATAGGTTTCCAACCATAGCCCAGTAATGGTGAATACAAAGCATGTGGGCTCATGGTTAATTTGCCTCCACACTTTTGTGCTCTTCCACCTGAGTGGTGCTGCATGCATTATGCCTCTCCTAGCTGAGAGCAGTTTAAGGACTTGTCTCCACTGTGCACAGGGCGGGGAGGCTTCGCCCGGAACCGCCGATCTGCCATGGGGGGAGTTTGCCCAGAACTAGAGCCAGGCGGGGGCCCTGAGTTGCTGACCCGCAGTGGGGTGGGGAGGGGACTACGCCCAGAGCCGTGGGGCCCTGCGCCCGGAGCCGTGGGGCCCTGCGCCGCCGATCCATGGTCGGGGAGTGGGGGTTGCCCAGAGCCAGGTGGGGCCCTGTGCTGCTGACCCGCGGCAGGTGGGGAGCTGCGCCCGGAGCCAGAGGGGGGGGTTGCATCGCTGACCCCCGGCGCACAGGGGGCAGGGTTTCAAGCGGAGCCAGGGGTTCAGTTGTGGGGGGAGCCTGTGGCTCCCCTCCCCCCCCCGCCACGTGTCCCGATATTTAGCCATTGTCATCTTATCACCCTACTGCCTTCCCAAAATCACTTGGGATAGCTGTTGCATTATTCTAAGGGCATCTTTCTCCCCCCTGCCCCCTTCAAGATCTGAACACTAGTTTTCTGGGATTGTGCTTAGATCTTCACTTCCATTAAGCAGTGAGAATATTTCAGTACATAGCAAAATCTCTCAGCTAGTCACCAATATAAGATTAAGCAAGACATGATTTAGCACAGCCATGTACAAGTGGCAAGAAGTCATATTTACTTTCAAATGGAGTCTATTTAGAGAGAGGACTAAATTTAAGAAAGGTACCTATAAGTATGCAAATTAGGTTGAATTTATAGAGCCATTGTCAACTTGAAAACTAGTAAATTTTAATGCCTGCTGCATAAAATTAATAGCAATAGCCAGGTCCCTAATGGACTTCACGGGGTCCCTGCCCCTCACCCCTTTTCAAGATAAAAACTTGGTAAGGTTTGGGGGTTCTTACATTTTTTGTTGTTGTAAGGCTGACTTTGTTCGAGGAGTATGTGTTGGGGTCTTTGGGTTAGGTGTCAGTGCAGAGAGTGTCCATTCTTGTGGTGGAAGAAAAGCCCTTTTTTGAGAAGGGCTTTAAAGGTGGGGCAGGTTCTAGATTTGATGATCTCCAGAAGTTTTGTACCATGTTAAAAAGTTGATGGGAATCCAAAGTGTGTTAGTCTCCCTTTCGTTTTCTTAATATCTAATAGTCTTTTTCCCTCTGCTCTCAAGGATAAATGCTACAATAAAATTCTCTCTCTCAGCTGGATGACCCAACAACCCCAAACCTGGGACTTAGGGTTTGTTGTGACAAGCAGTGGCACTATTACAACATCCAACATGACCTCTTCAGGAGGTCCTATGTCTCCAAAGCAAATGAAGAAAAGATGTGATACAGCATTGGTTCTCAAAGTGGGGGTCATGGCCTCCTTATGCGGGGGTCGCGAGCTTTGACTCCAGCAGCGGGCTGCTGGCTCGAGCCCAATCTCCAGGTGGGCGACCCGGCCCCTGCAGTGGGCTGCTGGCTTCAGCTGCCATACCCGCGGGCTGCCGGCTCTTTCCCCGACCTGCCGGTGGGCTGCCAGCCCCAGTCCCGACCCCACGGGGGGCCGCCAGCTCCAGCCCCGATCCCCAGGACGGGCTGCCAGCCCCAGTTCTGACCCCGCGGGGGGCTGCTGGCTTCAGCCCCGATCCCCGGGGCGAGCTGCCGGCTCCTGCCACGATCCCTGGGGCAAGCCCTCTGACCCACGCGGCAGGCTGCGGCTCCAGCCGCGATCCCCGGGGCTGGCGACCTGGCCCCTGCAGGGGGCTTCGGCTCCAGCTGCGATCCCCAGGGCGGGCTGCCGGCTCTTTCTGCGACCCGCCGTTGGGCTGCTGGCCTCAGCCCAGACCCCAGTGGGTGGTGGGCTCCAGCCACTATCCCGGCAGCGGGCTGTCGGCTCCTGCCCTGACCCCAGGGGATGACAGGACCCAGCCCCGACCCACAGTGGTGGGCGTCTGACCCCAGCCGTGACCCCAGTGGGCTCCAGGTCTGACCCATGCGGCAGACTGAAGGCTCCCGCCCTGACCCCGGGGGCAGGCTGCTGACACAGTTCTGACCCCCCTGGGCAGGCTGTTAGCCCCACCTCTGACCCCCAGTGGTGGGCTGCTGTGCCGGCCCTGATCCAGCCACAGTGGTGGGCTGCTGGGCCCAAGCTTCTCCAGCCCAGCTCCACCCCCAACTCCACGCCACCTCCAAACAAAGGGCGCCAAACAGAAGTTTAGCCAGGCACTATTTTGCCTATGACTGACCCTGGTAAGGAGACAACATTCGCAGCTGAACAGGTACTTTTATTAACAGTCATACATATAAGTGCAAACTTTCTGCTGAAAATAATGGCCAGTTGTACTACTAAAACTACTAAAAAACAAAAGTATCTCGAGTCTTACATTAAACTTGGCTTTACCAGTATCATCACCTCTGGTATTGAAAAAACGCAATGTGTCATTTGCAGTGAAGTTCTGTCTGCTGAATCAATGAAACCCTGCAAAATGCAGTGACATCTTGAAACTAAACATCCTGAGCATAAAAATCGAAATGTGGATTTTTTCAAACGCAGAGAAGAAGCAACGAAGAAGGCCAGGCTTGATGCTGATGAAAGTTTCTAACAGCAAAAGTCCTCAGTTGTGGAGGCCTCTTATGTTGTGTCTCTATGGATTGCCCGTACCAAAACGCCACATACAGTAGGTGAGGAGCTTATTCTGCCAGCATGCAAAGATATTGTGGCACTTATGATTGGCAATGATGCTGCTAAAAAACTGAATATGCTCTCCATATCTAATGATACGGTGAAATGCAGAATATGTGAGATGTCTGAAGATATCAAAAAACAAGTTGTACACGAAATTAAACATTCTGCTTTCAGTATGTTCAGCCTGCAACTTGATGAAACTACCGATGTTTCTTACTGCGCACAACTGATAGCATTCATACAGTATGTCAATGCTGGAGATGTTAAGGATGAGTTCTTATTCTGTGAACAGCTTGAAACAACCACAACAGCACAGGACATTTTCAATAAGGTGAATGCCTTTTTTCAAAGCAATGGCATTGAATGGAAAAACCTTTGTGGTATCTGTACCGATGGTGCTCCAGCAATGATGGGTGCACAGTCTGGCTTTCAGCAGAAGATAAAGTGTGTCTCACCTAATGTGATTGTCACTCATTGTGGAATCTATCGTCAAGTCCTAGCTGCAAAGACATTGCCAATGTGCCTTAATGCTGTGGTGGATGTTGTTATATGAGCAGTGAACTACATTAAAGCTCATGCTCTGAATGGTCGTCTCTTTCGAGAGCTCTGCAATGAAATGGGTGGTGAATATGAAGTTCTGCTTTTCCACACTGAAGTCCGATGGTTGTCTAGGGGACGTGCATTAAAGCACGTTTTTATACTTCATGAAGAGATGGCAGAGTTTTTCCCTGCAAAAACAGAAACAGGAGCTGAACAAAATATTCAGTGACAAGAAATGTCTTCTCTGTTTGCATACCTAGTTGTTATCTTTAGTAGCCGTAATGATCTCAATCTGTCACTTCAGGGAAAACGTTCAACATTAATAGACCTAACTAATAAAATCAAAGCCTTCGAGATGAAGTTGGATCTGTAGTGCAGGAAGCTGGACACAGACAGATATGGCATGTTTCCGACACTTTCTTCATTCAGCGAGGAGGAGGAAGTTAACATTGATAGCGCTCTCAAATGTTCACTGATTGCGGACTTGAGAGCCCTTCATGAAGAGTTCTCACATTACTTCCCAGCGCTGCCAGAAGCACTTCATTCCCTGGTGAAGAACCCTTTCGGTGTGATAGCTGAGCAGTTACCTACTGATGATATTCACACACAGGAACAGTTTATTGACATGATCAATGATGATGAAGTGAAAGTAAAATTCACACAGCTGCCTCCAAACCAGTTCTGGTGTTCAGTTGCAAGTGAATACCCACTGGTATCTGAAATGGCCCTGAGAGTCCTTCTGCCATTTCCCACTACCTACGAATGCAAGAGTGTATTCTCGAGCCTTCTCACAATAAAGACAAAATCTCGAAACCGACTTGATGTGAAGGATGACATCAGATGTGCCCTTTCTAAAACAACACCAAGAATAAAACTACTTGTATCAAATAAACAGCATCATCCATCTCACTGATTTTTGGCTGCGTCAGGTCATTAATTGCTGTCAAGTATTAAAATAAAATTCTATTTAAAAATAACTTTACCACTTATTTTTAATTCAGTAAAAATGTGTTTTAGTCTTAATTTAAAAAGCAGTGAGAAAAGGTAAATCCATTTTAAGCAATAGGGTTTACATTTAGTATTTAACAGTATTAAATATCAAAAATGTGTATTTAATTTCTAGAGGGGGTCACGGTCAGAAGCTCAGTGTTCGAAAGGGGTCACCAAATACAAAAGGTTTGAGAACCACCGTGATACAGCTATTCCTGGACAAGCCTTTGTTGTTGTTTTTGAGAGTGTGGGAAGGGGAATGGCTTTTCCAATTTGTAGTTTATTTTTCAGCTCTTTTTTCATTGAATATTAGAAAATGTGTGTTCAGTTTACTCATTACAAATACAATTATTTAATATTGATGTGATGCAGCATTAAAATGCCTTTTACTGAGGGGCAGAGATGTCTTGAGAACCAATGCCTAAATAAATAGTTGAGTCAGTAAATGTTCAGATCAAAGATCCTGAATAACTTAGTTGCACTGTACTATGCGAGATCTGGAAAGTAGCCGTTTTTCTGTTCTCTGTCAACAGAGTGTTTGATGACTCAGATATTTAACAACACTGGACCAGATAACAATCTAGATGTTGTGATCTCCCTGCTTGCTTTTGGTGTATATCCTAATGTCTGCTACCACAAGGAGAAGAGGAAAATTCTTACCACTGAGGGGCGCAATGCACTTATCCACAAGTCATCCGTCAACTGCCCTTTCAGCAGCCAGGACATGAAGTATCCATGTCCTTTCTTTGTTTTTGGTGAAAAGGTAAGGAGAACCATGAAATACTACTTGGAGAAGGTTACCAAACTTTATGCCTATTTTTATTGCTTCATTTCAAAAGGAGCCCCTCGGGCACTGTTTTATTTCTTTAATGAAAATTTTAGTGCTAGTGAAACAGAGTGCATTAACTGCCCTGGAATCCTATATTCCAAGGCTCTTCTGTTGTATGGCAAAAAAACCTGGAATTAGCCCTATCCTCTCTGCTATTCCCTGCTCAAGGTCAGTTGGTTCAGAATTCCATGTTCATTTATTTTATATGGTGCACAGTCCCTAAGTGTTCAGTGTGCTGCATATTTTTGTATTGACAAGTAACTGCTATATAGATAGTCAAGGGGCATGATGAAGGATAAAGGTTTAAGGAGCTGAACAGGGGACAGCTATGGCTTGTAGCACCCATGAAGGTGAGTGCAAGTAGGTTGGGTTTTGTTACCCAAAATGCATTTGAGCCTTTTGGTGCTGGGGAGGGGATTCCATCTCCTCTTCACTCTTGCGCAGAGAGAGAGAATTATAAATTTGGGGGCTTGAGGGCATGAATTCCTTGCTCCTGTCAGTCTAGCAACCTTGGATAACATCAGGCTGCCTCATTGCCCTCCACCCCAATATCTGCCACAACAGCCAGAAGTGACAAATAGGCAGCGATTACTTATCGCTGATCTCTAACTGTGATTGGGCTTGTCACACACCATTGACATGAATGGGGCAATTCACATGGAGCCACAGTTTCAGTCTGTCTGCAGAGTTGGGCAGATGTCATTGAATTGGTTTATATTCAGATCATATTTTGAAGGTATTCGCCACAGGCACAAAGTTTAGATCTTTGCTTATGTAAACAAAAGCCTAGGTTTTTAGCACAGTTATGCAACCACTTACAAATCTGCAATTTTGGGGCAGTTGTGTACTCACCATGAGTATATGGATTCCTGGCTATCCAAAGAACAAATTGCCCTGCCAAAGTGCAGCATCCCAGACCTGTTGTATGGACTATCTTTAGGGTAAGAGGAGAGTTCTATCTGATGCTGGGGTATTGTGCTGAGACTGATAAAACTTGAGGGTTTTTCTGTAAAGTGACACCTGTTCCTAACGATCCGCTTTGAGATCACAAAATTCATTTCACATGGACAACTGACTGCTTTTAAATGAACAGCTTTGAAATGATAATGAATATGGTTCAGCCAACCAAAGCTGGGTTCACAGCATCTGCCCTGATCTGATGAGCTCTGTATTTGTCTGTCAGTGGATTAGTAATAATGTTCCAGGGATTATCTTGTTAATAAAAAAAATTCTGTTAGTTTCCACGGCCGCTGGAAGAAAGAGCAGTTTCTTCATTCTTGAAATGGGAAACCATGTTCCTCTTCTACCTGCAGATCCGAACACGAGCTATCTCTGCCAAAGGAATGACTTTGGTGAGCCCGCTGCAGCTGCTTCTGTTTGCCTCAAAGAAAGTCTTATCTGATGGAGAGATCATTCTGGTGGATGACTGGTATGAACTTCCTAGTTGATCAGGGATAACTGTGAGGAGAAACAGCTGGTAACATAGCTATAAGTATGTTTAGAATGGGAAATGTAGGTCAGGCTGTGCAGTAACAGATGAATTTCATCAGAGCATTATCATTGGTCTGTGTAAGGATGGGGAAACAGTTTATTTTGGCAGCTCCTGTTTTTTCTGTAGATTATGTTCCTAAATTGAAAACATGAGGCACTGGCTGGATTCTACTTTCCCTGAGCTCAGATCTGAATTAGAGGTTCTGTAGAATTTGGGTCACCGCCCTACTACTGACTTCCTGTGACCTTTGGCAAGTAATTGGGAAATGGAGGTAAAAAGACAATCTTTAAAATGAGCTTATGCCTACCCACTTCCCGAGCTGAGGCTTACTTCACTAACATTTTGTCAGATTGGATATTATGGGATGGCTGGTAGTGTTTGATGATATCTTTGTGTCCTTAACAGAGCCTTGAAGAGCCCCTGTATTTTTGAGCCTGCTTTAACGTTTGGCACTTTTTAGTCCCAGAGGTTAATGGAGTAGTAACTGGTAGTACTTGAAGCATTCCAGGTCTGAAGAGCAGGGAGTCAAAAATGTAGCAGCTGTTCTAGTTGGCTTCTGATTTCTCTCAGTGCTGGGGAATCTCGTATGTTGTCAGTCATATTTTTTTGACTCCAGATGGCTGCATTTCCCATTGTTAAGGTGTTATCCATACTCTTAACTTTGAAGTTCTGAGTGTTTTCTGTGGTGTTTGGCACTAGACACACTGAATACCTGCTCTGAGGAACATTGTTCTCTAGAGCCTCTCTCCTGTAGATTGTGATGCTCTGTATCTAGAGAGATCTTCATTTGGAAATCCTTTTTCCTGCTCTAGGATTAAATTGCGGATGTCTCATGATGCAGCTGCCTGTGTCACTGCCCTACGTGCAGCAATGGAAGCTCTTGTTGTTGAAGTAACTAAAGATCCTGAAATCATTAGCCAGCTGGACCCAGTGAATGAGCGAATGCTGAACGTGATCCGCCAAATCTCCAGGCCTTCAGCGGCTGGCATCAACCTCATGGCGGGCAACACAAGGTTAGTTCCAATCTGTTCCCTTATACAGCTGGATCCTTGGAGTAGGAAAACATTCCTGGCAACTTGAAATGCCTAAACATTCTGAAGGCCAAAATGTGTCGCAACTCCTATGCCAGCAAGAACTCCTGTTGTGGGATTTTGTTTGGAAGCAGGCTGCCTCATGCAGATAATCAGTGTTGAAGTTTGTATATACTCATTTTCAGTTAATCATAATGTCTGAATATCTTCCTAAGAAACTGTGCAAGCAGTGAAGGTGCAGGTTGATGGAGGATGACAAAAGGAGAGTAAAATGATGGCTCCTATAGTGTGAGTTAATGAGGTTTGGTGTGATTGGCTGCCTTGTGATACAGCATGCATCAAGGATCTTCTGGATTTCAGAAATGAATTGAGGGGGTTGCTCTACTCAAGCATGACGTTGAACTGTTTGTATGTGATGGTGTGCGTTTCCCAAAGTATACTGATTGTGCAATTCCTTCCCCAAGCCACATGTGTCACCCTCCCATTACTATCAGAATTATAAAAAATTGGCAATAGTAGTTTCAGGAAACTGAAATAACAAAACCCTTAGGCCTTGAAGTAGGAATCTTTCAAAACATCTGGGAGAGTATGTTTAAAGTATAACAACTTGGTATGCACAGATGGTTACTCTCTGCAGAGAATAACTGTTTCACTGGCCTGCAACGAACTTCACACCAGAAGACTGATCTTGGTACAAACTGTTTGAACAAGCTAATTTCAATGTAACCCTGTTGTCAAATTCAGAATGTGGTGGTTGTAATCCAAGAGGCCATGGTACCCTGGTGTATACATCATATGACCTGAACATTCTGGCAACTGTAGGCTTAATTTGGATTTGCAGTGCTGGGCATTAACTTGTCTACTGAATTTTGCATACTCTCAGCATGTGTGATTTCCACCTACTCAAGGATATTTAGATTGCCTGCAGTTTCATACCCTGCACATCGATTTGTGTTGCTCATTATGCAGAACAGATTTAAGCTGTAAAGACGACTTTTCCCAAATTTCTGGAGATATAGAAGTGGTTGAACTGCAGGCAAGGAGAGAAATGTATTTGATTGATAGTGCTTGATTTCTCCATTTTACCACAAATATTTTTCCTGAAGTGATCAGTGCATCATTTCTTGAGTGCTTATCTATTTAGATTGTATGAGGCTAGGATTCCCCTTGGTCCTAATGGCTGCCTAAGAGTAGAAAACACTACTCTAACATTATTAGTTTCAGTGTGGACAAAGCACACATCATGGTTGGGATTTCTCTTGTAGAGAATGGGTGCTGAAACTCATCCAGTCTGTATAAAGAATGATAGAAATCAAAGAAGTGCTTCATGCTCCTAAACCACTATAAACTGTTCCTGTGTTGCTCAGCACAGCAAACCATTACAGATGGCAAGAGCCACTTTTGCAGTTTTTACAAAAATATCTGAAAATAGTTGGTCTCAGTCCACACCAGTCTCATTACTTCTCATAATACAATACCTATCTGTGCTTTTCCATACTGCTGGTAAACATGGCTGTGTACAGGGGAACGGGAGCTGTAGAGCTCTGATGTATAAGCATGAAAGTTCTAACAAAGAATCTTTTCTCTGCTTTAGTATCAATCCTAGTACCGCTGCTGAAGTGCTACATGGGGGGGAAGGGTGCTTCCTGTTTCAGTATCCTCTCTGCTTTCAGGAACGTTCCCCTCCACCCCACTCCCACTCCTTCCTTAACTATGTCAAGCACATCCTATGTCCAGTCCTCTTTTCCTTCTCCTGCAGGCCCTTTCCCACTGTTGTCTCAAATGCTGGGTGAATTTACAGGGCTATGACTTCAGAGACTTTAGTGTTCGTTATTCTGTTGTTTATGTAAGCAGAACAGAAACTGCTTTCTGTATATCATTGGACCTTTGTTAGCAATAGTCTCAAATGGAAATGGCTGAGCCACTTTCATTGAAATTCAGCCTGAGGCAAGTGGGCTGGCATGGAAAACTTCAGCCCCATAATGGGACTTCGTCAAAGTTATAAACAATTGAAAATAGAGTTGGATAGTGGGACGTGTCAAGCAGCCTTATAAGGCAGCTCTGCCTCTATTAACCCATTTCATTCCATATTTCTGATGTAGATAATTTAACAAACGTGAGGGAGACTCAACTGTATGGAGAATAGGTAACTGATCAAAATGAGGGACGAACTTCTGTTTTTTCTTAAACATATCACGAGGGGCAAAATATAGAGCCCAGCACTTCCCACAAACTGAAAACTGCCACCCCAACCTATGACGTCAGTGGATAATTTTATCTCCGCTTCAGAATTGTTTCAGGATGGGTCTGGTCCTGGACTAGATGAGATCACTCTTTAATCAAGCTTTACAGGGAGCAGATGTCTAAGCTGGGTGTGGGATTTGAGCACACTGCTCTGCTGCATAAGAGAAGTGGGAGGTTTATGGTTTTGGAACTCTCCACTCTGGTGGTGAAAATATTGAATCCTTATAAAGTTGTAGGTGTTAATTTTTTCTTAAAACTTTTCTTTCCTAGGTTTGGAGATGGTCCCCGTCCGCCCAAAATGGCTCGATATGACAATGGAGGTGGATTCAGAGGACGGGGAGTTAACCAGCGTGGCTCTGGCTACAGAGGTGGAGGCTATGGCGGTGGAGGCTATGGCGGTGGATATAACTCATACCGAGGTGGCTCTGGAGGAAGAGGATACCAAAGTGGTTCTGGGGGAGGTTATAGAGGTGGTGGGGGATATAGAGGGTCTGGGGGAGGGTATCGAGGCTCAGGTGGGGGATATAGAGGGTACCAGGGTGGTGGGAATAGAGGTAATTATGGAGGTGGGTATGGGGGCCAAGGAAGGGGGCGTGGTGGTTATTGAAATCCGTTGAAGTCTTTCTTGTACTCTACAAAAAATGTGCATGCTTCCTTCCGGAATTTCTTTGATGCTAAAACAGAAGTCTGTTTGTCATTCTACTTGTTCACAGTAGCTTGAAACAAATTATTTAGGACTAGTGGTGATATTATGTAAAATAGTCCTTACTACAGAGTACCACAGTCTGTATACTTTGTTCTTAATAAAGTGTTCTGTTCACAAGACTTAACATGTTTTGTCTCTGTATGATTGGATTCTGGACTTGGGCATGGCTGTTTCCATTTAGGTTTTAGCATTTTTCTATAGGAGATACGAGAAATTTGGGAAAAACCTCTCTTTGTCTCCAAGGTGTAAAAGAGCATGTGGGACAGGTATCAACAATTCTTCAGAATTGCAAGGGTTTCCTAGTCATTGTTGCCTCAGACAACGCTTGCACTGAATGGACAGAAACCAGTTTGAAATCATAGGACTGTCTGCCAATGTATATAGTTAGGTGTAGAATACACTACATTAGTGAATATTCTGAGCACAATATTAATATTATATACACCATATATATGTATTGGGAAGCTACATTAAGCATTGTGCTCTCCCCACAATTCCGTTCACCCATGTCAAATACCTTACTATATTTGTCAAAGCTGAAATTGGCTTTACAATTAGAAAAAAAGAAATATGGCGAAGCAACAATGCATGAATGTTTTGTATCAAGTACAGTTAGGATTTACTTTCATGGCTCATCAACACATGGAGTGTAATACTCAAAACAAAATATAGGAAAATACGGGGAGACACCAAGGACAAAGCTGTCACAAACTAGCGGGTTAAACTTTAAAGTGATGTGTAAAGAGTTGTAACTTGTAAAATCATAATTCCTAGCTGAAATGAATATCTTT
Source organism: Dermatemys mawii (assembly GCA_007922305.1). Lineage (NCBI taxonomy): Eukaryota > Metazoa > Chordata > Testudines > Dermatemydidae > Dermatemys > Dermatemys mawii. The sequence goes on from ML677352.1 coordinate 3,090,535, forward strand.
GACGCTTATGGCTGCAAGCATTTGCTTCCCAGGAATGTATGTGTGTCTCCTTTTTATTGTACTGCTTTGTGTATAGACCAGGGGTGGGCAAACTATGGCCTGGACCCTGTGGTGCTCCCAGAAGTGGCCTGCACCATGTCCCTGCAGCCCCTGGAGCAGGGGCACATGGCTCCACACACTGCCTTCAGCTGCAGGCACCACCCCCTGCAGATCCCATTGGCTGGGAACGGGGAACCATGGCCAGCAGGAGCTTTGGGGAAGGTACCTGCAGGCGAAGGCATTGCATGGAGCCCTATTCCCCAGGGACGTGGTGCCAGCCACTTGCAGGAGCAGTGTGGGGCAGAGAACCAGGCCAGAGTCTGCACCCCAACCCCTTACCCTGAGACCTTCCTGCACACCCCATCCCCAGACCTACGTTCATGGTCCTGCATGCAATTTCCCCACCAGGTGTGGCTCTCAGGCTAAAAAGTTTGCCCACCCCTTGTTTAGACAGTATATTTATCTAAATTGGATTAGTTGGTCTTAAATACTTTTAAGAATCATCATGAGTGTAGTCAAACAATTGGTTACACCTTTTAGTCCATAACTTGAACAGCTGATGTGTGGGGAATCTCTTCCTTTGCTTCAGAATGCACTGTGCAAATAGGCCCTGCTGCAATGCCCAATGACACTCACCTTTTACTGCAGCTTTACAGCCATTTTGGTTGTCTGCTGGTTGGCTACTAGTACGTGCCGCATTGCTCTATAGAGAACTGTACCTAGTAAGGTAATAACATGGGCTAGGTTTCTCTGGCTCAGATACAGGAACCTCCAGGGGACGTGTTTAAGGATGATGTAGAGATTACCTCAGAGAGATCAGGGCTGGTAGGGGAAAAGGGAAGGTTGACACTCAAGTTGTCCATAGCTCTTCATCTGAAACAGTACCTGATTACAAGCATGAGATGCATCACACATGTCCCTGCAGCCCCTGGGGAATAGGGCTCCATGTGAGGTCTGGATAGTGACTATGTAAGAGTGTACTACCAGAGGTAGTAACAGTGGCGAAACTAAGGATCAGATTACTGTAGATACAAGCTGTTTGTTTAGTGTTATAAAATGACCTTTCCTAGCCTGGTGAGAGGAAAAATATCTGTTCCCCATTTAGACTATTAAATCAAAGGAAACACATTGTAACTCAGGACTGAAGGTGTGTGTGTGTTAGATTCTCTAAAAGTTAGCAAAGCACAGTAATGGTAATTCTAGTAATTTTCCATAACACTAATTCAAAGAAGCATTTAAGACTAACAGTCTTCAACTTGGACTACTGTTGTTTTAATCAAACAATTGTTATACACCAAAACATACATCAAATGCATGTTTAGCTATTAACTATGCTGAGAGCTTTGATATCATCTAGTGTGTTACTACTCATCTGTAGGTTCAATTCATGCATTAGTTTGGAAAGCGTATCTTCCTCTGCATCTCCTGATGCAATAAATTCCAGTATCCCTCCTGTAGTAGAGAGCTGGTCTTTAGGCTCAAGGATGGTCACTCCATAACCATTGTTACTATAAATGTGATTATTTTTCATCTTCAGTTTAGGGACAGGAACAACCTGTTAAGAATTTAAAACAAACTAGTTATGAAGGGTGTGTGCTCTTACACACTTAACCATGGCATAAAAGAATGCTTGCACTGTTCATTCAAAAGAAACTCACTTTCCTTTATAGTTCTAAGTATTCCTCTCAAAATGGCAATCCCTTATCCCAGCTTTGTAGACTCACTCATAACTGTTAAAAGGAGCAATCTAATTTAAATCTGAAAAGACTTAGCAAATACATTTTAACTTCTAAAACGACTGATTCTAGTACTAAGACTAGTTTCAATTTATTGAAATTTGAGCTAACATCCTTTGAAGCTTCCCACTTTCTACTGTTACTATATTTAAGCAAGTATCTTTCACAAAATACAGTGTTTAACTAGTAGCTTGCAATCCATTCACCATAGCCAGTTCTGCTGCCCTAGCAACAGTCCACAATGGGACTGAAATTGGCATATGACCTATTCCATGTCCAAATAACTATTTAGTACAGACACTGACAAGAGAACATTGTGAAAAACTGTTCTGCTGAAAATTTAAACATCTGGAAATTTTATGAGATCTCCTTGTTCATTTATTCCTTATGTACGTATTTTTATTCCTACAGCAACACCCATATTGTAATTGTCTCAATAACTACCAGATCAGTCTTGCTCAATTTTTTTTAAATGCCAGTTCCTAAAAGCTCAGCCCAGTACCTGGAGTGAGTGATTAACCACTGTAACGAACTACAGTGGGAAGTGGTTGTTTCTCCATCTCTTGATAGCTTCAGATCAAGATTGGAGGTCTTTATGGAAAATGTGCTTTAGTTCAGTCAAGCAAGCTGTTGGGCTCCACACAGGAGTAACTTGGTGAAACTCAACAGCCTGTGACCTATAAATAGAGTAGACCGAACCATTAGTGTCTAAGGGTACGTCTATACTTCCCACCAGATCGGCGAGTAGGTTTCAATGTATTGGAGATAGATTTATTGCGTCTCATCTAGAGACGGCCAGGTAAGTCGAACGAAGATATTTCGAGTTCTGCGATAGCAGGTCCGGGCAAGGTGGGAACAGCCACGGCCGGGCAATTGTCAGACTCATGAGGGCTGTCTGGGCCTCACAATGGGGTATCAGCAGGACCCTGGTCTTGGCTGTCTATATTTTTTGCAGCACCTTGCTGATCAGAAGAAACGGGGGAAAAGCATAGAGAAATCAGCCCAACCATGACAGGAAGAAATGGCGCCCCTCCCTGGAGCAGAAGCAGGGGCAATGCCAGTTCTGCCGGCTCACGAACAGTTCCACCTGGGGAGTTCCCCATGCTTGAAAGAGCTGGTGAACCACTTCTGGGTGGAGAGAATATTTGTGCTGGGAGGAGAAATCTCTGCTCAGGAGATCTGCCCACTGGTTGCGGGCGCCTGGTAGGTGGAAGGCTTGTAGGGAGATGTCGTGGGCTACACAAAAGTCCCACAGTTTGAGGGCTTTGTGGCAGAGGACCGGGCCCTGCCTTGCTGATGTAGAACATCGAGGCCATGTTGTCCGTGAGGACCCGGACCACCTTCCCCTTCAAATGCGAGCGAAAGGCCATACACGCCAGGCGTACCACCACTACAGCTCCTTGACGTTTATGTGTAGGGTCAAGTCCTGAGCTGACCACAGATCCTGGGTCTGAAAGTTTCCCACATGGGCCCCCCAATCCAGGTCCGAGGTGTCGGACACCAGCTCCAAAGACAGGGCCTTGTCCCTGAATGGAACCCTTTGGAGCAAGTTCTTGGGCGAGGACCACCACTTCAGGGAGGCGATGACCAAGTTGGGGACGGTGAGGACCTTGTCAATCCTTCCCTGGCCCGGGAGAATTTCGAGGCCAGCCAGAGTTGGAGAGGCCTCATTTGGAGCCTGGTGTGGCGGATCACATACATGCACGCCAACATATGGCCCAGGAGCTGTAGGCGTACCCTGGCTATGGTCATCGGGAACCTTGTGACTATGGCGATGAGCTCCTTTAAGGTCTCAAACCTGTCCCTTGGAAGGGAGGCTGTAGCCAACTAGGAGTCTAGGAGGGCCCCAATAAATGCATCACACCGGGACTAATTTGGACTTTGCACTGTTTACCAACAGGCCCAGGGTGGTGCACATGGACAGAAGGAACGTCATGTGGTCCCTCACCTGCGACCGGAAGCTGTCCTTCACCAGCCAATCGACACGGTAGGGAAAGAGCTGTACCCCCTTGTGCCTGAGGTAGGCTGCAACTACTGACATACATTTGGTAAACACCTCGGGGGCAGTGGACAGGCCAAATGGAAGGACCATAAATTGGTAATGTTCCCGACCCACCACAAACCAGAGGAACAGTCCGTGTCCCTCAAATATGTGGATATGGAAGTACACATCCTGAAGGTCAAGGGCAGCAAACCAGTCCCCAGGATCCAGAGAGGGGATAATGTAGGCTAGGGAGACCATACAAAACTTGAGCTTCACCATAAAGTGATTGAGATCCCACAGGTCCAGAATGGGCCTGAGTCCCTCTTTGGCCTTTGGGATAAGGAAATAGCGGGAGTAGAACCCCCCGCCCTTGAATTCCTCGGGTACCACTTCCACCGCTCCTAGGCCCAGGAATCGCCCCACCTTTTGCTTGAGCAGGACTTCGTGCAAGGGGTCCCCCAAACAAAACGGGGACGGAGGATGGTTGGGCGGGGAGGAAGTGAACTGGAGGGTGTACCCTCTGGAGATGGTGTTGAGGACTCACTGGTCCGAGGTCAGTCATGACCACTCCGGAAGGAAAGCACACAACTGGTTTGAAAAGGGGAGATCTATTGAGGGTGGATCCCTGAGCAGCACTGGTAGGGCACCCTGGAGCGTCCATCAAAGCCGCTTCTTCCTCGCCTGTCTGCCCTTAGAGGACCCAGGCTGTGGGGCCGGTTGCAACTCCTTATGGGGCCGCCTTTTATAGACTCGCAACTTCTTATAGGCAGCCTCAATTTTTTGCTGGGCAAGCTGTACAGGGGCCTGCTGTGGCTTAAACTAAGGCTTAGCTAGAAGTGGACATAGAGACCCAAAGTTTGGAAGGTTGTGCAAGAATCTCTTCATGCTGTGCAGCTTAATATCCATCTGCTCTGCAAACAAGGCCTTGTCGTCAAACAGCAGGTCCTGGATGGCGGTCTGAGCCTCGCTGGACAGGCCAGCCAGCAAGAGCCACAATGCCCTTCACATGGAGACGGCAGATGCCATGGACCTCACGGCCATGTCGGCTGCCTCAGACGCCATCTGCAGGGACACCCTAGCAGCCACAGTGCCCTTCTCCATCAGCGCTTGGAACTCCTTCCTGTCATGTGCCTGGAGGGAAGCCTTGAACTTTGGCAGAGAATCTCACAAGTTGAACTTGTAACTGCGCAGCAAAGTTTGGTGGTTCACCACCTACAGCTGAAAACTCGAGGTCGAATAAATCTTTTTGCTGAACGAGTCCAATCTCCTTGAGTCCTTATTCTTTGGGGTAGGGACCGGTTGGCCATGCCACTCCCCGCGATTGATCAACCCGTCATGGAGGGGCAAAGCCACCCTGCCCAGGGTAGAAGAGGACAATACATTGAACAATGAGTCTGAGGGCTCCTCTACCTCCTCAACTTGGAGGTGAAGATTGGAGACTACCCTTTTGAGGAGGTCCTGGTTGGCCCAAAAATCCTCATGAAGGACCAAGGGGGGGCAGAGCTGCTATCGCCACTTCCTGGGAGGGCGAGGAGGCCGGCACTGAGCTATGGGTGTCCATAGGCACTGGAGGATCCAGCACTTGGTCAGCCTACAGCACTGAAGACAAGCGTCCCACCAACGACTTACACAGGGGCCTGAGAAGGGAGGCTGATGGTGCCTCCAAGGGCCCCAGCCACTGAACGCAGGCCCGCCGGGGCCATGGTGCCCACTGGTACCATTGTCCCGGTCATGAGACCTGGTGCCACTGCACCTGCTGCAGCGCTGAGGGCCCGGGCAGCTCTGCCTGGCTGACAGAGGGATGGCTCCTAGCCGAGGACCGGCTCACCAACGAGTCTCCGCTGCGGCGAGACCAGGAGGAGCAGCGGTGTCGGTAATGACGTCGCCCACGGGACCACAACCTGGAGCTGGAGGACTGGTACCGGCAGTAACTGCTGCTCCTGGAACGACCCTGGAGATCGACGCCCAGGACTACAGAGGCGGTGCCGTGGAAGAGACTCTGAATGGGATTCCAAGCTGGAGTGACGACAACGCCTGTGTCGCAACTAGGCGGTAACCCCTTCTGGACCAGGACCTTGGGCGACATCCCCTTCGGTCCCCTTGGCGTGCACTCCCCGATGTGAAGTGGTGCCTGGAGTCCCAGCCGATGGCACCCAGTCAGAGAGCCTGGCGGGGTTCAAGGGCGATCCACGGGGACTCTGCCCTGGACTTCCGTTGGATGGTGAACAGCGTCGGGAATGTTCCCTTGACTGCAACTGGTATCACTCTGTGGGCGATTCCGAAGAGCCAAGCGGTGGCTTGCCTGTGAGGTGTGGAACCGATGTCAGTGGCACTCCAGGTACAAGCAGGGACAAGACATCCCAGGCCACTTGCAAGGCCTCCAGTGTGGAAGGCATCCGGACATCTGGAGAGGCCTGCACTGACACGGCCAGGCTGCTCCACCCAATGCGAGTTGGAGGCCTGGAAGCCAAAAGGGTTTGAGGACTGCCCAATGCAGGTCTAGCCTCTGCCCCTGATGCACCACAGCCCTGCTGCATCAAGGGTGTCTTTTTGGTCCTCTCTTATGCCCTGAGGATGGGGAGCGGTGCCGACTGGCCAAAGGTGCCAGGGGATGACCGCACACTGATGTCACGGTGCCTGGTGCCAACTTGAAGAGGCGTGTCGGGGTCAGCACTGACTCCATTAGGATGGCCTGGAGTCAAATGTCCTTCTCTCGTTTTGTCTGAGGCCTGAACGACTTGCAGATCTTGCAGCGATTGCTGATATGGTTCTCACCCAAACAGCATAAATAGTCCACATGCGGGTCCCTCTTCGACATAGAACACCTGCAAGTGTCGCACGACTTAAAACCCGGGGCTCAGGGTATGCCATGTCATAGAGGTTGCGGAAGTCAAAGATTCTGTGAATTCCCAAGACCTCCGTGACTTAAACCGTCAGTGGCTGGAAGCTGCGGGGTACGCCCTGGGCGACAGAGGGACCCTGGATTGCTGAACCACCTCCACAACTGCCCAGTGACTTCCAGTTTTGTCATGGATATTTTTAGGGCTTCCATGAATTTTTCTTTATTGCCTGTGACCTGCCATGACTTTTACTAAAAATATTCATGACAAAACCTTAGCCTTACATATGAGGTAGCAGACTGAATTAAAAACTAGTGGATCTCAGGACTGCCTCTTTACCCTTAGGTGCTGCCTCAAAAGAAGCCCATGCAGCAGGGATACTCTTCCAATCCCCCACAAGAAGCCTGAGCACAGGGACCCCTTCCAACCACCGCCACCACCTAGTATACCAGCCTCTCACTTTCCTAGATACCAAATGCCCTTGCTCACAGTCAGCTCTCAGCACCCTGATGCATAGCATTTCAATAACTGCTGTACATTTGGTGTCTAAGAGGTTGAGAAGTGTGCTAGGACATTAGAGGTTACCTGATAGGATTCATTAAATTCCACACTAATGGTTGGTAGCCAAGGACTTAGCCACTGGATTCTTGAGTTTTAAATTTTAACTAAAGAAATGAAATTTTTAGAATAAACATGATGTTAATCATTTATTTAGCTTTCACTAACTTTAGCATTTGCAACAGTACAGCTATTATTGTATAGAAGTGTCAGTTACAATTTCTAGAAGAACACAAAAGTTAATTACCTTAATATTAATTCCACCTAGGGCACCCTGCGAACTCTCACTGGTTTTGAAGTTATTGCAGTGGTGAATTTTGTTACCCTCCAAAATGGCTGTGCTTCCTGGGTGCAGCTCAACACCAGCACCCTGTACATTAAAACAAAAAAATTAAATCCTCAAAGTAAGGACTGCCACAGGAAAAGCATTCAGAGTACAATCAAGTATATAAAAAGTGGTTCTGCAATATCATATGAATATAAGATGTCAAAATTGGTTCATTGCAAATTATTATAGTGAGGAATGGAAACCCATAAAACTATGCAATTATGGGACCTTGCACTACTGCTCATGCTGGAATGAAGGGTAGAGTGGAATCTTTTATTATTCATTACTTAGAATTTATTACTTTGAAATTACATCTTCAGGGATACATTTTAGTCTCTACAAGTGTTTTACATGTAAAAAAAGACAGTTACCTTTTTCATAACTGGTGTTCTTTGAGATGTGTTGCTCATGTCCATTCCACAGTAGGTGTGTGTGCTCGTACGTGCACCAGAAGTTTTTCTCCTAGCAGTACCTGTAAGGGAGAGCGCCTACTGACCCCTGAAGTGGTGCCACCATAGCGTGGGATAAGGGGTACTGCACATTTCCCCCATCCTTAGTTCCTTGTGTGACAAGGTGGGACTGTTCTTACTGTTCTCTCTGGATACTGTGTGAGTGCCTCTGTTTCCCCTATGCATTTCTTAAGTCTCTAGGTGCAGGAATAAGGGGCTGTGATTCTTGGAGAGCTAGAGAGGGCCAGTGTGATGACAGAGAATGGCCTGACACTCTGTCTTCTCCTGACAACTGATGACCTGGGCCCCTCCTCCCCTACAAGGTGCCAGCTCTGAAACCTGTAACTAAAGGTGCTGGAAAACAAAGGGATCAGGTGACCTCCTGGCCCAGGAAGCAGACAAACTCCCCTGCCCTCCTCTGCCTTTATCTGGAGCTGGCTGGGGACATGGAGTGAAGTGCAGACGTGGTTGTCTGGCTCACTCCCCTCAAAGATGGACCTGGCTGATGGGTCCTGTTCTCTGTACCTACAAGCTCTGGTTTAAACTGTTCTTGCTGTCTAATAAACCCCTGTTTTACTGGCTGGCTGAGAGTCACGTCTGACTGTGAAGTTGGGGTGCAGGACCCTCTGGCTTCCCCAGCACCCAGCCTGTGTGGCCTTGCTGTGGGAAGCACACAGAGGGGAAGAGGATCCTGAATGCTCCAAGATCAGATCCAGGAAGGTGGAAGCTATAAGCTGTGACGCTCCTTGCCCTGCAGACAGTCTGTTCACAGAGAGGAGACTTACCCCAGAGCCCTGACTGGCTTCGTAGGGAGTAGTTCCACAGCTTCATCCGGGGACTCCGTGACACCTTCTTGCCAGACAACTCCGATAGTGGGGAAGGAGGGCAGGATGTGGAATGGACATGAGCAACACATCTCAAAGAACACCAGTTACGGAAAAGATAACTGTCTTTTTCTTCAAGTGAATGCTCATGTCCATTTCACAGTAGCTGATTCCAAGCTATATCTGTTGGAGGTGGGTAATAGTTTACAGACACTCAGGACAGAGCACTGCCCTGCCGAACTCATTGTTGTCCCTGGTCTGGGAGGTGATCACATAATGCGAGGTGAACTTGTGGACTGATGACCATGTGGCAGCCCTACAAATGTCCTGAATAGGGATGTGAGCCAAAAAGGCAGCCGAAAAGGCTTGTGCCCTTGTTGAGTGCACTCTCACAATCGGTGGAGGGGGAACTCTCGCCATATCGTAACAAGAGCGGATACATGAAGTAATCCAGCTGGAGAGCTGTTGAGTGGACACTGGCTGACCCATCATACATTCAGCCATGGCGATGAACAGCCGTGAAGACTTCCTGAAGGGTTTTCTTCATTCCAGGTGAAAAGCCAGGACCATCTCATATCTAGCATGTGGAGACAGTGCTTCTCACTAGATGTGTGAGACTTGGGACAGAGCACCAGAAAGAAAATGTTCTGGCTCATACTATAGGCAGAGACCACTTTGGGGTGTGGGCAGAGCTGGACCTTCTCTTTATGAAATACCGTATACTGGGGTTTGGAGCTCCGAGACCCTCTTGGCAGACATGACTGCCACAAGAAAGGCTACTTTCCATGAAAGATGGAACCAGGAGCATGTGGTAAGTGGCTCTGTCATAAATATCCAGCTAACGGTAGGCTAAAATCCCCCCTTTACCTGTAAGGGGTTAAGAAGTTCAAATAACCTAGGTGGCACCTGACCAGAAGGACCAAAGAGGAAAGAAGATGCTTTCAAATCCGGGGGATGGGGAGAGAGGAAAGTTTTGCTTGTGTTCTTTGTTGATGGTTTCTCTGGGAGAGATTTTCCTGCCCTGGTCTCTATCTCCCAAAACCCTATCTGAAATAAACATTTAGGATTACAAAAATTGTAAGTAAGGCAAGGAAAGGAGTTAGATTATCCTTTGTTTTAGCTTGTGAATTTTCCTTATGCTAAGAGGGAGTCTTATTCCTGTTTTGTTTTATTTTTTTGTAACTTTGAAACTAACCTAGAGAGGAATCATCTGTGTGTTAAATCCTTTTATTTGCCCTGTAAAGTTACCTTCCATCCTGATTTTACAAGTGAGATTCTTTTACTTTTTTAAAAACAAAATTTTCTTTTAAGATCCTGATTGATTTGCAATGTCCTAAAGAGCTATGGGTTTGATCTGTGCTCACTTTGTAACCAATTGGTTAGTATATTATTCTCAAGCCTCCCCAGGAAAGGGGGTGAAAGGGTTTGGGGGGATATTTTGAGAGAGAGAGGTCTCAAAGTTGCTGCTCCTTGAATGTTGGTTTAAATCATTTTGCGGTGACAGCAATACCGTCCAAGGACAAGGAAAGAAATTTGTGCCTTGGGAAAGTTTTTAAACTAAGCTGGTAGAAATAAGTTTGAGGGTCTTTCATGCAGGTTCCCATATCTGTACCCCAGAGTTCAGAGTGGGGAGGGAACCCTGACAGCCTCAAATGGAGGCCCTGTCAGCCTGGCCAGAAACAAGTTCAGGTCCCACTGTGGAACAGGGGGCCTAACATAAGGAAAGTGGTAGTCCAAGCCCTTAAGGAATCGACAGGTCATGGCGAGAAAATACTATGTGGCCTTGCACAGGCAGGTGGAAGGCTGATATGGCTGCCAGATGCACTTTGATGGACGAGGGCAGTAGACCTTGGACTCTGAGATGAAGGAGGTAATCCACTATAAGGTGGAGAGGGGCAGCCACTGGTGAGATGCCGCGATCACTGGCCCACCAAGAGAAACTTCACCATTTCACCGGGTAGGCCTGAGGCATGGAGGGCCTCCTGCTTTCCAGGAGGTCTTGCTGGATGCCCTCTGAGCAGGTCCTTTCCTTTTGGCCTAATGATTGAGCAACCACGCTGTAAGGTGGAGGGCTGCAAGGGTGGGGTGGAGGTGAAACTTGGTCCTGAGAGAAAAGTCTGGGTGGGTTGGTAGTGGCCACAGAGCGGAGAGGGGGGCAATAGACAGGTTTGTAAGAGTCCTGTACCAGTTTTGTCTACGCCAGCGGTCTTCAAAGTTTTTTGGCCGTGGCCCCTTTCCGTGATGCAGTGTCCGAAATGCCGGTGAACAGAATGTTTCCGCTTTCTGCAGCAGCATTTTGGCAGTATAAAAATAGACTTCCCGGGAGTTTGGTGGTCTCCTGGGCGGGACTGGCGGCGGCGCCGGGGTCTTGCGCACCCACTTTCAAGACCACTGGTCTAGGCCATGCTGGGGCAATCATGAGGACACAAGCCTTGTCCATCTTGATTTTTTCCAGGACCTTGCTGATCAGAGGAATTGGAGGATAAGTATATAGCAGCTGACCCAACCAGGGCAGAAGGAAGATGTTGGAAATCGCACCCTTGCCCAGGCCCCTCCTGGAGCAGAACCAGAGGTACTGGCAATTCTACCTGATCGCGAAGAGGTCCACTTGGGGAGCGCCCCATGTTTGGAAGACCATGTGAGCTGCCTCTGGGTGTAGCGACCACTTGTGCTGGGAGGAATAGTCCTGGCTCAGATGATGTCCTCGAGAGTTCAGGTTGCCTGCTAAGTGGTGGACTTCCAAATCGATATTGTGAGCAATGCAGAAGTCCCACCACCTGAGGGCTTCCTGGCAGAGGGCTGAGGAGCATGCCCCACCTTGCTTGTTGCTGTAGACATCGAGGCTGTGTTGTCAGTGAGAACTCTGACTACTCTGCCCGTAAGGCACGAGTGAAAAGCCATGCAGGCCAGGCGGACCACTTGGAGTTCTTTGATGTTTATGTCTAGGGCTAGTTCCGGTATGGACCACATGCCTTGGGTCTGGTTTCCTCACATGGGCTCCCTACCCCAGGTCCAATGCTTCGGACGCCAACTCTATAGCTGGGGAGCAGCTCCTGAACAGGATTCCTTGGAGCATGTTCTCTAGGGTGGCTACCAATGGAGAGAGTCTAGTACAGACTCGGGTACGGTGAAGACTTTGTCCACCCTGTCTCTGGACTGGGAGAACGTCGAGGTCAGCCAGAGCTGAAGTGGCCACATCCTGAGTCTGGCATGGCATACCACATATATGCATGTTGCCATGTGACCCAGCAGTTGGAAGTGCACACTGGCAGTTGTCACGGGAAACTGCGTGATCGCCCTGATGAGATTCTCTCAAGGTTTTGAACCTGTCCGGCCAGAAGCTCTGGCCGATGACACGTCGAGAATCGCACCAATAAACTCTATTTGTTGTACCAGTACCACTGTAGAAGAATAAAGCTTTCTACAAAACAAATCCAGCTTCCTCGAGTCCTTATTCTGAGGGGTGGGAATGGGCTAGTCTTGACACTCCTTGTGGTTGACTGCCTCGATCACCAGGGAGTTGGGCATGAGGTAAGTATAGAGATATTCGTGCTTCTTGGTGGGCACGATATACTTCTGGTCTGCCCTCTTAGTGGGAGCAAGGAAGCCTTGCCCCGGTGCCTTGATGGAGAAGATGGCTTCTTTGTTGTCTTAGAATGTCCAGTTTATTGGGAGCGGTGCTGGGTGGTGGAAGGCACTGCTGGGTTGCCGCACACCTATGTTACAATGCTCAGTGCTGACTTGGAGCAGGGTAGTAGTGCTGGGGTCAGGGCTGACTCAATCAGTGTGGCTCGGAGTCATATATCCTGATCCTTCTTAGTCTGGGGCTTAAACTATCTGTAGATTTTTGTAGCGGTCGCTGACATTGGTTTCCCCAAGAAAATGTAAGCAGCTAGTGTGCAGGTCACTTATGGGCATAGGTTGTTTACAAGTGTCACACGACTTAAAGTGCAAAGCATACCCTGACCTGGACATGGTTCTTCTTCTCCATATAATTTTAACTTTTTTTTTTAAACTACAGATACTATCATACATATCTATGAACTAAACGACAGTCCAAACAGAGAAAGCTACAGCGGAGCACAGCAGTTCTAAAGCACCTTCGCTGGTGGCAAGAAGGAACTGAGGATGGGGGGAGCATGCAGCACCACTTATACTGTGACATAGTAGTGTCACTCCTGGAGTCGCTAGGGGTGCTCCTCTACAGGTACTGCTAGGGGGAAAATGTCTGGCACCAGTGCACATGGTAAACACACACACCTATTGTGGAATAGACATGAGCAATCAAAGTACCAAGCACAAAGTATTGCTTAACTGTTCTCAATTTGCTTTTTAATAAATAGGAAAGCAACTCCCAGCTAATACTTAATTCCATAGATGAGGATGGCACTCTACTCTAGCAATACCACAAATAAAAAAAGCCTGCTGCCCTGAAGAGCTTAAACAAATTTGCTACAGAAAATTGGAAGTTAACTGAATATTACGTGTAAGTTTTCGAAATAGAATTTGAACTTGAGGTATTTCCACTTGCAATTTAATAGTATTTGTCCTGTTTTTTATTTAAAAAATAAAAAGCTTTGCATGTTAACATTCTATACTTGCTTGTATATTACATTTATTTTTTGATATTAGTACCTGAGCAGACTTAGTACCTGAGCTCCCGTAATCTCACTGTTTGTAATAGTCAGAGATGCTCCAGTAAGCACACAGACTCCAGTTCCTTCACATTTCAATATGCAGTTTACAAAAGTCATGTGACCAGATTCAACCACCACAATACCATCAACAGTCCCTTGTTGTACTAAAGTGAGGTGCATTAGTTTCACATTTTGGGCTTTGGATACCACAAAACTCTCATGAGTAGGCTCTGAAACAATCACAATTTCTTCTGGCTTTCCAGCTCCTAGTTGAAAGAAGAAAAGCACTATAAACACTTATTTCCACAGTATACACATATCAGAGAATAACTTTTTGCTGTTTGGTTGACTGTTACAACATTTGGGTTAAAATGAGTATTTCTCAGTGACGTGTCCTGGTGGGGGAGGGGTTTGGTACCAAATTAATTAATGACTTGCCTATAAAAAACGATTACTTACCTTTCATAACTGACGTTCTTTGAGATGTATTGCTCATGTCCATTCCAAGGAGGTATGTGCGTGCCACATGCACAATTGCCTCTCTAGTCCCTTGAGGAAGCATCCAAACATGAGTTTAGTAAATACTGACCACCTCGCTGCACCCGGGTGAAAAGAGGAAACAGGTGCACCTTGATTGATGAGACTGCCAGCCCCTGCTGCTTTAAGTACAGTCATAGCCCAGCATAAAGGGAATTGAAGACTGCAGAAGAGAACCTTTCCTATTTGGCCAGGTAAGTGGCATGAGTGGAGGGCTTTCTACAGCCAAGGAGAATCTCCCAAACCAAATTGGAGCACTGGAGCTCTAACGAGTTTAGCCATGAAGTTTCCATGCTACGAGGTGGAGACACTCCAGGTTGGGGTGCTGGAGGCGGCTGTGGTCCTGTGTGATGAGGTCCGAAATAAAGGCCATCACCTTGCCCACTGAGAGGTGTAACAGCTTGGAGAACTAGTGTTGGCAGGGCCACAACAGCTTTGAGAATCAGCGATATCTTGTCCTGCCAGATCTTGAGGAGGACCTTGTGGATCAGAGGGAAAGGCGAGAAGGCATACCGCAGGCACCCCCACCATGAGAGGAGGAAGGCATCTGCGATCAAGCTGGGGCTGTAGCTCAGGAAGGAGCAGAACTGCTGGCACTTCCTGTTGCTCCATGTTGCGAACAGGTCTATTTCAGGAAACCCCCACGTCTGGAAGAAATTGCTGACGATGTCTGGGCATAGAGACCATTCGTGGCTATGAAAGGAATTTCTGAGGCGATCAGCCAGTTTTGTGAGCCCGGCAACTGTATCGAGTTTTGATGCAAAAGTCCCATAATCTGAGGGCTTCCTGGCACAGGGTAGAGAAGCACCACCTTATTTGTTTATATAGAACATCACTGCGTGATGTCTGACAACATCAATACACATTTGCCCTGGAGACAGGCCTGAAATGTCTGGCAAGCTAGACACACCGCACACAGCTCCATAATGATGTGCAGAGTGTTCCGTCTGGGACTACAGACCTTGAGTCCTGAGGTCACCCATGTACAATCCCCACCCCAGTGCCAACGCATCTGTGACTAGCAACAGCGATGGCTGAAGTTTGGAGAAAGGTACTCCTGCACAAACTACTTGTGGATTCAGCCACTAGTGGAGGGACTCGAGATCCTGAGGAGAGAGCGTGACCCGTCTGTCTAGATGGTCCCAGTTTGGCCTGTACACTTGAGCCAGCCACGGGGGAAGGGGATGGAGCTGCAGCCTTGCATGCTGCACCACGTAAGGGCAATTTTAGGACATCATGGTGGGGAACCGGTGGAGACCTTCTATGATGGTGCTTATGGCCAGAAAACAAGACTTGAGCAGGAATGCCCTTACCTGAGTGGAATTCAAGAGGGCCCCAATTAAGTCTATTCTCTGAGTGGGACTTAAGGTAGACTTTGCCATGTTGAGGAAGAGTCAAAGTCTGAGGAACAGCGCAAGCATCAGGTTCACATGTACCTCCACCTGGGTTTGAGATGAGCCAGTTGTCTAAGTACAAGAAGACTTGTATCTGACGCTTTTGAAGAAAAGTTGCCAGGACTGCCTTGCACTTGAACACCAATGGGGCCACTGATAGGCCAAAGTAGGGGAGGACCATGAACTGGTAGTGTGTCTTGCTGATCACAAATCGCAGAAACCTTCTGTGGAACGTCTATGGAGACGTGGAAGTATGCCTTCTTCAAGTCAAGGGTGGCGTACCAATCTCCCAGATCCAGAGAGGGAATAATGGAAGCCAGGGAGACCATGGAGAACTTCAATTTCTTCATGAATCTGTTGAGGTTTTGTGAGTCTAAAATAGGCCTAAGATCACCGTTGGCCTTGGGGATTAAGAAATAATGGGAGTAGAATCCCCTGTTCCTGAACTCCAAAGGAACCTCCTCTACTGCCCCAAGCTGGAGGATCCTGTGTTTGAACCTCCTATACTAAGTTACTCATGAGAAGGGTCCCTGGAAAGGAATGGGGAAGGTCAGTGGGAGGGAACAGAAGTGGAGAGAATATCTCAATTCTACAGTGCTCAGGACCCAGTGGTCTGAGGTTATTTGAGCCCAGGCATGGTAAAAAGGGGATAGACAGTTCAAAAAGTACGGGAAGGATCCAGGTATTGAACTGGTGTTCCGTCCTCGGGCACACCTACAAAAGTTCAGCTTTGTGCTCAAAGGCTGCTTAGCCTGGTCCTGGCTGGAGGAGGACTGAGATGGGCACCTACTGTTACTTCTGTCCTGCTTCCTTCTATAGTCTTGTCTAGAAGGAGCAGAGTAGAAGCCTGGGGTGACCTGGGACTTAAATGGCTTCCTTTGAGGGTCTGGTGTGTACAGCCCCAAAAACTTGAGGGTCACACGCAAATCCTTAAGGCTATGAAGCCTTGAGTCTGTCTGTTCCGCAAAGAGGCCGGAGCAGTTGAAGGGCAGATCCTGGATTGTATTCTGGATCTCATGCAGGAGCCCTGAGACCTGCAGCCAAGAGCTGCAGCTCATGGCCATGGTCATAGTGTGAGTGGCAGAGTCTGCTGAGTTCAGGGCGGCCTGAAGAGACGTCCTGGAAACCACCTTTCCCTCTTCTAGGACCACCCCAAACAAGGAGCAGAAGTCAGCTGGGAGCAATTCCTGGAATTTGGCCAGAGTTATAAGCATAGTGGCTCAAGACCACTTGCTAGTTCACTATGCAAAGCTGAAGTCCCCTGGTGGAGTAGACTTTCCAGCCAAAGAGTTCCAGCTTCTTAGCATCTTTGCACTTGGACTTAGGGCCCGGTTGCCCCTGCTGCTCCTTGTGGTTAGCCACTCTACCACCAGGGTTCCAGGGGGTGGGATGCGTAAAGAGGTGTTCGTAAACCTTCAATGGCACAAAGTATTTATGCTCCACCCCCTTGGCAGGATGGAGGGTTGGTGTGTGCCACAGTGCTTTGGTGGTATTTTGTATAGTTTTAATGAGGGACAAAGCCACTCTGAGGACCCTTCAAGGGCCAGGATGTCCATAATTGGGTCAGTATCCTCAGAGACCACCTCTGCCTGCAAGTTCAGGTACTGGATCATCCTCCTGAGTATGTCCTGATTGGCCCTGGTATCAATAGCAGGCAATGTGGTGGAGGTTCCTGTCATCACCTCATCTGGGGAGGACAAGGATGACGCCCTTGGTGGCAATAGGTCTTCTCAGACAGTGCCAGGGAATGGTACTGCATCACAGGCTTGCCCCTGTGATGGATGAGCACTGGTGCCATGGTCGGTGCCAGAGCACGGGCTGCCAAGAAAGGAGACTATGCCGTCATGGTGATCACATCCCTTACCACCTCAAAGGTATCTGGTGTGGAGGGACAATCCAGTTCCTCCTCTAGCTCCTCCTGCACTGGGGAGTTCATCAGGACCGGATTCGACAGACGTCTCCAAGAGGCCAGAGTCAACAGAGCCGGCACAGATGGGCCCAAGGTTGGTCTGCTGTCTTGGTAGTGGAGTGCCCCCTGTCTGCTCTCTTCTTTTTGTGTGGCACTGAAGACTACGAGTGGTGCTTCATACTGGAGATCGTTCTTGGTGCCAGGAATGGCAGTGCCGAGGTTCCTTAGATGAGCCCTTTCTCAGCGCCATGGTCTCCTGCACCGAGGCTGGTGCGCTACATGTCAAAGTCCCCCGGGTCCGCCACTGCCTGGGCCAGCTGAGAATGACAAGCCAACTTCATCAAAAGGAGTTTCAGCTGAAAGTCCTACCTCCTTTTTGGTCCTGGGCTTAAAGCCCCAGCAAATTTTACTGTCAAGCTAGTGTCCTCCTCCAAGGCACCTGAGACAGGAATCATGTGGGTCTCCCTTGAGCATGGGCTTGAGGCACTGAAGCCCTGAACCTTGATTCTGGAGATGGGATGGGGGGGATAACCTGCAATGTAAACTTAACTATACTATTAACTAACTACAACTACGCAAACTTTTTATAGATAGAGAGAAGAGTCCACTAGGGAATCATTTGCTAACGCAAGAGAGGAGCTGCTCCAATGACCATCTGCCATAAATATAAATGGAAGGGTAACAACCTTTATGTATGCAGTAATATAAAATGTCTCCTGGCCAGAGGTACAGAATCACTTATCTGTAAGAGGTTAATCAGTTCAATTAACCTAGTTGGCACCTGACCAAAAGAACCAATGGGGGAAAGAAGATACTTTTAAATTGAGAGGAAGGGGAGAGGTTTTGTTTGTGCTCTTTGTGGTGTTCTCTCTCAGGTCAAAGAGAGAGACCAAGCAGGTAACCAGCTCCGACTGAAATGATACGTCTAAAATTACAGAAATTGTAAGTAATAGCAAGGAATGTGTAAGTATCTTTTGTTTTAGCTTGTGAATTTTCCCTATGCTAAGAGGGAGGTTTATTTCTGTTTTGTGTAATTCTGAAGTTGAGCCTAGAGGGAAATTGTCTGTGTTTTAAATCTTTTTATTACCCTGTAAAGTTTATCTTCCATCCTGATTTTGCAGGTATTCTTTTACTTTTTTAAAAATTAAAATTATTCTTTTAAGAACCTGATTGATTTTCAGTGTCCTAAAAACCAGGGATTAGGTCTGTGCTCACTTTGTTAACCTTTTGATTGGATATTATTCTCCAGCCTCCCCAGAAAAGGGGGTGAAGGGATTTGGGGAGATTTTGGGGAACTAGGAACTCTAAGTGGTCATTTTTCTGAATCTTTGTCTAAATCACTTGGTAGTGGTGGCAATATCATCCAAGGACAAGGGAAGGAATTTGTGCCTTGGGGATGCTTTTAACCTAAGCTGGTGGAATATAAGAGTAGAGGGTCTTTCATGCAGGTCCCCACATCTGTACCTCAGAGTGGGAAGGGAACCCTGACCCTATCACTGTTGGTAAGAAGGAACTGAAGAGGCAGCCGCTCGGCAGGTACCTATATACACCGCCATGAAGGCATCACTCCAGGGAGCTCCACAGCCAACCTGACAGGTTCCACTAGGAAAAACCTTCCAACAATCATACATGTGGCACGCAATACCTACTTGGAATTGACATGAGCAATCACTTAAAGAATTGCAGTTATCCAAATTTGTTACCTCTTCAGATCTACTCATTTGATTGCATGTGCCATGTTGCACTGAACCAGGACCTATTAATTATACACATTTAACATGCTGGTCAAATGCCAAGTAAAAATAGCAAAGCATTATTATGCTTTCCTCAATCTTCATTCTATAAGCCTGGTGCTCAAAACACACAGACCTGGAGAAGTAAGTATCACTGTGAACACAAATGCTGAGAATTCTATTTGTTAATGCAATATGTAGCTGCAGTGCTGTCTGTTAACAACTGAACATGACCCATGAAGCAGTAGCAGAAGAGATTTTTAGAATCCACCTCCATTTTAGAAAATGTATCCGGAGCTTGGTCTCACACAAACAGTCAGCTTCTGCAATGCATCCAAAGACATGAAACTTCCTTCTACGTGTTCTGTGAAGTTCCACCAATGGAGAGTCCTGAGGATTTAAAGAATATTCAGCAGAGCTCCTATATGATCCACAATTGGAGTGTACTTTGCTTCCAACACCACTAGATGTCTGCGAGCTCCTGGCACCAATGAATGGTCAACATCAGCAAGTTCCTTGAGATCTGCCTCTATATCATGTCAAAGACTTCAGTACTCATAGAAGTCATAGGCATAACAGTCATGGACTCTGATCTGTTTTGAACTGACTTTATTGTAGAATTTATTCCTCATTTTCCTGGCTTTAAGCCTAAAAGAAGTCTACGCTGTTCCTTCATAGGACAGCTGATTCAACATCGAAGTCAGGGTTTGATCTTTTAAAGCCTCTTTGAGGATGGCATAAAACCTCTACTGCTTACTGGTGCAGATTTGAGATTTGAAGGCCCTGCACACAGTGCAGCAGTTTAGGGAACAGGCTTATTGCAAGCCAGAACAAACAGCAACTGCATTTGTCTGCCTCAAGGAACCAGGAGGAAAATGGCATACACTGCTTACATCCACCTTTCTTATCAGAATCCTTGAAAGTGTGATCGGCTAATATCAAAACATCTGAGAATTCTAAGTCCAAAATAAAATGTGCAAGGCAACAACAGTTTTACGAAACATAATAAGTTAAAGTTTGGGATGAAAACAACAGAAGTCAATTATTCATTCAAAGCAAAGCGAGAAGGCCCTATATCTTCAGCTGACTACATAAGTAAAGGAGTTGAGAGGGTGGCTCTGCATAATCTTTTGCAGTCCATGCTGTAAACATTTGCTGCTATGAAAGGACACTGAGGTAGCCTTAAAGAAACTAACTGATTTGCAGAAGGGTCCCAAAGTTCATGCACAGATCTCAAGTAGTAATAGGCCGAGGTCACCTCAAAGTACCCTTAGCTTTATTTTTCTATTCTGAGTTTACTGACCACAATGCTATAATAACAGATTTTGCATTTAAAATTACTTTGTTCTATTTATACTCTTAAGTAAATATCTAAGGGATCAGCAAAGATTTGTTGAAGGAATGTTTTGAAGTGGTCTAATATTGTTCCTTGCTAGTGATCTTTACCAGAGGTTCACTAGATAAAATATATGATACTGTAGTATAAGTGTTTTATTTTCACAAGTTAATGATTACATTATTCACAAGTGGTCATTAAATTCATAAGTAGCACCTTAAACACCTTGAAACAGAAGGTGATGGAATCTGATTATACTGTGGCATGAAACAGGCAAGCCTGTTAAGGTAAAGTGAATGATGTAATCGAGAACTTCCTGTGATACACTAGAAACAAAAATCCAAACTAGGAACCCAGGAACAGGTATAAAACAGCCAACATTAAGGGCACAGCTATACTAAGAGTTAACAGAGGTGCAGCTGCACTGCTGTAAGCTCTCTAATGGAGCTGCTCTAAGCCAATGGAAGAGAGCTCTCCCATTGGCTTAACTACTCCAGCCACCGTGAACGGCAGAAGCTATGTCGGTGGGAGAAGCACTTCTGCTGACATAGTGCTGTCCACACCGGTGCTTTTGTCAATGTAACTTATGTCACTCAGTGGATGATTTATTCACATCCCTAAGCAATATAAATTATGCCAACATAATCTCTAGGGTAGGCATAGACTTAGTTTCCTTTCTCATGGCTGTTTTGAATGAATGACTCAATGGCTAAAGACATGGTATCAGCAGGAGCCAAGGGTTTGTGCACAGGTGTATTATGGACTGTAGTGGGGTCGCTGCCCCACTCCAGCAGAAATGGGGTTAAAACAGCCCTGCAAATGGTTGTGGCTAGGGAAAAGCAGCCCAGCAGAGGGGCTGCAACAGTGGAAGCAGCTGGGGCATAGCAGCCACAGCTGTGGCTGGGTCAATTAAGGCCCAGCTGGCCCTGATAAAAGGGCCCAGAGTTTGCAGTTCAGTCTCCTCTAGCTGTGGAGGAAGACAGGCCTGGCTGCTGGGGAGCTTGACAGGGTACCCGGAGTGGAGCAGGGCTGGGGAGAGGCAAGAGGAGCTGGGGGAGTTCTGGCCTGGAAACCCCCAGGCTGCAGGGACTAGGAGATGCCCCAAAAAGGGGTACTGGGGTTGCAGGGGCAAGCCCATGGGTAGGCAGAGGCAGCAGGCCAACCCTCCTTGCCTATGATGACTGGCTGTTACACTGCAGTCTGCCCCAGGGAGTGGGGGCTTGATGATGACTGGCAGTAGCCTAGACTGAGGCAAGGTGGGGATTAGAGGGTTGGGGTTTCCCCAGGGAGGGGAGACCCAGAGCTAGACTGTGGGAGTACTGCAGGGGTGCATCCCCCAGGGAAGAGGGCATTGGGGTCCGGGAGGGACATGGGGCCAGTGGTAAGTGGGCCATCAGCCTGCAGAGGGCACGCTGGATGCTGAAAGAGCTAATTCCCCGGACGACCAGTGGGAGGTGCCGCAGGGGTGAGTCACCGGTTTGCTACATGGACATATTTAGCCTTGACTGATGAGATAAATAGGCTCTAGGAATAAACTTAATTTCAATATAGCTAGTTTGATGAAGACAGAGGTAATGAGCCTCTGCGTTCATACTGCAACGATGGCTCATGTTCACCAGCATATATCATTCTTGAGCATTCATTAGACCAGAGGTGGGCAAACGTTTTGGCCCAAGGGCCACATCTGGGTGGGGAAACTGCAGGCAGGGCCAGAATGTAGGGCTGGGGCAGGGCACTGAGGTGTGGGAGGGAGTGTGGGGTGGGATGCGGTGTGCAGGCAGGAGCTCAGGACAGGGGATTATCAAAGAATCATAGAATATCAGGGTTGGAATGGACCTCAGGAGGTCATCCAGTCCAACCCCCTGCACAAAGCAGGACCAATCCCCAACTAAATCATCCCAGCCAGGGCTTTGTCAGGGGTGCAGGAGAGGTGTGGGTGCAGAAAGGGGTTCAGGGCAGGGGGTTGGGTGCAGGAGGGGGTGCAGTGTGGGCTCCAGCCCGGCCAATGGGAGCTCTGGGTGGCGGTGCCTGCAGCTGAGGGCAGCCCCCAGGGGCTGCAGGGTCATGATGCTAGTTGCTTCCAGGCACAGAGCCAGGGCAGGCAGGCAGGGAGCCCGCCTTAGCCCTCCATGCCACAGGGCTGGCAATCCCATGGACCGTAGTTTGCCAGTCCCTTCATAAGACCCACCAGCTGTGAAGACTTCTAGGACCACAGAGAAATTTGTTCACCTAAAGCAAGCAAAGCAAAGAGGAGGGATGGAAGCTAGCATTTCGGAGACCAGGGTAGACAATCACTCAGAAGCATGACACAAAATTACAGAGCTAGCCAGCTTGGGCATGCTGTAAGAGGAATATTTACTAGCATATCTTCTGTTTCTCATCCTTTTTAAATAAACCCTCTTAAAGGGAAGATCTGACTAGATTTAAAAGAAACCAGTCTAGGGAATATTCTGGAAGGTTGAACAGGAGTTTAGAACTTGAGCTGCCCACAAATGGGATGCAAGAGGAAGTTTGAGCTCACCTGGATTGTTTCCAAAAAAACTTTACAGAATGCTATTGATTCATTATTGGTTATTCAAGTCTGACGCTAGTAGAAATCGATCAAGTTGCGGACTGACTAGGATCTCAGAGAGATCTCCTAATCTAAGGGTTACCAGATGAAAAAGAGTGTACTTCTAGATGCAATGTCATCACTTTAAGAGGAAGCCGTTCAAGTGCTGAAAGATGAGTACTTTAAAAATAAACTGTTATGGGTATAAGAGTAGAAAAACCTGTTAATGTCAAAAACAGGTTCATTCTTTTTCCAATAAAAAGAACTTAGATAGAACTGCAGTTAAATAATTTGTGCCTGAATTTTGCACTTGCACTGAATTGTATATGCATGATTGTCAGGCCAGTTTAGACCCTGTTAAAAATTAGGCCCAAGAAGTCTTCTTATGCCAATAAATACATCAATTCTATTGGTGTTGGCCAAGTTAAGGAAAATTTTTCAGAAGGCTTCAGTGAAGGACATATGCTTTGGGGCTAATTATTGAATTTTGGTTTTAATTTTCAGTTTCTTGTCTGAGTAACTTGAAGAGAAAAAAATCTAGTTGCTAACCTGTCAAAAAAAGGAAATAAAAATGTTTTAGTCATCACATTTACTACTTCTATATTCACTTGTTAACTAGGAATTCTGCCATTTATCAACAAGACTACTACATTACTGGTTTCTTAACAATGAATAAGGCTAAGATTTAGTCTAAGAATAAGGCTAAGATTTTTAGTCAGTCATCGACCGGCCATGGGCAATACACAAAAATTCACGGCAATGACATGTCAATGACTTTTACTATAAATACCCTTGACTAAATCTTAAAGGGGCCGCTGATAGGGAGTGGTCGTCCCAGGGGGCTGCTGCTGCGGGGGCCGGGGCCAGCTGCAGCACTAGGGGCTGGGGGCTGCCTGCAGTGGCTGCACTGGGGACCGCTGCTGGGGGCCGCCTGGGAAAGCGACTACTCTGGCCACTGGGGACTACTCTGGCCATTCTGGAGACAGCTGCTTAGGAGACCATGGAGTCAGCCATACTGGCCCCCGCAGAAGTCACAGAGATCATGGAAAGTCACAGAATCTGTGACTTCTGTGACAAACATAGAGCCCTAACAATGAATTCTTACTGAATGTATATATCACTAAACTCCTTATACACTCTACTGCATTCAGTTGCACAGTACTTTGCATGAGGGGTGACTAGCACAACTTTTATTTTGTTTAATGTTTTCTGATTCAGTGTTACTAATCCCATTAGAATTCACAGCAAGTTCCTGCTTGCCCCCAACCTCCTTAAAAGTAAGTAGAATTCACTGCTGACCTTGAATAATAATATCCTCAGTTAACATGGAGAGATTTGTAGCCTTATATTCTCCCGGGAAAATGACCACACTATCTCCACTGTAACAGCTATCCAAAGCCATATTTAAATTATCATGTTGTTGAAGCAGTGTGTCAACAGCAAAATCCTTAACCTGTACAGGAAAGAGAGAGCAGCAACTGTCAAGTTAAGACAAAACACACACAAACACCATGAAACTTTTGAACCCATCTTTTGAAATCTGCTGCATTGTTATTTCTTACATTGTCACTTACCTTTGCAGGGTTCATTTCAAACAGCAGAATTGCATGTTGGACGTGGAGTCCCACATTCTTGCCCATCTCAATCCCCTGTGGAACATTCTCAACCTTGCCTGGCTGCAGAGAACAGCTTAAAGGGAGTGACAAAATGAATCTGCTCCTTTCCTCCCAGCTGCCATCTTTTCCATAGCTAAGTTTTTTCCTTCACAAGATCATGTCTGATCTCCAGCCCTCTCCTGCTCCTCTCCCCTTGACTTGGGGATTAGTTGCTCAAAACAGAGTACCTGCATGTTTGGAGTCATTTGGCTAAACTGCGGCAGCTGATTCCCCACTAGTAGCTCCCCTTCCATGTTCTGTTGCAAGAAGAAATCTTCAGTTCATGTGGAGACCAAGGAAGAATGCACCTGGTCCCAGGTCCCTGAGGAAACTTCGGCTCCCCCTTCGCCCAAGACTCTTCATTGGGGGTAGGAGGTGCTCAGAATGGAATACTGGGGAAGGGAAACTCAACCCCCATGTGAAAGATACCAGGTAGATGGTCTCTGAGAGCTTGAGAGGAGGGGAAGAGATTTTAGGAAGTGAATGTGATACAGCTCAGTGCTCAAGAGTTTGTAGGATAAGGTAAGAAAAAGAGATGGATGCATATACGTCATAGGGTGGCTGGCCCTTTTAAGGGGAGTCAAGGTCAATCTACCTGTGACAGGATTCTTTAAGGAGAACAAGGCCATCTAGGCAGCTAATTAGCTAACACATACCTGGGCCTGATAAAAGGCTCAGTTGGAGGGAAGTGCTCCCAAAGACTCTAGCACAGTGATCAGCAGCCCCCGGGCCGCATGCAGCCCACCAGGGTAATCCACTGGCAGGATTTACACTTGCACGGCCACTCACAGCTCCCAGTAGCCACGGTTTGCTGTTCCTGGCCAACGGGAACTGCGAGAACTGTCAGCCAGCATGCTGACGCCACTTCCCGCAGTTCCCATTGGCCAGGATCGGCAAACCACGGCCACTGGGAGTTTTGGACAGTCATGCAAATGTAAATAACATGTCTGGCGGCCCAAGAGCAGTTTACCCTGACAGGCTGCATACAGCCCGCGGGCTACAGGTTGCCCACCACAGTTCTAGCAGGAGGAGAACTATAGCCTGTTCACCTCCAAGCTGACATGAAAGGAGTGAGTAAAAAGGGGCCGGCTGCCCTGACGAATAAACCTTCTCCAAGAGGAAAGCTGTGGATGTACTCCTAATCTGAGAAGTATGAGTTTGTTTTGCCTGATAACCCACCTCTGGAATGGGTACTAGGAACCTCTGAACTTGGAAGAGGGTGCTTGGGTCAGCATTAGACCCAAGGCCAGAAGAAGGATATGAGTTGAGAGGCTTAATGAGATGCGGCTTTTTATACTCTGTAAAAGGAGTTAATAAAACATCACAAATTGCATATCTTATACTCAGTTCAAGTCTGAGTAAATCACTGAATGACCTCAACAGAATAAGAGGGCGGCAGGACTGCAAGGCCACATCATGCCCCAAGTGAGCATGCTTAATGGCATCACACTGTTACAATATACTAGTGGCATAAGGGAAGAAAAAGTAAATACTGGAAGGAGGAGAGAAAGGTAAAGTGGGGAAGTGCACAGGAAAAATCAAGGGGAAGGAATAGAAGAAGGAACAATTCATAATTAAGGCCCTACCAAATTCATGGTCCTTGGTCAACTTCATGATGATAGGATTTTTAAAATTGCTAATTTAATGATTTCAGTTATTTAAATCTGAAATTCCATGGTGCTGTAATAGTAAGGGTCCTGACCCAAAAAAAGGAATTGAGTGGTTGCAAGGTTATCATAGGAGAGGTTGCAGTATTGCTACCCTTATTTCTGCACTGCTGGTGGTGGCGATAATGTCTTCAGAGTTGGGCAGCTGGAGAGGATGGTTGCTGTCTGGGAGCCCAGGTCTGAAGACAGCACTGCTGCCACCAGCAGTGCAAAAATAAGGATGGCATGGCATGGTATTGCCACCCTTACATCTGCCCTGCTGCATGCTGAGCTAGGCCCTCAGTCAGCAGCCACCACTCTCCAGCCACTCAGCTCTGAAGACAGCAGCATAGAAGTAAGAGTGATATGGTCTGGTATTGCCACCCTTACTTCTGTGCTGCAGCTGAGCAGGGCGCTGCCTTCAGAACTGGGTGCCTAGCCAATAGCCAATGCTCTCCGGCCACACAACTCTGAAGACAATGCAGAGGTTAGGGCGACAATACCGTGAGCCCTTTAAAATAACCTTGTAACCCCCATGCACTTTCTTTTGAGTCAGGACCCCCAATTTGAGAAATGCTGGTCTCTGCCAAGAAATCTGTACAGTATAGGGTAAAAGCATGCAAAAGCCCAGAGTTCACAGTCTGTGATGCGTTTTTCATGGCTATGAATTTGGTTGGGTCCTATTCATAATACAGCAATTAAATAAAAAAGGAAAAACAAGATTAAAAGCAAAAGAAAAAAAAATCAAGTGAAGGGAAAAGATAGAGAGATGGAAGAACCTGCTCAAACACACTAGTTATTCAAATTAATGTGACAGTTTAAAGCTGAAGTGTTATAACAAATAACCCCCACAAGAACACTTTAAAAAATGAAGAGATGTAGTGAACTGAGGAAGGAAAGTTAGAGGCACATGCATTGAAACTTGTTTGGGGGAAGCTAATTGACTATGGTCACCTGTCAGCACAGCCAGTCCTTTTCCATTACTAGTGTCTGGCCACGAGAAATGCTACTTCATTTGTTCTTTCTCATTAAGGGCAGAGATGGTACTTTCTAATGTTTGTACAATCAATACCAAGCACAATGGAGTCTCCATTTAAATAATTTGGTCACTAAATACTTGACTCCGTTTTTGGCATTGGTAGAACATTGAATTGGGCAAGTTTCAGAAGTGAATCCAGTTTGTCGTTCCTGGCCTAAATGTCATACAGCATTCTTATAATAATGGCAATAAAACAGTACATCAACTGAGATTGGCCTCTTCAGGATTGAAAAATCAGATGCCATTTTATCTTTTTAGAATGAGATGGATTAGGACAGAATGATGTCTCAATTCAGATAAGAAAAAGTCACTTCAGGAAGAGGAGAGGTCCATGATGCCACTAGGTCCCTCTAGAATGTTGTTAATAGAAAGCAGACATGGCAGACACAGGTTTTGAATACTCCAGAGTGAAGATTAATTTTCAGATGGAGATGGGAAATTTGAAAGAAGGCAGAAGTTTTAGCAAATCTAGAAAATATGAGGATGTGAAGCTATGCTTTTTCAGAAGAATCTCAGAGGGCTTCCAATTAATACATGTACCCATGAGGTACTGATTTCAGACCCTCAATTACTACATCAAAAATAAATGGAAGGTAAGTCTTGAATTAACAAACTAGATTCTAAAGGCATGTCATAAACAGTAATAGACTGACTATGGAATCCTTCCTAGACTGGAGAAGACATCAGCCATGTAATAAAATTTATGAAGATTCATCTTTCAAAGTTCCAAACTGTCAGCCTGTACTTGCCTGAATCCTGACAGCAAGTTGGGAAAGTATGCACTCAACGGTGTGACCTGCTGATTGAGAACAACTGTTACCTTACAGTAACTGGTTCTACGAGATTAGTTGTCCACATGCATGATGCTTTTGGTACATACGTGCGCTATGTCTCTGAGATCAGATTTTTTGCCAAGCAGTATCCATTAGAACATACCACACACTAGATGTCCTCATGACCCCTCCCTCCAGTCCCAAGGCAAAAAGGACAAAGTGGCCCAATCATCCCTTAATACCTTCGCCAATACAGAATCCCAGAGCACAACTCCATAATGGCAAGAAAGAAGGTGGGTCATGGAATCTATTTAGATTACACATCTCAAAGGACCAGTTACTGTGAAGTAACAGTTTTTCTTCAATCGATTCTCCACATGAATTCTACTCTTGGAGGCTAACAAGCAGTTGTCTGATTGTTTGGTGGTGGGTACTAGGAGTCCTACTTAAAGACATAAGGACAGCCCTACCAAAGTGAGGCTTTGATCTGGAAGCTTTTACCAAAGAGAGCAATGGACTGAGCTCCACAAAGCTGCTCTACTAATTTCAGGCACAGGAATGTTCTTCAAACAGGTGGCCTGAACTCTAGTGAAATGAGCTCTCAGTGTTACTAGATGGATCGAACCTGACTAATTCAGAACATGATGATATACAGCTGAAGACTGATTCTCCAAGAGGATACTGCCTGACCCTTCACTCTCTGCAAAGGTCTTAAACAGTCTAGGTGAATTCTTAAATGATTTTGTCCTAACAATGTAAAAGAACAGTGCCCTTATTACATCAAGTATGTGATGTTTAATCTCCCCACAAGTTTGAGTGCAGCTTGAGGAAGAGTACTGGGAGATGAATAAACTGATCCACATAAAATTCTAAAACCACTCTGGGCAGGAACTTGGGATAGAGTCACTCTCATGGCTCACCTCTCTGAAGCACTGTATAAGGGGACAAGTCATGAAGGTCTGAATTTCCCCTGTCCTTTGAGCTGATGTAATGAGTGCTAAAAAGTCAGTCTTCAAAGATAAGTGATAAAGGAAGCAAGATAAGGTCTCAAGAGGGAGAACCCATCAACCCTATTAATATTATACTCAGGTTCCAAGAGGAACACGGACTCCATAACTGGAGGGGGGGGGGCATGAAGGCCCCTAAAGGAGACTTACCACGTGTGGGGGGCAGGGGAGAACAGTATAGTGCTGTACAGAATGGCGATGTGCAGATATTGCTGCTAAATGGACCTCTATGGACTGGACAGAAAGTCTGGATTGCTTTAGAGTTAGTACATACAACAAATGATTAAAGGTCTAAAAAACACAATCTATGAGGGAAGACTGAAAAGCATGGGTTTGTTTAGTCTGGAAAAGAGAAGATTGAGAGGGGATATAACCATTTTCAAGTATATAAAAGGTTGTTACAAGGAGGAGGAAGAAAAATTGTTCTTCTTAACCTCTGAGAATAGGACAAGAAGCAATGGGCTTAAATTGCAGCAAGGGAGGTTTATGCTGATCATTAGGAAAAAAATCCTAACTGTCAGAGTGGTTAAGCAGTGAAATAAATTGCCTATGGAGGTTGTGGTATCGCCATCGTTGGGGATTTTTAAGAGCAGGCAGGACAAACACCTGTTAGGGATGGTCTAAATAATACTTAGTCCTGCCTTGAGTGCAGGGGACTGGACGAGATGACCTCTTGAACTCCCTTCCAGTTCTATAGTCTAATATTGCTGACATGGGTGTAAAGAGTGCTACAATGCCTGAAGAGAAAACTTCTTCTACTTACAAAGCTAAGACAGTCTAGTTGAGGATTTCCTGCTCTGGGGCAGAATGCTCTGTAAGTTGAACAGCCTCTTTCATTGGACCTCATCCAGCTAACATCCAGGCGAAGTCCCGCACCCTAGTGCAGGAACTGACTGTTCTGTGAGACCATGTCAGTCAAAGCAGATAAGATGATCAGGGACTTCACTGAAAAATTCATCACAGCTCAATACAAGACTTGCCTGGCCCATTCTGGGTCTATCAGTCATCAGTCCTGCATCTTGCCTTAGTTTCCTCAGAACCCTTGGTATTGTCGAGATCAGCAGAAAAGCATACATCAGTGCTGGTGTCCAAGGAATACTATATTACATACATTCTAATACTGTAGTATCCACGCACCTTCCTGTAGCGCATTAAACGACATGACTAACATCTGTTGCATGTTCGTTCTGTTCCCCTCTCCTCAGGAGAGAAGTGTGTGCCATGCAATGTCTTATTCTGATAGAGTTTTTTATTTTGTTTGTTTTTAAATATATATACACATGGTGGTCTATATCTGTTAGAGAAGGGCAAGGTCAAAGAAATGCACCTTGCATTTGGAGCAGAAGGTGATGAGTTTTGTGATACATCTGTCAGAGAACCTGGGCTCTGACCACCTCTGGAACAAAATGTGACACTTGTTCTGGTCTGTAGTAAACAGGTCTATTCCTGGGAATCTCCAATTGTGAAAGATGTTCTTTAGGACTGAATCTTTGACAAACAACTCCTGGTTGTCTGAAAAATGCCTGCCTGGTTGATCTGCAAAAGTATTCCAAAGGCCAAGATATAGAGCCACTGATTTGGTTCAGAAAGCACCAACTTCAAAACTGCCTAGTTCTTGGTGAAACAGATGAGCTTTTCCCCCTTTAGCCTGTAGGCATATTGACTAACTGTGGTGTTGTCTATCAGCACTTGGTCATAGATTCCTGGAGTAACAGTACAAATGCCTTTCATACCAGACAAGGTGGGTGAGGTTATATCATTTATTGGATCAACTCCTGTTGCTGAGAAAGACAAGCTTACACAGAGCTCTACTTCAGGTCTGTGAAACATGCTTTGAGTGTCACATCTAAATACAAAGTGGAACAGACTGTTTAGCATAAGTAGTTCATACATATTTCAAGGGACCATTCAAGGTGAACAACCCTGAAGTGATGGGGGGAAAGAAAAAGCAGGAGGGAAAGCCAGCTGGGGGGACTGTTAGTGGGTTTTAGATTGTTGTAATAAGCCATAAATCCAGTGTGTCTACTCAATCCATGATTTTTAGTGCTTTGAAAAATTATGAATTTAAGATCCTAAGCTCATTTTTGAAAATGTTGTGCAGGTTTCCTTTGAGGATGAGGACTGATAGGTCAGATATAGAGTGATCATTTTGTGAAAAGCATTTAAACCATAGGTGATATGGTGTCTATCTTTTTATAATTTTCCTGTGTAAGTTCATTTGAGAGCATAGTGATTGTCTGACTTCACCCACATATTTGTTGTTGGGGCATGCAGTGCATTGGATGAGGTATACCACATGTTGTAATAGGCATGTGTAGGACCCATGGATCTTGAAAGGTTGGGGGAGTCAAGGTAGCAGTGGAAATATGTTTGCAGGTTTTGTATCTGTTGTTGTGACAGGGTCTGGTACCACTTGAATTGGTATGTTCTAGACTGTGGGGAGTTCACTTCTGATGACGAGTTTAGAGAGGTTGGGGGTTGCTGAAAGTCCAGAAGAGGAGTTTCAGGAAAGATATCTTTCAGGATGAGGTCCCCGTCGAGTATGGATTGTGGTTGTTTTGATGGTACCTCTGTGTGGGTTCCTGTGTTGGGTGACAATTATGGGTGTGTGGTTGGAGGAGGGTTTATTTCTGTATTGAAGCACATTCCATGGCCTGTTCTATGAAGTGATCTATTTCGTTGGTGGAGTGTTCTTGTTTGGTGAAGGCAGTTTTGAGTTAATAGCGGTATATACCCAGACACTCTCCTTGGAGCATATTCTGTGGTATCTGAGTGCCTGGCTGCAGATAACAGATTTCTTGGTGTGTTTGGAGTGGTTACTGGATCTATGAAGCTAAGTATGGTGACCTGTAGGTTTCTCATATATAGTTGTCTATAGGGTTCCACTACTGAAGCTGATTGGGGTGCCCAGGAAGTTGATGCTAGTGTGGGAATGTTTCAGAGAGAGTTTAAGGGAGGGATGGTGGTTGCTGAAGTTGTGGTAGAAATCTATGCAGGAGTTTAAGTTGCTGTCCAGATGAAAATATCATTGATGTATCTTAGGTATATCATTAGTTTCTGGTGCATTCATGCCAGACAGAAACCTTTGAGCACTAGGACGCTTATGTGGAGAAAAGCTTCTTAGAGGGCCATAAGTCCCAAGTTTAAAGGATCCTCTAGGAGAACCTCCCTAAGTGGAGGAGTCTGGTCAACAGTCTGTGAATATAGAAGAGCAGAAGGAAAGATTACTCACCCTGTGCAGTAACTGGAGTTCATTGAGATGTGTCTCCCTGTGGGTGCTCCACTTTAGGTGGCGGTGGTCCCGGCACCATCGATGGGAGATTTATGGTCTCATGCATGCACATGACCTGAGTCCTCCAGTTCCTTTTCTACTGCAGCGTCTTCACTGTGAACTCCAAAACAGAATGGAGGTGGGTGGGTAGTGGAGCACCCACTGCGGGGACACATCTCAAATAACTCCAATTACTACATAAAGTAAGTAACTTTTCCTCCTCCTTCCAGCAGTTTCCCTATAGGTGCTCTATTTTAGGTGACTGTAGAGCAGTGCTCCTCTAAGGACTGTGGGGACTTCAGGTTCGTTCAAGTCACTGAGGAAAATACTATGAGGTCCCATATGGCATCAGCCCTGGAGTCCTGTGTGACTGCACAGTTCTTTGAGAATGTGTGGATGGAGGCCCAAGTGGCCACCTTACAGATCTCTAGTATTGGAACGTTATTAAGGAACGCTACTCAGGTTGAAATGGACCTAGTAGAATGTGCTCTAATGTGCTCCAGTGGTTCTGAATTCCAGATATGGTAGCACATTTGAATGCACCTGGAAATCCATTTGGATAATTTCTGAGTGGATATAAAGTCTCCTTTCATAATAAAGATGAAAAGTCCAGGGGATCTCCTGAAAGGTTTGGTTCTTTTAAGGTAGAATGCTAGCACCCTTCTAATGTCTAGAGTGTGTAGGGCAGCTTCTGTTGGAATACCATGTCAGTAGGTGAATAGATTGGCTCATGTGAAATGCTGAAGCTACTTTCAGTAAGACTTTAGGGTGTGGACATAATATGACCTTGTCCTTGAGGAATGTCTTCTATGGAGGATTTGCCATGAGCACCTCTATCTCGTTCATTCTTCTGGCCAAGGTAATGGTGACCAGGACAGATACTTTCATCAATATGTGGAGTAATAAGCAAGTGGCTAATGGTTCAAATGTGATCTGGTGAGGCATTTCAATACCAGGTTGAGGTCCCATGTTAGTGTAGATCACTGAACGTATGGGTAAACATTTATGAAACCTTCGAGGAAGCATTTTGTAGTCGGGTGTGCGAACATCAAAGTTCAATTTCTTGGTCGAAAGTTGAAATGGCCGAAAGATGGTCTCTGATGGAGCTCATTACTAAACGAGTGCTTTTCAGCTCCAACAGGTATTTTATGATTAAAGGTAGTGGTGCTGAATTGCTTGTCAAGTGTCTTCCTTGACACCAGGTGGAGAACCTCTTCCATTTGTGAAGGTAGGTATTTCTCAGTCAGTTTTCTGCTGTTTAATAACGTGTTTAACTTGTTCTGAGCAGGTTATTTCGTCATGGTGGAACCATTCAGGAGCCATGCCTGTTGGTGGAGTATAACGGGGTTACTTACCCAGTAACTGTTGTTCTTCGAGATGTGTTGCTCATATCCATTCCAAGTAGGTGTGTGCTCGCGCAGCGTGCACAGCTGCCGGAAGATTTTTACCCTAGTAACCCCTGCCGGGTCGGCTATGCAGCCCCCTGGAGTGGCGCCTTTATGGCACTGGATATATACAGTAGGCGCCCCGGCGCCCCCCTCAGTTCCTTCTTGCCGGAGACTCCGACAGTGGGGAAGGAGGGTGGGTTTTGGAATGGATATGAGCAACACATCTCGAAGAACAACAGTTACTGGGTAAGTAACCCCGTTTTCTTCTTTGAGTGGTTGCTCATATGCATTCCAAGTAGGTGACTCCCCAGCCTTACCTAGGCAGTGGGGTCGGAGTGACGGACCACTGATTGTAGCACCGCGGATCCAAAAGCAGCATCCTCAGCAGACTGCTGTACCAGCGCGTAGTGCGAAACAAAGGTGTGGACCGAAGACCACATGGCAGCTCTACAGATTTCCTGTACTGGGACTTGAGCCAGGAAGGTCGCCGAGGATGCCTGCGCCCTGGTAGAATGAGCAGTAAATGGTTTGACTGGGGAATCCGCTAGGTCATAACAGGTACGGATGCATGCCGTAATCCAAGATGAGACGTGCTGGGTTGAAACGGGAAGGCCCTTCATACGGTCCGCTACTGCCACGAAGAGCTGAGAAGACTTTCTGAACGGCTTTGTACGTTCAACGTAGAAGGCAAGCGTCCTATGGACATCTAAGGTGTGCAGGCGCTGCTCTTGACTTCAGGCATGAGGCTTAGGAAAGAACACTGAGAGGAATATCTCCTGGTTCATGTGGAATGTTGAGACTACCTTTGGCAAGAAGGCAGGGTGAGGTCTCAGCTGCACCTTGTCTTTATGGAATATGGTGTACGGGGGCTCTGAGGTCAGAGCTCTGATTTCTGACACCCTTCTCACTGAAGTTATTGTGACCAGAAATACCGTCTTCCATGACAGGTATAGAAGGGAACAAGTGGCCATAGGCTCAAACGGGGACCCCGTAAGTCGGGAAAGGACTAAGTTTAGATCCCAAGAGGGAATCGGCTGGCGTACCTGGGGGTACAAGCGATCTAGACCTTTAAGGAATCTGGCGACCATAGGGTTTGAGAACACCGATTGGCCCGAGACCCCTTGGTGGAATGCAGAAATTGCCGCCAGGTGCACTCTAATTGTGGCTAGCGCTAAACCCTGATGTTTAAGCTGAAGTAAATAGTCCAATATAAGATGGATCGGCGCAGATCTCGGGGAGATGTTACTCTGTGAACACCAGCAGAAGAAACGCTGCCACTTCGCTGAGTAAGTAAGCCTAGTGGAAGGCTTCCTACTCCCCAAGAGGATCTTCTGCACGGGACTAGAGCAGAGACGCTCTGCCTCCGTTAGCCACAAATTTTCCATGCTGTGAGGTGGAGTGACTGCAAGTCTGGGTGGCGGAGGCGACCGTAGTCTTGAGATATCAGGTCTGGCCAAATCGGTAGGGTTATTGGCGTTTCCATTGACATTTCCAGAAGCAGGGTGTACCAATGCTGTCTGGGCCATGCCGGGGCGATCAGAATCAGGCGAGCGCCCTCTCTCTGGGCCTTGAGCAGGACTCTGTACACGAGGGGAAAGGGCGGGAATGCATACATCAGCTGACTCTCCCATGAGAGGAGGAAAGCATCCGTCAGGGAGCCGGGTGAGCCTCCTCTTAGTGAGCAAAATCGTTTGTATTTCCGATTGATCATGGTGGCAAAGAGGTCGATCTGGGGAGTCCCCCACCTTTGGAAGATCAAGTGAATAACGTCTGGGTGAATTGACCAAAAGGATCTGCTCAGGTGATCTGCCAGAGTATTCTGGAGCCCTGGGAGAAAAGACGCCACCGGGTATATGGAGTGGGCTATGCAGAAGTTCCAAAGAAGAACCGCTTCGTTGCACAGGGGGGAGGAGTGAGCACCTCCCTGTTTGTTGATGTAAAACATGGCCGTTGTGTTGTCAGTTAGAATCGACACACATTGACCCTAAAGCTGGTCCTTGAACGCCTGGCACGCCAGGTGAACAGCCCTTAGTTCCCGAACATTTATGTGTAGGGGCAGGTCGTCTGATGACCACAGACCCTGGGTTCTGGCAACTCCCAGATGCGCTCCCCACCCAAGTGCTGAGGCGTCCGTTATTAGGGACTTTGAAGGGTGAGGGGGGTGAAAGGGAAGGCCTTCGCAGACCAGAGACTGGTCCTGCCACCATACCAGGGTAGAGAGCACCTCTGCTGGGACCGTAACTATCATGTTTAGACTGTCCCGACTTGGTCGATATACAGTCGACAGCCATGACTGAAGGGGTCGTAGACGCAGTCTGGCATAATGTGTGATGTATGTGCACGAAGCCATGTGATCGAGTAAGCTTAGGCATGTGCACACTGTTGTGGTCGGGAACATCCGGATGTTCGATATCACGGACAACATTACGTGAAACCGAGCGAGGGGAAGAGAAGCCTTTGCCACGGTAGAGTCTAGTACCGCACCTATGAACTCCAGCTTCTGTCTGGGTTCTAGAGTTGACTTCTCGAAATTGAGCAGAATGCCCAGTCTGCGGAATGTAGCCATGATCAGCTGAACGTGGGACTGCACATGCTGTCTGGACCTGCCCTTGACTAGCCAGTCGTCTAAGTATGGGAACGCTGCCACCTTCCTTTTGCGCAGGAAAGCTGCAACAACGGCCATGCACTTGGTGAAGACCAGCGGCGCTGTGGAGAGCCCAAACGGAAGAGCTGTGAACTGGTAATGATTGTTGCCTACCACGAAGCGTAACAGGTGTCTGTGGGGTGGAAATATGGCTATATGGAAGTACGCGTCCTTCATGTCGAGGGCGGCGTACCAGTCTCCCAGATCGAGAGAGGGAATTATAGACCCCAGGGAAACCATGCGGAACTTCAACTTTATCATGTACTTGTTGAGTTCCCGCAGGTCCAGAATGGGTCTTAGACCCCCTTTTACCTTGGGGATTAAAAAGTAACGGGAATAAAAACCCCAACCCCTTAGCTCCACCGGAACCTCCTCTATGACTCCCAAAGATAAAAGGGAACGAACCTCCTGTAAGAGGAGCTGCTCGTGAGAAGGGTCCCTGAAGAGGGACGGGGAGGGTGGGTGGGAGGGAGGGTAGGAAGACAACTGGAGAGAACAGCCCTTTTCCACCGTGCATAGCACCCAACGGTCTGAAGTTATTGAGCACCAAGCACGGTGGAAACAGACCAGACGTTGATAAAACAGGGGGAAAGTATCCGGGGCGATAACTGGTAAGTCATCCTCGACAAACCCTTCAAAGGTTTTGCCTCTGGCCCTGAGGGGGCCTCGCGGGCCCTTGAGGTTGCCCTTGGTTCTGGCGAGGGGCTGACCGTCGCCTACTCCCACACCCTCTGCACCTAGAAAAGTCTTGTCTTGGCCTGGGAGGCGGGAAAGGGCGTTGAGGCTGAGGCCTGAAAGGGCGTCTCTGGGTAACCGGAGTGTGCATCCCCAAAGACCTTATCAAGGTCCTAGAGTCCTTTAAGGACTGGAGCCTAGAGTCAGTCTTCTCCGAAAAAAGCCTCGTGCCCTCAAAGGGGAGGTCCTGCAGGGTTTGCTGCACCTCCGGTGGAAGGCCTGAACCCTGCAACCAGGATACACGCCTCATCACGATCCCGGAAGCTAGCGTACGCGCTGCCGAGTCTGCTATCTCTAGTGAGGCCTGGAGCGATGTTCTGGCCACCTTTTTTCCCTTGTCCACGAAGGCAGCAAACTCACTCCTGGACTCCAAAGGAATTAATTCTTTAAACTTTAACATGGAGTTCCAGGAGTTGAAAGCATAGCGGCTGAGCAGGGCTTGCTGGTTTGCCACTCTAAGCTGCAGACCACCAGCCGAGTAAACCTTTCGGCCAAACAAGTCCAGGCGCTTGGCATCCTGAGATTTTGGTGCCGAGGCGTGCTGCCCATGCCGCTCCTTCTGGTTCACAGCTGACACCACGAGGGAACAAGGGGGGAGATGGGTGTACAAAAATTCGCATCCCTTAGCTGGCACAAAGTATTTTCTTTCAACCCCCCTAGCTCTCGGCGGGACTGATGCCGGGGACTGCCACAGAGTTTTAATATTGTTCTCAATTGTGCGATGATTGGCAGAGCTACCCTAGTAGGAGCCGCTGCTGACAAAATGTCTACCACCGGGTCCTCCGACTCCACAACCTCCTCTGCCTGGAGGTTCATGCTCCTTGCCACCCGCCTGAGGAGGTCCTGGTGCGCAGCAAGGTCTATGGGAGGAGGATCCAACACAGTGGTGCCCGCAACAGCCTCATCCGGGGATGACCCCGAAGAGAGGCCGGGGGCCAAGTCCTCCAGCACCTCCTCTGTCTGAGGCAGCTCGGGAACCAGGACCTCCAATGCTGGTGCCGGCTGAACAATAGATGCCCCGGTGGTTGAGGGAACTGCTGGGTCCGGGGGAGGACGTCCCAACGCTGCCTCCGGGACCCAGGGCTCCGTTGAGCACCTGGATGTTCCGGGGGGGCCCCTTGCGACTCATGATAAGCCCACGGGGTCCAAAATGGCCACTGGGACTGGCCTTGACTTGAGGTCTGACACTGGTCACCCGCCTCTCCCTCTGAGTAGGGCTCCAGTCTCGTGCCCCCATCAGAGCGAGACGAGCGGGAGGCTGACCGGGAGGGCCACGGTGGGGCCATGGGCCTACTACCGGGGGATGGGTGGCGCACTACCCTCGGTGACCGGCGTTGAGAGGGCCTATGGAGCGGAGGCCTGCTACGCCTGGATCCCGACCGACGCCTGCTCCGGTACCGCGAGCCAGATCTGGACCTCGAAGCTGACTGGCGCCGGTACCAGGGGGGGCTGAGTCTTGATCGCTGCCCCGATTGGAGTGCGGAGGGTGACCTCTGTCTGGACTCCTCCTCGGCACCGGTCTTACCTGGGTTATCGGGAGAAGTCTGGTGCTGGGAACCTGACTGGTATCGAGACCTCGACCGGTGCCATGGCGACGCCCGGTGCCGCAGGTCTGACCAGCGCTGCGATGTCGATCGGTACCGTGGTGACCGATGGTGTGTGTGTGACTGGCGCCGCGATGCCAATAGGTGCCGAGGTGAGTGGTGCCGGGAACCTGATCGGTGCCGGGAGGCAGACCATGACCGAGAGTCTAACCGACGCCGAGAGTGCGACCGGCGCTGGGAGGTGGAACGGCGCCGGGACTCAGATCGGTGCCGGGACCTGGACCGGACAGTGGATCGTGAGCGGTGCCAGAGATCCCCGCATGGCGCGCCCCGGGAGAAAGCCGGTTTACCCTTGGACACTACCGCTCTCACTGGAACTTGAGCGGCTGTTTGAACATGCTCCTGCTCTGTGAGGGCGATGATGTCTCTCGCCGCGTTAAAAGTGTCCGGTGTTGAGGGTAGGCACTGCTCAACTGACACTCTAGGTGGGGAGCCTAGGGGGGCCGAACTCAACGGCACCTCTGATGGGGCTGGAGTCAACAGCGCCGCAGTCTGACCCAATGGTCTCAGGCGGTTCGCTGCAGGGTGCTGTGCCGGCAAAGCTTGCCCTGCTGAAGGGGTCGGGACCGACTTTTCCAGCTTCTTCCTCTTTTGAGGAGAGTGGGACCTGTGCTGTCCCAGCAAAGAGGTCTTCGGCACCGCGGTGCCGTGAAGTCCCTCTGATCGGCTTTGTGCTGGTGCCGCGGCTGCCGCTGAGGTCGGAGCGCTTCTGACTGAAGCAGACGGGGTGGTCTCCGCACCGGAAGACGGCGGTGCCGGGCTGAGAGCCGCTTCCATCAGGAGCTGCCTTAATCTAACGTCCCGCTCCTTTTTCGTCCTCAGGCAGAAACTCTGGCAGATCTTACACTTTTTCGCTTGGTGGGACTCCCCAAGGCACTTTAAGCAGGACTCGTGCGGGTCGCCAATTGGTATAGGCTTCCCGCAAGAAGCACAGGGCTTAAAGCCCGGAGCCTTGGGCATGGGCCCCCGACTCCAGTCGGGTTAGGGGAGAAACTCCCTATCCCTTAACGAACTATATACAGAAAAAGAAAATTACTAACAACTAACTAAAAACTACTCTAACTATCACACTAAGAACAGGAAAGCTAGGGAGAGTGAAGACTAAGGGAGGTCTCCACCCTTCCAGCCACCGTCACGGGCGGTAAGAAGGAACTGAGGGGGGTGCCGGGTCGCCTACTGTATATATCCAGCACCATAAAGGTGCCACTCCAGGGGGCTCCATAGCCGACCCGGCAGGGGTTGCTAGGGTAAAAATCTTCCGGCAGCCGTGCACGCTGCGCGAGCACACACCTACTTGGAATGCATATGAGCAACCACTCGAAGAAGAACTCCTGGTTCAGGTGGAGAGTGCAACCGTTGTGTTGAAACAGCAGATCCGGCCAGTGAGGGAGAGCTTGTGGAATGCATATTGCCATGTGTAACTGGTAAGGAAGGATACCATGCTTGTTTGGGCCATGTCAGGACTATAAGGATAACCTTGGCCCTGTCTGCTTGTATCTTGTGTATCCTGTGTAATATCACTGGTATCGGTGAAAACGCATATGTGAGTTGTGCCTCCCATCTGATGGGGAAAGTGTCCCCTAATGACTATAGTCCCAGTCCCGCTCTTGAGCAGAATATCGCACATTTGTGATTTATTGAGGATGCGAACAGATCGATGGTGCGAGTGCCCCACCATTTGAAGACTGAACTCAAGACCTCTCCGTGCATCTCCCATTTGTGATCCTGAGAGAAATACCTGCTGAGCATGTCTTTTGTTGCATTCTGACAGCCTGGCAGATAACACACTGAGATGTTTATGTTGTGCTGTATACACCAATTCCAAGGTCTCATGGCTTCTGTGCACAGAGAATGAATGAGCTCTTCCTTGCCTGTTGATGTCATAGTTTGAATGGATTTGTTCCACACATGAGGTAGGAAATGTCTGCAGGCTTTGTCGACTGCACATAGCTCTAGCAAACTGATGTTCAACTAAGTCTCTCTCGGAGACCATTTGCCCTGTATCATGTATTGACACGTGAAGCACTCCAGCGTATCAGTGTGGCATCTGTGGTGATCGGGTTCCTGTTGGAAAGGGATACCCCATACAGACATTTTGTGGACCTGTCCACCATTATAATGAGTTCAGGACATTTCATGGAACTTTGAGACGTTTGTGTAGATTGTGTTTGTTTGGTATGTATACCATGCATAACCAGCTTTGTAGGCATTGCACATGTAGTCTTGCATGTCATACCACGAACGTCATGGCCACCATATGTCCTAGTAATTGTAGGACAGTGTAAGCCCAAACTTGAGGACTGACTTGTACCTCTGAGATGAGATTCGTGAATCTGAAAAGGGGTAATGATGCTTTGGCTTTATTGGAGCACACCTCGGCGCCAAAGTTTAGTTGTTGTACCAGGTTTATGGTTGGTTTCCGTTCATTTGTAGAATGAGCTCCCAGAATAGTTAGACTGGACTATGTCCATTGTGTCTCACACAATTTGGCCTTCAATAAGGCAATTGTCCAGGCACAGGAAAATCATTATTCCCTGTTTGTGTAGATGTGCCGCTACCACTGCGAGAGTTTTGGAGAAGATAATTGCTGCTGTGGATAGGCCAAATGGTACAATTTAATGAGGTGAGGATTTGTTGCAGGACCATGACCATCAAGTTC
Source organism: Dermatemys mawii (assembly GCA_007922305.1). Classification (NCBI taxonomy): domain Eukaryota; kingdom Metazoa; phylum Chordata; order Testudines; family Dermatemydidae; genus Dermatemys; species Dermatemys mawii. The sequence goes on from ML677352.1 coordinate 3,131,811, forward strand.
ATGCAATGTCTGCTGGGTGTCCAATATGACTACAGCTAGTTGGAAATTTGCCAGCAAAATGTTTTTTCTTCAAAAAATGCCAATTCATTCAAAGCAAATACTTTGCAGAAACATATCTAAATAAACATATGTTCTGAGATAACACAACACAAGCACAGTTTCGATGGAAACTTGTCTGGTTTTCTGCCAAATCGCCCACCTGCTTTGGAGTCAGGATCCACAACTTTACGGCAACCCTGTTATATGCACTGCCTAAAGGCCATAGATCTCAGGGCTTCCAGATTCCCTTTTAGCATGGGGAGCAATCTGACCCAGGATCCTGGAAGCCCAAGCTCTATCCAGCTGAGGCTCTCAGATCTAGGCTCCCAAGTCAACAGCAGGGAACTTGGAAACTCTGTGAACTTCCTTCCATGCCTTTTTCTCCAAATATTTGAGGTACTTGTATGCCCTCCCCCATTATAGTAGTATATCAGCACCTCACTATTTTAATGCATTTACTCTCACAACAGTAGGGGAATACTGTCATCCCCATTTTACAGATGGGCAGCTGAAGCACCGAAAAACTAAGTGAGGAAGACCATAAGGAGCAGGACACAGAAGATGATACATCCAGAGGGCACTAGGTAAAGAACCGCAAGAGACCTCACCCTAGCCACAGCCAGGTGGCAATTCCTGCAAAGCAAGCAAAAAGGAATAAAAAAAACCCTACATCTGGAACAGCTGATCAGGCAGCAACAAACCTACAAGGTCTCACTGTGACAATGAGCAAATGTATCTTCACTCAAATCTGAATCTTGGAGACAGTTTCCCACTTCTCTGGAGAATAATCTCCATTGACCACAAACAAGTAGGTAAGAGAGGTAGTGCAGTTAATCCCTGAAACAAAGGGCCTCAACCACCACTTCTTCATCCAATCCCCCATCTTGGGCAATCTCATCAAATGTGAACCGATACTAAAGGAAACCTCACTTAAACATCTGAGCAACAGAAAAGTAGCCCTCAAAAGAGTCTTAAGTTATATGCTATAGGCTATTCATCATCCAGAAGCTTACAGGAGGGTCAGAACATTCATAGACCTAAAATGACTCAAATGGATGAAGACAATGAGCTTCTGAAGACAAACCCTTGCTGTGATGGTAACATCCCAGTCCCAAAGGGACTTCCTCACCTCAGTTGATCTAGCAGCTACATGCCTCTTTATGTCCTCGTATGTCTGTGTCACCGACATACGAGGACATAAAGAGTTTTGTATAGGGATGGCCTGTGTCATAAGCAAATCTGAGTAGGCAGGCACTCAGATTTGCTTATGACACAGGCCATCCCTATACAAAACTCCACCATTCAGCCTCTCTTCTGCCCTTAGGGTCTTTAACAAGATACAGGTAATGGTCATAGCCAGACTTCAATCTCATAGCCAGACTGTATCCCTTCCTGTACAACATTTTTAATCAGAGTTCCAACCACAGCAGCAGACCATAGTGCCACATTTTGGACACTGCAGTTGCTTCAGCCACATGGTTTTTGTGATAAACACCAAGAAAAACTCTCTGATCCCTTCCACAAGGATAGCTCTGGGAGTGGACATAGACATTACTGAGGCAAAAATCTACCCATCACTGGACAGATTCAAAAAAATCCAGAACCTTACATCTACGCTAAAGAACACAAGGCCATCAGTGTCTCCAACTACTGGGCCTTTTAGTTTTGTGTATATAAGTCACCCCATGGGCAAGATCCCATTTCATGTGTCTCCAGGTGTTTCTCCTCAAAGTATGGACCCATTCCTTGGAACATATACAGTATCAGTTACTGGTCCCAAGACAGGTACTGGATTCCCTCAGATAGTGGGCAATCCCAAGTTTCTGCAAGGGTCCTTATATATGCCTTTTAGACCCACAGGTGCTCAACAGATGTCCACTTAGGGGGATAGGAGCATACCTGGGACACAGAACAGCACAAGACACCTGGAACTCCATAGAAGGGAATCAAAGCATCACCCGCCTGGAGGCTCAGCGCTGTCAAGCTCACCCTATGAAGGTTCCAAAGGGAAAGAGGTCTGAGCAGCTCTGTCTTCATTTACTTACTGAAGACAAGGCTAGAGAAGCTTTGCCTATCTCCAAAACCCATGAAGATCCTGAGAAGTATTCTTTTCCCCTGAATGAACATAAAGTATTTTTTTAAAATACTGTCATTCTTTTCTAAGACAGAGACATAGGAAGCTTACTTAGATATGCAATTTCTTTTACTGCTGTTCTTCTAAGAGAACATCTAAGAGTTTCAGACTCACTGAATGGCATCTTGCTCAGTTCAGTCCTGGAGTGATGTTCAAGGTAGAGGTGAGGCCAAGTATATCTCTTAGTTATGGTGGAACAAAAGGAGGCAGTTGAAAGGCCAAGACCGACGGATTCAAGGGACAAATATCTCATTAAGGCAGGATCTCTGGATGAACAAAAACCCAGGACAGAGGGAAGGGAAAATGAGTGGGACAAAGAACCATCTGAGAGGAACAGAATTAAATGAAGGCAGACTGCAAGAACTTGGGGAGATAAGACTGGATAAAGCCGCAAGAGTCACTTTCACAGGTAGAAGACTTCTAGCTAATTCAAACACACATAAAGTTCCCTCCTGTGGAGACAGTGTCTAGCTTCATGCCTTTTTCCATAGCTGTGGTGTCCTCTGGTCCCTAAAGCAATAAGTAATAATGGATACCTCATCTCCAAAACACCCAGAACAGTCTCCAATGGATGAGCCTATGACAGCTTATCACTAACTGGTGAGATACCCTTTTCTAGGACTATTGCTGGACATGGCAAAGTGGAGCCACTGTCCTCCAAGCCAGAAAAGAGACATGCCCATGAACACCATGCTACATATCTATATTTGTCAGTTCCTCTAATGAGCAATAAAGTTAGATGTCTGCTGGAGGGAGAAGAAGAAAGAAAATGTAGAAGTGTGGGGGAAGGAATGCCAGCAAGCCACAGAGGCCAAGGTTTTCCCCAAGTAATCTGCAGAGGAGTGAAAACAGGTTGTTTCTACAATGAGAGGCAAAATAAACAGAACTGCTTGTCAGTTACTAGGCTTACCAATAGGAGTTTTGACAACAAAGCTTCTCAGCAGCGAGCTACCTTTCTGGATGGGTGTGGTCAAACCAACAGTCCATTTCAGACTAATGGACTGCCTGTTAGAAATTTATATTCTCTGTCATCCCACAGACTGAGCAGATCCTATGCAACCACTTCAGTTAGATCAGAAAGTAAAAGTTTAGAGGTCACTTCTGAATAACAATCTCCTTCAAGACAGCTATGTACTTATATCCCTTAGGTCATTTGGCCTTGGTTTTGTTTAGCACATTTAGTCCTTCGGACTCACATAAAACATAACTGAAGTCTTCCTCACCATTTCTGATGTCATTCTTTTAGCTACAATATGAGTTACAGCTTTCCCATCATCTCTGTGTCCTCTCCTACGCCTCAGTATCCTTGGGGTCAGAGGTCCATGAGCTCTGTAATTCAGACCAAAATCTATGTGCTACAATTAGTTTTAGACAAAGCATTTCTGATGGTATGTAAAATAGTTTGACTTTAAGAAGTTTTATGCTGAATTTATTAGATTTTAACAGATACATACATTTAAACAGCATCTTCATGCATGACAAATGTACCAGACATCTCTAGCATCACTAAATTTTCACAGTGTTAAATGCAAGATATGCAAAAGCAGCACAAATGTGTTTAGACAAGTCACTTACCATTTAACTGCCATCTCCAGAATCCTATAAATTAATATATTTCATGAATTTGGCTTTAGGGTCCTGGGTTTTGACCCATGTTTGAAAAAAAACATGGAACTCTATTCAAATATTGTTTCTAATATAATCCATTCAAAAAGACTGTCTGATGATTACAGGTAAGCCAAAAAATATTTTAAAGCCATTTTCAAAAAGCATCTTCTAGCCTAGCTCAACAGTCTAACTCCATCTTTTGTTACAATATAATTCCTTTACTATACCAAGCCCCAATGAAATGTGAAAATGGAGTGTCCAAACAAAAACCTACCAAAAGAAACCGACACATTTCTTAAAATGTAGGAACATTGTAAAGTGTGATTATAGTTAGAAAAAGAACTCTTCAAATTATCTATGCTTCATATATTTTCCTCCCTCAGTATAATAATCCACTTTTATCCAGAGATGCAGGGCAGGGAGGAGGATTAGAAGACATTGGGAGAGGGGACAGGACAGAAACAGAAGAGGATAGGGATAGGCTTGGTGCAGGAAGGGAAGAAAAGCAGGAGCAAAAGTATCTGAAGCCACTAGACCACACTCATCAGCAGAACCTGGAACTAAACCCATTATTCTCAAGTCTCAATGGTACTTTGCTATCTAGTAAATCACTGTGAAATCCACTGAAAGTATGCATCACCAATCCCCATCTAGTGGCAGTCCCATACAAAAGATAAACAGCCATCTATTACTGTCAGCTATGTTACCTCAAGTAATAGAGAGCTGTGCCGTGAACCAGAAGAAGCCAAATATGCTGCTGACCTATGTAGGGGGTAAATCTGTTCCCTCATAAAGGAATTTGTTTTTGAAATTTAAGTTTAAAAAAAGGACTTATTACATAAGACATTAAACTAACAATAATGTTGCAAACTCAAGCATTCAGATATTAGAAAATGTTAAAATTAAGTTTTCCTGTGCAGACTTCAGAATTCAGCCTTTGTGCATATGTTATGATAGAGTTTAATTACGTGTTTATGAGTATTTTTTCCCTAAAGAACTCCTGCCTCATTTTAAGTTCACAGGACAAACTGTGCTATAGGAATGAATCAAGGTTGTGTACTAAGAGAGACTATTGTAGGACTGCTGCCTCATTTGTTGCAGAAGCTGGAAGATGTGTAGTGAATGAGGCAGAGAACTACAGGGAAAAAAAGATGATCTTATCACTAAGGCAGCTGAATAACATTATGGGAATTTAATTCTATTCCTGACTCTGCCACAGAGTTCCTATGTGATGCTAGGTATGTCACTTAGAGAAAACTTTTCACAGGTGGTCACTAATTGTGCATTCCACATTTTCTAGGTACCTGGCTTGAGACACATATGGGTTCATTTGCGTTAAGTGCTGAGCCCACATAACTGCAATTGAAGTCAATGGGTGCTGTACTTTCAACATATAAAGTGTTATAAAATGCTAAGTACTCTAGAAACAAGGCTTCTGAAATTCAGCACCTGAAATTAACTGACCCTTCTAACAATTTTGAACTTAAGCTTTGTACCTCAGTTCTCTATCTGGAAACTGGGGATATCACCGTCTCGCCTCTCAGGGAGTGTTGAAGATTAATTCAATAATGTTCATAAAGAACTAAGATACCTCAATGAGAAAAATACCATGAGCAAATTAATACTTCTGTTCAAATCCTGCACTGAGTACCGTGTGCAGTAAATAATGATGAGGATAGAAATAAATAGTGAACCACCTATCCTGTGCACTGAATGATGCAGAGGTCTCCTGAGGGGAGGGAGAGTGATAACATAATTAAAGACTGTCATAGAGCATATGCACACCAGGACCCATGGTTGTGGGCAAACCTAAGTGGCATTTGCCAATTTTTGAATGCTTGACTTTGCAACCTTCTTTTAACATAGGGGTTTTTAATAGAATATGGATTTAAAGTACACATTTTTATATAGTGAAATACTGCAGTTCAGACAGAATCTGGATAAGGACTGAAGTATGATGATAAACTAAAGAAAAATCAAAGGACAGATTTTTCTAAATTTAGTGATTTAATAGTTCCACTGGAGAGTAAGTAGCAATCTGTTGGTTACCTTAATTAATGTAATAATTCCACAGAGGAAGATGTCACGGTCTCAACCACTGGCAGGAAGCTTTTAAATTCATAGTTTATAATTAATTACAGTGCTAGTTAATTTCTGTTAACAGTTAGAAAGGACAAGCAAGAAATTATGTTGTTTAGAACTGATTTTGTTGTAGGGCCTCAAGTATGAGCTAGTAACTATAGATTAGAGTGGTTCTCAAACTATGGGGCGCATCTGGGAATGTGTCAAGGGAGGTGTGAGCTGTGTGTTTTTTTTGTTTTTTTTTTTTTTTTAAAAGTTCGAGCTGTCAGCCCCGGGTAGCTGGGGCTTAGGCAGAAGGGCCATGTACAACTAGAAGGTGAGGGAAGGGGATAAAGAGGACAGCCAGAGGCCTGCCATACCAGGGCTCTCCCCCACCCTCCTCCAATCCTTCACCAGGATATAGCGTGGGCTCTCCTCCTCTCACCCCCACCAATTCTTCATCCAGAGGCAGCAGCAGGGCTCCGGTTGTCAGCCACAGGGCAGCAGCAGCATAGAAGTAAGGGTGGCAATGTGAAAAGTGGTATTTGTCAATATCACTTTTCACAGCAGACTTCACTCCCCATTGCCACCCTTACTTCTGTGCTGCTGCTGCCCTGGGGTTGACAACCAGAGGGTGGCAATGGGAAGCGAAGTCTGCTGTAAAAAGTGATATTGACAAATACCACTTTTCACATTGCCACCCTTACTTCTGCGCTGCTGCTGGCACAATGCTGCCTTCAGAGCTGGGCGCATGGCCAGAGGTATATGTATTTGTGAGGCAGAGGCCGTAAATGACTATAGACACAACGAAAGGGGACTCAGTCAAATAAGTTTGAGAACCACTGCTATAGAGCTTACCTGAGGCGAAGGTCCTCCCATATTTTCAGCAATCCACATAGCATTACTAATTCATAGTATTTTTTCCAACATTCAACAGCTTCTTCTGCTGTAGGTTCTTCTTTAATATTACTTTGGTACTGAATCAATTCCAAATGCATGTTTTTATACTTCTCCAGATTTTTTCTAAAACGTTGACCAATTGGAGCAGGAATAGTTCCATTCTCAATATCACACCAACTGTGAAAATAAAAATAAAGTTATACTTCTGTCATAGGGCATACAAGCTCCATACTGGCAAGGAGGGGGTTAATTAAGGACTCTGGACCCAACTGGCCCCTCATCACTACACCTGCAGCAGATCTCATGTATGGAGAGGGGAGTTAAAAGAAGTCCCAGCTTAGTGCGGGGCTGCCCAGGAAGAAAAGCAGAGCTCTGCTTCTTTGTTGCTGAGGAAAGCCTGGTTTCAGCCAAGAGTCAGATATAGCTTGCTCTCTGGATGAACCTTCCAAAGGATGAGATGACCAGGCCGAGGAAGACTGACCAAAAGGTCTGGCTGCATGAAGACATGCCCTAAATAGAAGGGCAGGATCCTGCTGAAAATTCCTTGGATGACTGATTTTGAGTTCATAACATTTCTTTATTTTTGAACTTCAATACCCCAGATGAGGTAGGACTCAAGTATGCCTTAGCTGGAAGGCTAAAGCACCAATGCAGCAGACCCCGTGAGAGATGGCAACTGACTGTCGGAGACTCCATGACAAGGTGAATAGTTCTCCAACGGACCATGAGGGGACCCCTCACAGCTGCTTTAGAAGAACACCCACCCACACACAAAAACCTCACTCTCTTTTTTGAGGTAATATACTTACAGTTTAATTCTCTCTTCTACCAGTGCCGCATAGGTCTCACAACTTTCATTTTCATCCCAATCTCTCCAAAGGAAGTCATAGAAAAACCTAAAAGATATATTAACATTACAGGGAGTACCCAGTATACATCAGGGTTGAGTTCCTGAAAAGAGCAATGGATACTGAAACAACGGATACCGGGGAATTTAATTTTTCCCCGTAAGAAATAATGGCCTACCCCCGCTCCACCCTAATCCTGCCTCTTCCTATCCAGTTCTGCTCTTTCCTCCAAGCTCACCCAGTCCCTGCTCCTCCTCCTCCCTCCCTGCACCTCCTGAGCACCAGGGAAGTACCCAAAGAAAAGCTCTGCAAAAACTGCAGCAACAGATATGTGGATCGGGACCAACATAAATCGGAACACATTTCCCTACAGGTGAGCAAGAGATACAAGAAACGACAAATAAGAGAAGTATACCAGGGACCCTCTGTATGATACTGCCACCACATTTGCTCTTGCGTGAGAAGCAGGAAAAAAAAAAGCTTCCATATGTTGTTTTGGCAATCAACTTTTTGATCTCAAGTTGTAAAAAATATTTTGACTTCATAAAAAGCTGCAACACCACAAATCTTATTTCTCCACAAGAAAAATCTGCTTAATTTGTGCAGTCTGATTTCTCTCTTCACCTCACCGGCAGCCTTAAGTAAAATCTCTACAGCTCTTCTATAAGTTCATCCATATGGTTGTTTATGGCTGTTCAAAAGATAAAATTTAGTTACCTATCCTTCATTTTTCCTTCTCTGAAATGGGCACCTGGTGCTCCATAAACTGTTATAACTATGTTATTCCTCTTCATCTTCCAAGCCTGAAGACTAAAAAATAAACTCCACTAGTTTCACAATGTAGTGCTGGCAATAAGAGCTGATAAGAGAAGTGACTGCCTCTCTCTAACTCCCCAATCAACTACTCATGCTAAGATGACAAATTATGAATTCCGACCATAGCACAGGGAAATGGAAGAGATTGCTTACAGCAAAAAAAGATCCTAATATGAGGGAATCGCAAGATTTCTCCATCTCTCTGCAGGAATATTCCATAAAGAGAAAAATGGAAGAACTGAGACATTTCCCCTCCAACTGGAAATTAATGCAATTAGGTGACAACCTAGGAGAGAACTCACAGAGCACCAGCTGCCCTCTTAAGAGAAGGAAAAGTTACATGTAGGTAAGTAAATTTAACCTTTCTTCATCATGGGTATCTGGTGATCAGTAATCCATTACAACTGTGAAGTAGCCAGCAAAATATATCTACATAAACAGGAGGGAAACTGGAAACATCAAGAGTGAACCACAAGGCAAAAACAGCTGCTTGAGGATAGGTTTATTTTGTTTATTTTACTTTTCTTCTGCCTTCCCTCAGCATGTGAGGGGTTTTAATGAAAGAAAGCCAAGAGAGAGTTTGCAGGACCTTTTGTCCAAAAGTTATATCAAAGACAAAACATCTATTTTAAAACAATAAAGGAATGCATTGAAGTCCACATAGCTATACTACAAAATTACTTCAACAAAGCACTATACTATTCGGCCCAGGAAATGGACATATGCCTGAACTTCTACAGGAAGGGGATCTTTTATGAACAAACTGTAGGCCTGACAAACTCCTTAATTTATCCATCTAGGAATAGTGGCTAGGATGTTTTTGTTGCAACCTTTCTTAGATCATCCATCTAATATTAAAATTGCATCCGATTTTCTTCAAGAATTAATTTTATGTAAACAGAATTTAAATATCCCAGCATCTAAAAGCAAGTAACTGTTTCTTTTAGTGGTAGAAGAACACAGAATACAAGGAAAGCAAATAGATTAGTTCAAGTGGAAACCATAATTTCAGGGGATACAATTCTGGTGCAGGCCTGAGAATCATTTCATCGGCAAAAAACCGCACAGATAGATTCAAATATTCATGGATAAAGCCACCCAAACTTTAGACTAGATGACCCTTGAGGTCCTTTCTAATCCTGTGGTTCTATCCATCAACTAACTCTCCTGGCCAATGTAATTGCAAACAGATAAAATGTTTTAATAAGTATGGGGGAAAACTCCCCCATATGTTTAGGAAAAAATAGATTATCTGTAGCATTAAAGTATTCTACTAGTCTCCTAAAAGCATCTATGCAGAGGGACAGCTTTAAGGAATTGGGAAATGTGAGGGTGTTGCAAAAAATGTTAGAATTGGAAGGAATATGCTACAAGTAGCCTAATATTGAGACCTGAACTTTCAGGAAGATTGTATCTTAGTCTTAGCAAGTGCCTATCAAGAAGGAACTCCAATATATATCCTTTCAACAGCACCATGAGAATCAAGTCCTCAAAATTCTATGAAGTTGCCAGATCTGTGGACAATTTCTAGATTTGACTAGGATGATCCATGAGTTCTCATGACTATTCATGATCTAGAAGGCAAAAACTTCCATTTCCAGGCCAAACACTTCATGTGCTGAGCCTGAGAGGATCAAGTTTCCATTTCACCAGGAAGTTTGAAATGCTTTTGTGGACACAGACACTAAGGTGACTTACTGAAGGCCTGAATTAACCTTTTCAGAAGACTGAGCAACCCCCAATATATTGGGCTATCCATCTTAACTGTGGTGAAGTCTGCTGCTTCTGCAGCTATAGCCTTTGCTGCTGCCCCAGTCTATGACCTGCTCCTTGAAGAGACAGAGGAATGCTTTAAAAAAAAGAAATGATAGAAAGAGTTGACAAAGAGGGAGGGATAGCTGAGTTGAACATGCTCTGACCTTAAAGCCTTACTGAAGTAGTTTTAAAGTTGTGGAACAAAACTCTCCTTCCTTCCTGCTAATATTTTAGCACAGGATTGCAGCCATTTGGATTGTCCATTGAAGATGGCAAGCTAATGATGTAAGCAACTAGACACCCAGCAATGTCACTTGAATGAAAATTGTTGTCTGGCTCAGTAAAGTGGCAGGCTAGACCAGTCTAGAACACATGAAAGGAAACTGGAAGAGAGAAGCTGTCAAGGCTTAATCCCACTCTGGCAATTGGAGTGCAGAAGGTGGAGGCCTGCAAGGATTTTAAAAATTAATACTTGCCACTCCAAGCTTATATTACACTCACAAAGTTACAGCTTTGCTCTGACCCTGACTTGGTAAACACTGCCACCACCCAAATGCAAAAAAACCCAAACTTTGAACCCAGGAAGGAGCACTTGAGAATTCCTCCCTGTGAGGTGCCCTCAAGCCTTTTCACCCACCCCCCACCCTGGGGAAGAGCTAAGAAAGAAAACAAAGGAAATTAGCTGTTGCCAGCAGCTAATTAAACAACATACACAAACCTCTTAGGGACACAAAAATCCAATCCTGTTCTTAAATCTAAAATTTATTAAAAACAAAAAGAAATACATTTGTAACTTAAAAGAAACAATTACAAAAATTAAGCATCAAGATAGCTCTCTTGAAGTTCATCTTAAAGATTACAAGCAAAACAAAGCATCTGGGGTTAGCACAGAAGAGATCCACAAGCCAAAATACAGAAATAAACCTGATTGAGTCTACTTAAACATTTCCTGTCTAATGATTTCTTCTAGGTATGGAAGATGAATTTTCATACCTGATTCAAGCATTCCTTCTTATAGCACTGCTGCTCCGTGTCTCCTTCTCTAGAGAACAGACAAAGGGGAAGCTTTTTTCCCATTTTAAAAAATTCTAGCCTCCCAATGGCTCTTTTGGTCAGGTGCTCACTCTTTTTCCTTTACCTGGGGAACTTTGTTAACCCTTTACAGGTAAAGCAAGCAGAGAATAGCCAACCAAGAGGGACTTTATAGCTAACTGGCTGGATGGGTGTTCATGAAAGAGCTACCCCCCACCTTTCATTTATTACAGAAGCTCAGTCACATCTCTACCTGCAGATTCCAGCTATTTTGATGGTCTATTACTGATACAAGCAGGATGCTTGCAGGAGGGACCAAGATACTCTGCTGCACTCATAAGAAAAGTCAGCAGGAGTGATAAAAAGGCAAGCTGAGTTAGGCCACACTGAGATAAGGGAGGCTAGATAGAAAACTGGTCTACCGATACTGACACGCTAATAGTATGGGCTAGATCACTCTGCATCCTGAAAAATAGAAAAATAAAATCAAAGTGGTGGCAAGGGAAGAGAAAGCAGCGGTAAAATGAAGGACTACACTAGACCACACTATCATGACACTTGAGGAAGCCAGGTTAACAAAAGGCTAGCGGGCATCAGCAGGCTGGACAAGGCCACTCTACTGATTCACTGAGGAAAAGACAGCAGAATGAGCTTCCAACATAGCTTCCATTTCTCATGGAAGTGGAGTTTCTCCCATCAGCATAATATCATCTTCACAAAAGCACTACAATTGTGCAGCTGCACTAGTGTAGCTATGCCACTGCAGCTTTTTAAATGTAGACCTGCCTTAATCTACTAGGGACATCAATAAGTGGAAGAAAAAAGAAATATGCACAATGGAAGTAACTCCTGTTTAGAGAAGAGTCCTAGGGGAACCTCTAAGTTCTTTGAACAGAGGTGAAGCAGTTGGGCATTAGAGGCAATCAATTTTGTGAATATCTCCAACTTGGTGACACTACAGTGTGAAGCTAGAAAAAAATGGTGAAATATTTTCAAGTTGAAATGATTCATTGAAAGAAATCCTTTTCTGCAAACAGTTTCAGTTTCTACACATTAACAAGCATTTTGTTAGAAAATTTCTGACTGGCTCTATTCAGGATACAGTACTGCAGACCTTGAAAACCCCATGTGGTTGGTGTATTAAGATAAAAGGGTCAACACCTTTAGAGTAAGAAAATCAGAAGTGTTAAGGCAAAGCACCAAAATCCTGATAGAGCTGCTGAACCTCAGGTCCAGAAGCTGTTCACTCCTGGCCTAAGTAAATCCAATCAAATTGCAAGGGTTTTTTTGTGGCATTAACTGGACTTCATCAAAATACTTTTTCATCCTTACCACTTTTTAAACTGAGACTTCCGTTTGTGAATACTCTTACACTATTAATGAAGCAAAGTAAATCTTTCTATTTTAGGTACGGTTCCTCAGTTAACATTTTAGCATCTCTGAATGGCAAAAATACAAGGGAAAAAGCTAAATACCTCACAACATCCAAAGCCTGGGCAATATCAAATACTGCCATATCCTGCCCCTCGACAGGGTAGATTTCCAGCAGAGGTACACAATGGTCCAGTTCATCCAAAACATTATCAACAAGCTCTCTTGGAATATTTGCAATATTAGAGGAAAATGGTTCAGCAACAGATACAGAAGCTTTCAAGTGAGATGAGGTGTTCTGAGATGGTTTGCAAGCAACCTAAGACATAAGAAATATATAGTTCATTTTTTTTTAAATGTCTATTTCTTTGTTAGTGTGATCCCGCAATACTGCCACACACAAAGTTCTTATTAACTTTCATGGGAGTGACACCTGTAGAAGCGGTCCATACTATAAAACTAAAAGTAATTAGTGAAAATGACATCTTCCTTTAATTTTTCTTTAAAGCAGTAGTATGATTTTAAGAGAAAATGATTAATTTGCTAAAGAATAGGTAAATTGAAAATTATGAGTATTTAATCTAAACACTACAAACAGCTGTAGAGGCCAGTATTTAAAACTAAATGAAATGGCACATTTTATCAGTTCTAAGCAATAGTTCCTGAATTTACGTTTATAAGAATCATGATTATACTTAAGACATACATTCAAGGTTGCCTAAACAATACTAAGTATTTCCACATTAAATACCCTTTTCAATTGCCTCTAACATTGACAAGCCTTTACCTTTCAGGCTGAAATTTTCCAAGTCTGGTCTCAGCGTGAAAAGAGATTTTTTTTTTAAAGTCTGAATAAAAATTCTCAGAAGCAGCTGAACCAAAGAAGGGAGAGATTTATTAAAAATCCATTTGTTTTTGAATAGTTCTAAGTATCTCAATGGCTTGGACTAAAAAGTTGAAATTTGCCAAACTGACATCATTAGGTTGACTATGTGGAAAACTGCAACTCAGAGGATTTAAGTCATTGTAGATATACAAGGCCAAGGCCTTGGGACAGTCAGCCACATTCCATTAGCCCTGTGCAGGGCTGGTCAAAAGAAGTAGTAGCCAGCAGTAGAGGGCTGACTGAAAGTGAGAGCATAAGATAGGCAGAGGCCTCTGGAAAGTTCCAGGAGAGAAGGCCAGGGAGTGGCTATTTAGGAAGAAGCAGGGAACTCAGGAGCTCAGAAGGAACTGAGGTGAGAGTGAAAAGGAGTCTGGAAAGAGTGAAAGCTGAGCCCAGAATATGGGTGGAATGCTTGAGTCAACGGAAGGAAGACAGGGAGGAGGGGCTGGGCCCAGTTTGAGACTAAGACCAAGTGTTTGTTCTGGACTTGTATACCCCAGAAGGGGCAGACTTTTTGTTAATGGCTTATCCAGAAGGTCAAGTCCAAGAGAGAAAAGCAAGGCAGAGCCACTGCAGGGTAGTCTATGACCCCACCACAGTAGATAACCAAATGAATGTAAGGCAAAAAAAGCTAACAAAAATATTGGGCGTATAAACAGGATAAAGATATTCCCTCAGCATATGCTGGTGACAAGACTATGTGTATATGAATACACTATCTACTGATCCAATCCATCAGGGGTTGCTTTGTCACATCTAGACTAGATGTGATAAATCAATCCCTGAGCATTCTCCCGTCAACTTCTGTACTTCATCGCTGCGAGAGGCTCAGGCAGTCGACGGGGGAGTGGCAGCAGTTGACTCACCACTGTGAAGACTCTGCAGTAAGTGGATCTAAGTACATCAACTTGTGCTACGTTATTCCCATAGCTGAAGTTGCGTATCTTAGATCAATCTCCCCTTTCCCCCCAGTGTAGACCAGGGCTATCACTGAAATGGTGTCCTGTTCTCACAAAATTAGAGCATTCAAAGATGACAGAAATTATTCAAGATCTGGAAGACACATCTTACAATGAGAAATGTGAACTCAATCTATTTAACTATTTATAATTAAGGTTAATTATGAGCTGTAAGTTATGTTCCTACGTAGGGAAATCTTAAAATCAGAGAGTGGATGTCTTTCTAAAAGATATGAGCTAGTTCAATTATAAATTATTGGACTCCGTAGTGTTCATTTACATATTGTACTTGGTGAAGTTTATGGTATGTATTATCCAAGTGGTGGTAGCCCAGAATAGATCAAAGTGGTCCCTTCTGTTCTTAGAAATCTCTCAATCTAGGTACCGATTTGGGAGGGCGACCTCTCACATATATAGTCTTTCCCAAGCCTACTAAAAGGTATTTACCAACATGACAGCAAAGCAAGAGAGGCAGCAGGTAGGTATAGCCCAGAAAGGAAGAGGGATAACACTGAGTATGTTTGGTGGTTTTGCTTTTGGGCTCATCCAAAAGACCCTTCTAAACATCAGATGTGCAGATTTTTTTCATTTATTTTTTTCTCTTTACGGTATTTAAAGGATGCTCCCTTGTGAAAAGCTGTAATTTTTTTAATTCTCTCAATTATGAAGAGCTCAAATTGGCCATGTCCCTTTAAAACATATCCAACCTGCATATGAAGTGAAATGGGCATTGATACCCTGGCACCTCAATATTCACCATCATGTAATTAGGGTGTTTTCTACAACGTATGCCTTGTGAAGTATCATTCTAACAATCTTGATCTCCTAGATATTAATGTCTTGTTGGATTGTATGTGATAGCATTGTATGTGAAGTTATGAAGTTTGACTATGTCTGTTACTGAAATATGTTGTGAGGTTGAAAATACTCATAAGTAGCCTTTCAGTTACAACAGTAAAAAAAACAACGTTAAAGGCTTGTTGAGGAAACACACACAAGCACAAGGATTACCCCAGGAACTATGTACAATAGAAACTTCTCAGAGACAGCACTACACAGTGTTTAACTCAAGTCACAGCAAAAGAGCTTTCTAGCAAGTGGGAAGATATAAAAGTAGGAAAATGACATCATGATAGGACCTCACTCTCCCTACAACACACCTGGAACCACCTGCAGAATAAAGGTGAAGAAGGGGTGGCATGGAATTGATGGTTCCAGACTAAAGGGATTTCTAACCTGTGTATGAAAAACTGGGAAACCCAAGCTGCAAAGCCAAGGCAACTTGTGGCTTAAGAATCTGCCAGCCTGTTTATCACTCAGGGTGAGAATTTGCTAATTCATATTCTACATATCTAGTATGTTAAGCTCAGTTTGAGGTTTTGTTTATTTACTAGATAATCTGTTTTGATTTATTTGCTATCATTTATAATCACTTAAGTTTAACAACTACAAAAGGATAGATTTGATGTTTTAATCCAAACCAGTATGCATTTGACTAAGGTGTCTGCGGAAAATCTCAGCTCGGTTACCAAAACTATGCATGGTCCTCTTCACATTGAGGTTAAGCCCATATATTGGCCATATTTGATCAGGGCAGAATGGTACTGTTCTGGGGTCCTAGGCTGGTGGTTAGAGAGCCTGCATGTGACTGCAGCTCGGTGTGTCCCTACCTGCGTAAATGCTGGTAAAAGTGCAAGCTTGGAGGGCTTTGCAACTTGTCATGGCAACACAATGTGAGAGGGAGCTGGTGAATCAGAGGGCTCAGTGATACCCCAGTTCTATGTTGCACCCCAGGGAGGAATCTATCACACGAATCCTGGGATGAGCGGGGGAATATGGCATGTACTCTCATAATTAAAGACTACTGTAATGTTTATAGGAGCAGAAGTTACGATTGTGTTTGAGAACTTCCTAGAAACATTTGAAAAAACTCAATGATAATTATTGTGCAAGATGCTATAAGTCTTGCTTATTTTTCCATTAAACTTTAAAAACCTAAATGTTTTATTTTAATGATAACTAATTAGAATGAAAAAATAAAAAGGAAAATTACTTCAACACATATTCCAACAAAAGGTATAAGGACATCTTCAGAATTAATAAAAAAAAGCTCTGGATTAGTCTTCCAGACTCCATGCCATTTTTCTTTCTTCTTCAATTTTTCCAAAAGATATTTACTCATTGCTTCATTGGCATCGTCTGCCTATTACATGAACAAAGAGAAAAACATGTCACCTATCTTAAAGGCACTGCACTTTTAACTAAAAATAATTTCATATAAAACTTCACTGTAATTATAAAATGTTGTACATCACTCTCAGGGCAGCAGAGAAGGATACAATGGGGAAGAGGAGGGAGAAGGAAAGAAAATAAGAATAGGGCGGAGAGCAAATACACTCTCCTACAGGAAAGAAAACAAGCAAAACAAAAGGAGTGAAACCCACTGCGGAGGAAAATACTTTTTAAAAGGTTAACTGACCTTGTTAAAATTACAGTACACACACAGTTACTTCATTACTTTACATCGGAGTACTGTGAATGAATGTACTGACAAATAATAACCAAATGCCTAAATTTTATTACGTTGCGACTCTTCAGGGAAAGAAGATGGTTTTAAAATACCTTTCTAGTTTATCAGAGACAGTCATTATAACGAAGAAAGGAGGTAACACTGTCTCAAAACAGCACAGTGGGGATCACTGAACAGCCTTTCAATTAATTCTGTCAAGTTTCAATATTCTAAAGCGTAACTTACCCTCAAAAACAACACAGAAAAAGATTAAGGCTCCGTGCACTGCTACTGTGTACACCATTCTATTTTTAAACAAATCTCAGTTGACTGACGACATAGATTTCATATCTATGAGGTGTGCAACTTTTCCCAGAGGTGGGCAATTTATTTTATTTTACAGAGAAATAAAATGTCAGTAGTTTCTTGTATTAACACCATGGTGAAGTAGACTTGACACAGCTAGTACCTAACAAAAGAGACAAGGTGGGTGCCATAATATTTTTTATTGGACCAAATTCGGTTGGGAAGAGATACAAGCTCTCAAGCTACACCAAGCTCCTCTTCGAGACCTGTGTAAGCTACAAAGCTTGACTCCCTCACCCACAAAAGCTGGTCCAGTAAAAGATGTCACCTCTCCCATCTTGTCTCTTTCATATCCTTGAGCTAACAGGCCCAATAAACACCAGAGCACTCTGCAAGCGTGTTCTCCAACCTTACAGCTGCCGCTTCTTGGATTTTTATTTGTCTTCCCGGGCCCTCCCCGTCCATCTGCCATTTTCTTCTCCCTTCCCTTCGTTCCCATTGCTCCCCCGTCCCCATTACAGTCCTCACTCCTCCTCCCTTCTCTCGGGGACAGCGGCCGGAGCGCATGTTCGCATGGTCCCTGATGCGCATCTTGCGTTGGCTGGAGCTGTTTACCGTCTGAGGGCGGACACGCGTGGGGCTGAGCGCGCCTCGCCTCTTCGTATGCCCTGAAGACCGCCCCCATCCCCGCCCCACAAGGGAACTCCCTCCCTCGCAGGCGGCCTCCAGGGAACTCCCCACCGGCCCCGGCCAGTGCTGCGCTCAAGGGCGCGGGCCCCGCTCACCTTGCAGCCCCGCAGCAGCGTATCGCAGTACAAGGCCACCTTGTCCCGCCCTGACACGGCCCCCAAGTGAGACGGGTACTGGGCCGGCAGCGGGTCGGCCTCCGCCTTTTCTCCGCCCTGGCTGGAAAGGAGCGGCCGCTGTCTCCGCCCAGCACCGGACGAGGGGCCGGCAGCCCATGAGCGGGAGGTCTCGCCCGAAGCTGGAGCCACCTCGGCCGCCCCTTCCTCGGGGCCACTCGAGGCCATTGCTTCACACAGCCAGGCGCCCGGCGGCACCGGGCCGTTACCCGTTGAGACGGAACTACAGCCAATGGGCGGCCGGCGCGGGACACCCAGCCAATGGGGACCTGTATCGTGACCACGGACGGTTAGCAAGACTCCGCCTCTTCTGCTCTGCTCTTCCCTCCAAACTAACCGCGCGCACGAGGTTACTCGTGACCACTTCGTGCGCGTGACGGGGCGGGGCTTCAACTGCTCTTCTTTGCGTCTCAGATTTCCTGTCTCTACCGCTCCACGTCGGAGCACGGGGGCGGGTCCTGCTCTCATCTGTGGAACTGGGGTTCGGGGGATTCAGCCTCCTTCCCCCTTTTTCACCCCTCCCCCAATGAGAGTCTTCCGCATGAGCCTCTCCCCCTCCACGGTCCTTTCTACTTGCTTGTGGCCGGGGTGTCCCCGTTCTGGCCGTTGGTTGTGTAGCCTGGTGGCCATTCATGGGCCATGACTCCCTTAGAGCTGGTTAGGTGGGTGGCAGAAGGGCTTTGTTTGTAACCTGATTCACACCCTGAGGTGCTGCACCGCACATGAGGTGACTCCCTTGGTTCTGCAGGGAGGGGGTCGATTGGAACACCAGGTGCCAGTATGTGCCGCTTCATTGCCCACTAAGCAAAGCAGCCTGCTGGAGACCTTCTCCCAGATGCCCTCCCCTCCTCCACAGCCTGAGCCAAGTGGCTTATGGGGGTGCCAAGGCCTAGTGTGCTGCACTGCATCATTGCCTACGGGACCCAGCACATGCTGATCCAGCACCACCACAGTAAGGTGGCAATTTCCATACGTTCCTTAGGAATATATAGTTCTCTCTTTAGTGGAAACAAGTAAAGAAATCCATGCGGAGACCTGTTAACCTCTCTACTTCAGAACAACATGCTTGGGTGACAGCAAATGTTAGCTTCATGTGTGCTTCCTGTCTAGCATCACCTCTTGTTGATAAATAATTTCTGGGTTCTTCATCTCCCCATACTAGCAGAAATCACTGGAAACCAAGAGCAGCCTGAAATGGTGCTTAAGGGATAGACACAGCTTGTGGATTCTGTTTGACTTATAAGGTGGTGTATTTTTTGACCATCCCTGTTCCAAGAGTCTTCAGAAATTGACAACTTCTTAGACTCAGACCTATCTAAAGTAGTAGTGTAAAAGGAGAACACTGAAATTATCTGACATCATTTTCCTGTTTAATGACTTCCTCATTTGATCTAACTAACAATCTCCTCATTTGGACTAACTAACTCCTGTTTACACTCTTGAACCTAAATAAATTGGTAATACTGACAGGGAAAGATGAGTAAAACATTGTGGGAGAACATCTGCCACCTTACACGCCCATCTGGAAGGACATTTTGTTAGATAGAATTTGGGGTCAGTATGGGAAAAATGTTAGCTGTTTAGTATAATAATTTACTTCAGGGGAAAACTTAAGATATTAATCATACATTTGTCCATCCTTAGTCATCCTGGACTTTCTGTCTGAATATCCAGATGTTACTAAAGTAAGACCTAGCCAGCTGAGCTCAACTGATGAAGAGCAAATAGCTCCTTTTGCCACATTGCCCCATATTTGTGCATCTGAAAGAGTGGAGTTTATTTGTTGCAAATCCTGTGCACATGTATTTGGGATCTGTATCAGTAAGACCCTTACATCCTGGCTCATTTTGTTGACCTCAGACCTGGTAACTCATTCAATCTAGCTCTTTCAGATAGATCTGAATCACTTTGGAGACCAGGGAGAGTAGCTGGAATTGACTGGTGCCCTAAAGAAAGGTGGGGGTAAAGAGAGGAGAAAGACTTTTAAATATTTTCTCAAATGACAGCAAAATGAAAAAAAAGACTCTGTGTGATTATGAATATATCTATGTTCAGTTAGTTCTCTGAGGAATTATTTTTTCTCATTTTTTCTTGTTTATTCTACTTTGCCAGCAAAAATTGAAGGGCGTAGCCTGAGAATACCCTCAGGGAGCAAAACTCGTTGAATCCAGTTTTGCACAATATATATCTTCTTTGTCATGGAACAGAAGTTGAATATTCTTGTTTATATTGTTTTGTCTGGTTTTGTTGTTGTTAGCTTGATTTTGCTATATATAGCCTCAAATTCCATTTGTAACATGGGAAGGAGTAAGTGGATAAATGATGCCAAGGAAAGCAGCTGGAGATTGTGATTCCCATATATAAATGAAGGGAAATCTTGGGGGACCTACTCCTGAAAACAATTTGAAAAATGGATGCAGACTGGAAGTGTTCTAAGGCCAAAAGAAATGACATCCTTTCCTGGTTTTTCCTCTTTCTTTTAGTTTAATTTCCTTAGATCAGATGATTAGAACATTCTCAATTCTCTTGCTCCTTCCCAATGCCTGAATTAACTGTTGTAGAAGCAGTACTCTGTCTTTCTAAGGACAAGAGGCTCTCTTTCTTCTGGATGATTTTATCTAACTTTCTCTTCCTGTTTTCTAAATGCTTTTTCCCTGAAATCTCTTTTCTATATCCTCTCTCCAGTTTTCTGCTTTATCTATTTTCTCACCCATCTTATTTTCTTTCTTTTACCTCTCATAGCTCTCCTTCCCTTTTTCCCCTCTATATTTGTCTGGCTGGGTTACAAACCTGTTCTCATTCGCCATGGTTGGTCTTCTGCTGATATGAATTAGCTCAACCATTTGCAACTATTCTTCCTCAGATACCAAGAATACCCCATAAATCATTGCCCTGATCCCAGCAGCCTCTCCTTTGCAGTTCTGTGGGAGCTTATGCAAAGGCCTCTCCTTTGCAGTTCTGTGGCACATCTCAGGAAGACTGTTTGTGAGTGACTGAATGCAGGGTCACACAGTAACTGAAAAAATATTGAGAATCCCTGATTGTTTTCATCTATATGCCAAACAATTTGGCACCTGAAAGATGCAGAAATGGGAAAGTGTTTATGGAGGATTCTGGGTTATGAAAAACAATCAATTGAGTGACAAGCAGCAAATAGAAAAGCAACATTAGACAGTGCTGATGTAGTGTGTGACAAAAAAAAATTATTGGAATAGATGAGATGAACTAGGAAAAGGCAAATGCAAATATCCAAAAAAGTTAATAGACTTTATTTAAGAGAGATAAAGATGAAGAAACCATTGGTATAACTGTGGAAGAATTACACTCACTACCTTTATAGAACCCCCAAAATAAGTGTAGAAACTCTTGAAATTCATGATGGAATTGACTTTTGGTGCTTGATAAACCTTTAATATCTTACAAAGCCATAACATGTAATCTTTCTCCTCTAACATCCCTATCAAGGGAGGGTATTTTTTTAGTTTTAAGTTTATATAAATGAGAGGCTTATACATTCAAAAATATACACATACAAAATTCTAGACACAAATTTAAGTGTCCAGATTGAGGCCCAGTTGAAAATGGGCCCTACATGTTTAATACTATTTTCGTATAATTACTGTATCAGGATTTTTAAAGCCCTGGTGCCTTTTTTAACTATAAAGTGAAAGGAACTTTGGTGATGAAACCTGAGTTGCTAAAAGTCAGTAAACCATTAAAATGGACTGTATGGTAAACCAACCTAAATTCTGATGTTTAACTTCCTGATAGCAAACAGCTGCAGTTCAGAAGAGTCAAAAATTATTATTTTAAAATGACATAGTGCATGAAGCAAAGGTGACCTCAGAGACTGAATTGCTTGATTAATGCTGCAGTTGCACCTGCTCAAATTAAAAACTTCTTAAGTGAATTAACCTTTTAATAAAATAAATCTCTTGTGCTCCGAGCTGTAGCAAATTAGTAATTGTGATAAGAAGAGCAGAGGTTACTTTATGCTTCCAGAATGTCAATTTATAACAATCTATAAACACTTCTTATAGACAGGTAGAAAAGCTATACATTGAAAGATTGACTTTTTTCAGTGTGATTACAATTAAAATATCATAATATTTTCTTCTATATTAAAATGCAAACATGTATATGCTATTATTTAAAGATAAAGAAAAAATAAAACTAAGATGCAGAAATTAAAATCTCTTTTTCAGTTTGAATCCCTGCATTTTCTGTGTACTTTAGAGATCTTGTCAAGTTAATATTTCTGCTATTCCCATGTTGAACTGAGGAGCAGACGTGAAAAGATGGGCGGAATGTGATGCTGACATAGGGCAAATGTAGTTTGAAGGTAAAAAACTATCACTTTGTTCTACCTCCAAACTTTAACATTGTGATATCTTCTCCTTAAATAGCTTGTTACTGACCCTTCAAAAGCAATGAAGATGGAGTTGAAACGTTTAGAAGGAAACAGTCTATTTTTAATGCATTTTTAGAGATTTTTTTCTTTCCATTGTTTGTAATACTTAGAAGTTTAAAAATATCATTTCCTTCCCTAATAAAGTTATCTTTTTCCATTTGACACGTTATTTTTTCTCCATGCTTAATAATAGTAATAATAATTATTAATAATAATGTTTAGCATTCACATAGCACTTTTCATGTTCAAAGTCAAGAGGACAAATTGTCCTATTTAAAAAAAAACTGAGCACACACAGACACAAGGATATAAGAATTTCTGGGAGTTTCCACGCAATGCATTTCCAACACATTGTTCCTTCACAGGGCAGAATTTAGCCATCTAGCCCCTGAAGAAAGAGAACCGGCCTCTTAAATTCCCAGATCCTGGAAGATCCATAGATGATTGAACTATCCACATGACGTTCTTCTACCTTCACATGGCTCCTCATCCCTCATAGGAACATAACTCTATAAGAGCCATGGTTCCATAGGATCCACTACTGGACCCCAATCAGTTTAAGTTAACAACAAGTAATAGAATGTTAACAGAATCAACATTATTTTGTTCTGGGATCCTCAGTAAGGTTTGGGGGTCATGGTACCTTGGAGAGCAGCCATGCTCCTGGCTACACTCCTTTCCACTCACAGATTGTAATCCTGCTTGTGCTTAGAGCCCCTTCCCCGGGATCCATGGAGAGGCTTTTGCTGGGTCAAGGAAAAGGAGGAGGGGATGATGCCATGGAGCTGGCACTCACTCAGCTACTCCCCAGCCAGATCACCAGAGATGGATCCTCTCCAGAAGTAGTGTGGACCATCTGACCCATCCTGCTACTTTCTATTTGATTAGTAAGCCCTGACAAATAGTTCAGCCATGCAGAAGATACAGAATGAATACAGATCCTGCCCAAAAGAGTTTATAATTAATGTCAGTCAAAGAAGACAGGAAAATACAAAGCAGAGAAGAACTTGGAATAAATGTTTAACTTTTTATTAGTATGTAGTTTGTAGAGGCCTCAGTCAAAACAACTTTTTGCTTGGTACTATATAAACACATAGTAAGAGAGAGTATTTGAAGAGCTTACAATCTAAATAGATATGACAGGAAATAGGGGCACTGAGAAGCGAACTGATTTGTCCAAGGTGACAGAGTGGTTCTGTGGAATGATATCTGAGAGGTAGGTATAGGTAAGTAGTATTATGCCCCTGTAAGGGCGCGATGACTCACTGCTGTGGCACCTCCTGCTGGTCATTTGGGAATTAGTTCTCCAGCTCCGGAGAGCGTCTGCAGGCTGGTGTCTCACTGTCTACAGGCCCCAGTGTCCCTCCCAGACCCCAGTGCCTCCTTCACTGGGGTGCTACTCCCTGGCAACACCCCCACACTCTGCCACTGGGTTTCCCCTCCCTGGGGAACCCCCAACCTCTAATCTCCACCTTGCTTCAGTCTAGGGCTACTGCCAGTCATCATCAAGCCTCTGCTCCCTGGGGCAGACTGCAGTATAACAGCCAGTTATCATAGGCAAGGGGTTTGGACCTACTGCCTTTCCCTGCAACCCAGTACCTTTTCAGGCCTTCCTATCAGGCCTGCAGCCTGGGGAGTTGCTAGGCTGGAGCTCCCCAGCTCCCTTGCCTATTTCCTCAGTGCTGTTTCACCGCAGGTACCCTGTCCTACAGACAGCCAGGCCAGACCCTGCTCCCTCCCAGCCTGGAAAGAGACTGCCTTAGCTCCTGCTTCTCAGCCCTTTTATAGGACCAGCTGTGGCCTGATTGGGGTGTGGGGCATTAATTTTTAGAACAGTAACAAAAAAGAGTAAGACTTTGTGTTCTCCAATAGGCTTAGGCTTAGATAGAGACTTATACCTAAGGCTAAGATTTAGTCATGCATATTTTTAGTAAAAGTCATGGACAGGTCATAGGCAGTAAACAAAAATTTACAGCCCCATGACCTGTCCATGATTTGTACTATAAAGGCCACTGACTAAATTTTAGGTGCTCTGGGGGTTCTGGGGACACAACCATAGGTGCCAACTTTCTCAGGCCTCGATGGGTGCTCGCCCCGCCCAAACTCCACCCCTTCCCTGCCCCCATTCCAACTCCTTCTCCAAATTCCCAGCCCCACCTCCTCCCCTGAGTACGCTGCATTTCCCCTCCTCCTTGGCTTGCCGCACCAAACAGGTGTTTGGCACAGCAAGCCTGGGAGGGAGGAGAAGTGGAGCAGCAGCCTGCTCAGGAGAGGAGGCAGAGTGGAGCTGAGCTGGAGTGAGGCATGGGGAGCCTGGCGGGCCGCAGGAAATAACCCTTTGGCTGGGAGGGGCAGAGAAACCAATCCCTGCCCCCGCTTACCTCCACTCCTCCCCCGAGCGTGCCGCTGCTCCGCTTCTCCCTCCCTCCCAGGCTTGCCACGCCAAACAGCTGTTTTGAGCAGCAAGCTGGGGAGGAGGAGAAACACGGCATGCTCAGAGGAGGAGGAAGAGCAGAGGTGAGTGGGGGTGGGGCAGGGAGCTGCCGGTGGGCGCTCTGCATCCATCAATTTTTCTCCATGGGTGCTCCAGCCCCGGAGCACCCATGGAGTCGGCGCTTATGAACACAACTACTATTCTGAAGGCGGCACTCTAAGATGTGGGGACTACAGGGCATCATTGGTGTTCACGGGGGAGCAGCCTGGGGTGCCACTGGTGCTGAGGTGTGTGTGGTCCAGAACCACCGCTGCTGCTTGTGGGGACAGATGGTCCAGGACAACCGCTGTTGCTTACGAGGGGGAGGTGACCCGGGACCACTGCTGCTGCTTTTGGGGGCGGGGTGGCCCAGAACCACTGCTGCTGCTTGCATGGGGCCGGGATTGCTGTTGCTGCTGTAAGGGAGGGCGCAGCCTTGGACCGCTGCTGCAGCTGGGCAGACGGGGACAGGCACCGCCATTGCTGCCCAGAGCCGTTGATCCTGCTTGGCGGGGTGGGGCAGGTGGCCCAGGACTGCCGCTGCTGCTCAGGGGGGATTTGTGCAGTCCAGGACCTCCACTACTGCTGTGGGGGCATGGCCCTGGACCACCACTTCTGCTTCAGGGACGGGGGGGCCAGGACCACACCAGCAGCCGCACCGGCCACTGCAGAAGAAATGGAGATCCCAAACAATCACAGAATCCATGACTTCCATGACAGACTCGCAGCCTTACTTATACCTAATTACAAAGAAAAAGAAAAGCCAAGTTACTTGAGTTATTTTAATTCTAAAAAATGCAAAACACAATTAATTTAAGTTCTAAAAAAATGAAATAATTATTATTAAGGTACCCTGGTATGGATATACCTCATGCTGCCCCAGAAACCAAAGGGTTAATGCAGGTAGTCCCAGCCAATGCTGATTGGCAGCCTGACAGCAGCTGGAAGGATAAAAGAGCCAGAGGAGCGAGCAGGTTGGAGAAGGGAACTCTTGCCAGTAAGCTGCTGAAAAGCTGCTCAGAGACAGCACCCTAAGAAGGGATGACCAGACCAGCAGGCTGAAGAGCCTATGAAAACCAGGGGAGGTAGGGAGGAGCTTAAAGCTTGACTGGAGTCATTGAGTCCTGGTTTAGCTTGTGTAGGTTGAGGACTCTGAGCTGGAACCCTGTGAAGTGGGCAAGCTTGGGTTCCCCTACCAAAACCCTGACGGATTTAAGAACAGAAGGGATTTTCAGGGCACCAGGAGTTGACTGACAGCCCTGCTAGACTGAGTGAACTCAGGTGTAATGCTCTGCCTGGCTAGAGGTGATGCTGTTGCACCAGCTCACATATGGTTTTTTTAGCAATGTTAGGTTAGCACGGTGCTTCTCAACCATGGCCATGGGTACTCCACCCCTGGGAGTATGCAAAAGTTTTCCAGGGAGTACATCAACTTATCTAGATATTTGCCTAGTTTTACAATAGGCTACTTTAAAAGCACTCGTGAAGTTAGTGCAAACTAAAACTTCAGACAATGACTTGTTTATACTGCTCCTTACACTATACACTGAAATGTAAGAGTGGTAGCCGTGTTAGTCTGTATCAGCAAAAACAACAAGGAGTCCTTATGGCACCTTAGAGACTAACAAATTTATTCTGGCATAAGCTTTTGTGGGCTAGAACCCACTTCATCAGGTGCATGGAGTGGAAAATACAGGAGCAGGTATAAATACATGAAAAGATGAGAGTTGCCTTACCAAGTGTGAAGTCAGTCTAAAGAGACAATTCAATTGACACCAAGGGAGGAAAAATAATTTTTGAAGTGGTAATGAGAGTGGCCCATTTCAGACAGTTGACAAGAAGGTGGGAGTAATAGCTGGAGGGAATTAGTATGGGGAAATTAGATCTGGATTTTGCAGTGACCCTTTTCTCTTTAGACTGACCTCACACTTGGTAAGGCAACTTGCATCTTTTCATGTATTTATACCTGCTCCTGTATTTTCCACTCCATGCATCTGATGAAGTAGGTTCTAACCCACAAAAGCTTATGCCCAAATAAATTTGTTAGTCTGTATGGTGCCACAAGGACTCCTTGTTGTTTTTACTTAAATGTAAGTACAATATTTATATTCCAAATGTATTTTGTAATTATATGGCAAAAATGAAAAGTAAGCATTTTTTTCAGTAAGTGTGCTGTGACACTAGTATTTTTATGTGTCATTTTGTAAGCAAATAGCTTTTAAGTGAAGTGATACTTGGGAGGGTATATGCAAGACAAATCAGACTCCTAAAAGGAGCACAGGCGTCTGGAAAGGTTGAGCGCCGCTGGGTTAGCATTTAAAAGTGAATAGCATTCAAGACTGAACTGTTACAAAAGAAATATGAAATTAAACAGATAGTAAATATAGAAAGAAAAACATAATGTTTAAATGTATTTATGCTAAGTAGGCAGCAGGTCACTTATTTATCTTTTCGTTATCTTTATTGGCTTCAACTGTTCCTCTCTATCTTTTTTTTCCACTATCAATATTTCTTTCTTTCTCTTCATCTGATGAAATAATGTCAACACCCTGGTACAATTCTACTAAAAGTTTAAGAAACACCTAATTTTTTTGAAGAGCATCATCATGGAAATGCCCAGGTTCTTTTATACAGCTATCCAATGTATTCTCCCACAACCACCATTCACCTAACACATGCACTTCTTTTTATATTCACGGGCTTGGATGTTAGGGACCTCTGGTCTATTGAGAATATTTCTCAGTTAGTAAGAACAGAAAGGATTATCAAACAGTCTGAGCTCATGCATGCAGAGGGCTCTCACACAGCTCTATAAATCAACACAAAACAGTTCTCTGCCATTTCCAAATGGAAGGGGGTAAACAGGCTCTAGTCTTTATAGTGAGAACCTCACCACACACTATTGTAAATCTAAGTATGAGAGGAATGTTTATATAGTTGGGTGTACATCAGTGAACCCTTCTAGAAGGATTAAACTCTTATACATCCGTGAGATGAAAATCCATTAGTGCAAGAAGACTATGGGATTTTTTCTCTTCTAGGTGAGAAGGTTGTAGTACAGTGACAAAGATGGCACCCAGTCCAGAGTCTAAATTATTACATTCAGAGTGCACACTGATTTCAATCAATTTTGCACATACATAGACAGGGGAATTTATCCCTCCTTTGCAACACTTTGCAATGGTGTAAAGGGACTGCTGGAGGGATGCAAGATCTGCTCTGGGGAATACTGTGCCCGCATACACACCTCCCCACAGGAGGCCCTTAGGAAGTGGGCATTTCATAGAGTTGAAGTGAGAGGAGGTACAGTTACGGCAGTCCTGTGCCCCAGAGATTCTGTGTCACTGCAGTGGCCCATGGCTGCGATATAACTATTCCATGTGGAGTAACTCAGAACTAATGGCACAAAGGTGGCTTAAAGCCACCTTTGCATCCTTTCTGCTTGGGCTCCCTCTCGTGTGCTTCACCTTCTGAAATGCACACTACGCAATCTGGCCCTAAAAGTTTTAAAACATTTTTAACACATGTTCTCAGTGGCGTGCACATGAGCTTTGGTTGATTTGTGGATTTTTGTGCTCATGATTTAATTTAAGCAGAAATAAACAATAGAAACATGTATTGTTCAATTAACAATAAATAGATCTACATGGACAGTTTCGAGTACAGTTCAAACCTTGGACTCTGGGCTGAGATTGCCGATGAAGGTGCCAAATAATCCCACTATACTGTGATTGTGATTTTATTATGTGAACGTTTGTCCAACAGGAAGATAGACTCCCAATTATTACACATAGGCCACCAGGACTAACAACTCTTGATCACGTTCAAGAGGGGCTGTAGTTGAACCAGTGACCTAAAGGTAAAAGGCTGCATATCCCATTGCTAGTCTTTTGAATCCATTCCCTCTAAAGGAGGGTCCTAAAAAAGAGACAATTAGAACACCCCTGAAGCCCATTCACCCACTCCATAAAGCAACTAACTTAATGTCTCTTGAGTTTACATAAAATCAGCTTCTTGCGAAATTATCTCATTAGAAGAGGCAGAGAAATTTTATTCACATACCAATGGTTATTGTGCAGATTGACTTGATACAATCTACAAATGAATAACTGGAAGTCAGATTTAAATACGATAATCTGTAAAATTTGCTTTGTATGTGCAACCAACAGTTCCCTTCTGCAGTTTGTGGGAGTACACTAACTTTGCTCTCATGAAATCTTGATGTGTGTATTAAGCAGCTAACATGATTGTGATTTATATTAACTATTACTGTTCTTGGTAAATTCAAATTGTAGCCCTGAATTAGGGGGAAATTTGCACTGACATCTCAGACATATTAGTTTGCCAAGCTAGCTCAAACTCTTTGCAGGGCAGTCACAAGACCCAAGACTACTTTAGAAGTAGCCTGTATAAACGCAGTGATTTGAAACCACTATGCTAATTTTGATAAGTGCATTACTTAAACAGCACAGTTGCTGCACTGAATGTGGAAAGAACTGAAATCTTTAAAGGCACTTAATTCATTTTCAGTTTGTGTTTTTTTCTAAGTTAAAATGAGACACACCTCTATTCCGAGAGTTTTAGCTCCTGTTTAAGGTGTGCCTTTATGTCAGTGCTTGGAAAAAACCATGTCATCTTATCAGTATGTTTATTGATAAGTCTGAACTAGCACCCAGTTTGTGAGAACTGGACTCTAATCATAGCCTGCATGACACAGAGCTGCATGGACAAGTTTACTTCGGTCATTAAACAAGATATGGCGGGGAGCAGATTCTAACTGGTTTAAACTGGCATAGCCCCAATCATTTCAGGGGAGCTATGCAGATTTACACCAGCTGAAGATCTAGCCTGACATACTCAATTCCACTTCACAAAATACAGTATTCATTTAGGATGGAGGAAGAAATACATCTAGGTTGCAGGGTTTTGTTTTTAATGGAAAGAGTATTTCCCCTTCTGTTTCCTGATGTTTTATCAGAGACTGAAATGAGGTTTTCAAACACACTTGTGAGAACATCTGAATATTGTCACTCGAACTTTCTAAGTTTTTATCCTTTTGCTTTCATTGCTGGAGACTTTCTAAACAAAGATGGGCTAGATTTCTCTCCCCGTCTCTCTCTCTCTGTTTAGTTTATTTGCTGGATTGTGAGTGGGTGTCTGCTGCAATCACTGTTGTTATGATTGTGTCTATTGAGAGAGATAGACAAGCCTGTGGGAAGTCTCCATGGGATAGAGGGCATAGCAGAATGTGGCTTCATCTCTCAGCTCCACATATACTTCCTCTGCTGAATATGCTAGACAGACAAGAGAATGGTATAAACTGTACTGCTGGAAACTCTTTATATTTCCCAAAACAACCAGACTGTCCCAAGAGACCTTGTGTCAGCATACTTTGTGTCTCTTCAAATGATTAGCATGATTATAAGCAAGAGGGATGATCTGTGTCTCACTTTTCAATCTAGGCTTACTTGTATGTACTTTTAAGAATAATTTGCACTTCTATAACCCTTTTCCACTGAGGATCTCAAAGCCCTTTACAGACCTTCGCTAATAAAAGATTGCAAGAAGTAGGAGAGTGTTATTCTCATCATATAAACTGAGATACAGAAGTGAAGCAATCTGACCAAGATCACACAATTATCAGTGACGGAGGAAATCAAACTCAGGAGTCCTAACTCCAGGACCTCTCAATATCTTTTGACATGTATATTTACACTTGGTACACAAATAGGCATTGATGCTTTATTACTCTCAATATAATACAGAGAGGGTGGCTGGCAAGATGTTCTCTATAAGGGCCCTGGGATTCTTGAATGGCCAGATTTGTTGAATCCCAGAGCACACTGTTCTATGTGCTCTGAGCAGAGGTAAGATGATTGATGTATAGGCCAAGTGTATAAGAACATAAGAATGGCCATACTGGTTGAGACTAAAGGTCCATCAAGCCCAGTATCCTGTCCTCTGACAGTGGCCAATGGCAGGTGCCCCAAAGGGAATGAACAGACATGTTATCATAAAGTGATCAATGCCCTGTCACCCAATCCCAGCTTCTGGCAAACAGAGCCTGGGGACACCATTCTTGCCCATCTTAGCCATTGATAGACCTATTAGCCATCTTCCATGAATCTAGCTCCCTTTTGAACCCCATTATAATATTGGCCTTCACAACACCCTCTGGCAAGGAGTTCCAGAGGATGACTGTGCGTTACGTGAAAAAATACTTTCTTCTGTTTGTTTTAAACCTGCTACTTATTAATTTCATTTGCTGGCCCCTTGTTCTTGTATTATGAGGAGTAAATAACACTTTCTTCTTTACTTTCACTATGCCACTCATGATTTTATAGACCTCTATCAGATTTCCCCTTAGTTGCCTCTTTTCCAAGCTGAAAAGTCCCAGTCTTATTAATCTCTCCTCATACAGAAGTCGTTCTATATCCCTAATAATTTTTATTGCCCTTTTCTGAACCTTTTTCAATTCCAATATATCTTTTTTGGGATGGAGCAACCACATCTGCATGCAGTATTCAAGATATGGGCGTACCATGGATTTATATAGAGGCAATATGATATTTTCTGTCTTATTATCTATCCCTTTCTTGATGATTCCCAACATTCTGTTCACTTTCTTGACTGCCACTGCACATTGAGCAGATGATTTCAGAGAATTATCCATGACCTTGACTCCAAGATCTCTTTCTTGAGTGGTAACAGCTAATTTAGGCCCCATCATTTATGTGTATAGTTTGGATTATGTTTTCCAATGTGCATTACTTTGCATTTATCAATGTTCAGTTTCATCTGCCACTTTGTTGCCCAGTCACCAAGTTTTGTGAGATCCTTTTGTAGCTCTTTGCAGTCTGCATGGGACATAACTATCTCGAGTAGTTTTGTATCATCTGCAAATTTTGCCACCTCACTATTTACCCCTTTTTACAGATTGTTTATAAATATCTTAAATAGGACTGGGCACAGTAGAGATCCCTTGGGGACACCACTATTTACCTCTCTCCATTCTGAGGTGTTTATGGTGTTAATATGAGATATGGGGCGTTAGTATTTGGTTTGAGCTGTTGCTTGGTAGACGAGGTGAGCTGAATTAATTGTTTTTCGGTCTGTAATTTTAAAGAATTGGCAGCCTTATGCATGGAGACATTTTATTATTCTAATTCAAAAGAAAACAAAATATTGCCAACTCTTAGAAAGTCTTTTCCAGAATTCAGAAATCAATGTAGGTTGCAGGTCTTGACACTTTCTAGGTTCCTGAAAGCTGATGGATAGCAACATCATTTTTATACAGAAAAGTATTTTATCCATTCTTTTTACATTGTTCTTCACTTCTTCCTTTTCTACTTTTGATTCTTTTTTCTCTCCCTTTTGTTTCTTGTCCCCCCCGCTTTTTTTTAACCAGATCCTCACATTTTATAAAAGCATCATCGTTAGTAAATAGCCAGTCTTGGCCTTTTAACTATAGGGGTGCACCCGTGGCTTCGTAACATACTCATGTTCCTTACACCAGTGCTCAGAAATGTTTTAAGTACTCACCTTTCAGCATGAAGGATGTATCATCACTGAAATATTCTACCCTTTTTGAGGAAGCAGATAGAGAAGGTGAATCATTGCACCAATATGTAATGCTATACATGTGTGAGAAAACACTACATGATAAACTCTGTCAGGAATAAGAGTTTCCAGACCTAGTCAAAGGCATGTGACATACATGCCAGTGAATAATGTATTATGCAGAGTAAATTGGTATGTCTGCAGGCAGGTGGTTATTCATGGATTTACTTAACTTTTTATTTTGTTTAGCAGAGTTGTTACATTGCTACTATGTGCTGTTTAGGACTGAATCTGAACTGGTGGGATCTGTGAGCTAAACTCAGTGAACTGTTTTGCACTACTGCTATGTGATATTTGCCTATTTGGAAATACATTTAAGGCAAGTTTTGTGTTTAAAGTTATGATTAATCAGCTATTTGCATAGCTGAAGTTGCATATCTTAGGTCAAAACCCGCTCCGCCCCCCCAGAATAGACCTGACCTACAACAGACAGACCAACAGTGGGCAAAGAGGACAACTGAGAATTGCTCAGGTTAAACATGGTAACGCAAAGTGATTTGCTTACTTTTGAGAAATCTATAGGCATATCTTCCTGACATGGCATTACAGAATGAAAGTCTTGGTAATGTATTGCCCTGTTTTGGAGGGGGCTGGAGAAGAACCCATATTTTACTGATATGTAAAAATAACTATTGTGTTTAAAAGAAAAAAAAACATTTGGTATATTCTTAAATCTCCCCAAATACATTCTGCATATTCTGTAGAAAAGAGAATTAGATTAATGCTGAAATAACAGGAATAATAGAAAAAGACATCAATATTCATCTTCTATTGCAGAAAATGATGCAAAGCTTGTTGACAGTTTTACTATCTTTTGTTTCATGTCTTAAACTTGTGGTTATTTGAAGTTGGCATGATTCAGGCACTTCTTTTAGGGCCTTATTCTGTAGCCTGTTTGAGTGCAGAATGTTTCCTGAATCAGGCACTTAGGGAATAAGCAACATTTCCTGAACATCATGCTCTTTTACAAAACTGTGATTAGCAATATGGCTATTTTCAGCATCTTTACTTTATAACTAAAGAAACTGGTTCAAATTTTTGACTAATTGCCTTTGCAACTCTATTAAAATGCATATGAATCTATTTTTAGACTAACATGAAAGGAATGCCTGAAACACTGTTGCTTTGCCTCTTGCTGTAGCTTGCTTCAGTCAGGGAGATTTACAAATTAAATCATCTGGTATTATCATTTGTGAAGCAGCTAGGCTTTTTATAAAATGTGAGTCCCAAAACTGAATTTCGGAAGAAAGGACTTTTGGCTCTGACCAAGATGAAGTTTCACCTTTCACCCCAATTTTCTGCATCAAGAAATGCTGTTCAGCCTTGAGCTGATCAGTACCAAAATATGAAAGAGGAGGTTCATAGTTATAAGGTCAGAGAGGACCGTTCTGATCATGCAATCTGACCTCCACAGGACTTTCCTGAATTTCCGGCCATTTGAAGTAGAGCAGATCTTTTAGAAAGTCATCCAATCTTGATTTAAAGTTATAAGCTTCTGTCTGTAGAACAGGAACTGTTCCTGCCTGTACATGACTGAGTGGACATATTTGAGTTTTCCTAGTATTTCAGTTCAATCTTTTTGCTAATTTTGCATTTTTAAAATTATTTTGAGTTGGTACTTTGTAGGATGGTTGAGAGCATATCTGTCAACTAACCCATGACCTCAAACATCTCAAAATACCTATGGACTGTCTGGCTGACTACTTGGATTTATTTTTGGATCTGTTCATTTTTTCCAAGCCCCAAATTACTGGAAGGAGAAGGTGATGCCATTAACTTCAGAAGAGAAGTGCCCCATTCTGCCAAGGGACTCCTGAGGAGGAATGTGACAGACATGTCCAGGCATACCCTGGTAGGTAAACCACCTTCTCAATATTTCACCCAAGGGTTCATGTGTAGTCTCTGCTGAGAGCTAAAAACTAGCTGATTGTTATGGTTATTGCAATATGTTTTTATGGGAATTAGTTTATAAGAATGTGAAATAAAGAACAGTAGCTTGCAAAACTGCTGAAGTGAGATTTCTCTCCTGAGGCCAGAGGGGGTTGGGGGCGTTCAGGGCTAATTCAATCAATCTTGAGAACAATGGATGTCCCTGGAGACAGCACTTTGTTTACTATCTGAGGAAGATGCAGTCTGATCATACTCAAAGACAATAGAACCCCAAGAACTTGTCAACAGGTGAACCCCCTGGGGATCTGTAACTATGTAAGGGAAGAGGAGGGGGACAAGATTGGTTCCATTCCAGAAGAGTGCCTCTGCCAGCAGGGGTTGCCTCATGTAAGGTGAATCCCAAGTTTCTGAACTGGATAAACTCTGTAAGGATGAATTATTTGGTGAGAAATATCTTAGTAGATAGGAAAGTAACTTGTTAGTTAGTTTAGGCTACTCATTTTTTGCATTATTCTTTTACCTGTAACCTTGTGTTTCCAAACCCTTATATTTGCTTTTATTTAAATCACTATCTTAAGCTCGGTTAAATAAACTTCAATTTTGGTTTTACTATAAATATGTCTAAGTGCCTTGCACTAAGGAAAGTGCTGACTGCAACAAAATCAGTGAACTGGGATCTACTGCTTCCCTGGAGGCAGCAAATCAGTGTATATCGTGGGTGTCCTGGAGAGAAAGAACTGGGCACTCAAATGTAACAAAAGTGGGGTATGTAAATTGCTAGCCTACAGAGGGAAAGAGTGGCGCTCACCAAGCCTGGAGTGGAGTGCTTGTGTTGCCAGCAGCAGATGGCAGGAGAGAATTTTCCTTGCTGGGCACAGACAGGGCTCCCTCCTGCTGTGAGCAGGTGGTAGTGGTGATTCACCTCAAGGTAACCCCAAAAAGCATTACAAGGAGTTCCAAAAGAAGTAAAAATGAAGAAAAAGTAGCAGTCATTATTTTCTTACTTCTGACTAGTGACTTGAAACCTTTGCTTCCTACTGCAGCAGCCATTGGTTTCTGGCCATGTGAGGCCACAGTGCCTCACAAAGGGATCTGTGCTTCCTCCATCCTCCCAGCTGGCCACCAAGAGGTGGTAGTCCAGCAATACACAATAACTAAGAGCATGGCTACACTTGCAAATGTAGAGCACTTTGAATTAACCCAGCCTTCTGAGAGCGCAGTAGGGAAAGCGCTGCAGTGTGTCCAGACTGACAGATGCCTGGGCAGTGGTGTGGCCACATTTGTGGCACTTGAAGTGGCATTGGGAGCAGTGCATTATGGGCAGCTATTTCACAGACCACCTCTTCCCATTTGGTGCTGTGGCTTGTGGGAAGGGGGTAGGGCATCCGAGATATTCTGGGTCCTGTCCCACCGCCCCGTGATGGATCAGTTCACATCCCAACAACTCCTACATTTGATGCCATCTTTCAGCGTTTTTTGCGCAGTTCACTCTGTCTTCCCTTTTGGTCTGTGGGAATGGAGTTCAAACTGCTGAGGAACGTGCTGACGAGTCTTGCCAGCACGACATATTTGGTAGCTGAGTTACTCCTTAAGATCCAAACTGACACCAAGTCTCCGATGATGTTATCGACTCACGTAACGCATATGACACAGGATAGCTTGTGGCATTCACGGACATTCGCACCACTGTGGAATGCTGCTTTTGGGCTCAGGAAACAAGCACTGAGTGGTAGGGATCACATTGTCATACAGGTCTGGGATGATGAGCAGAGGCTGCAGAACTTTTGCATGAGGAAAGCCACTTTCATGGGACTGTGTAAGGAGCTCACTCCCACCCTTACTTGCAAGGACATGAGATTGAGAGCTGCCCTATTGTTGGTAAAACACGTGGCAATTGCACTGTGGAAGCTAGAAACTACAGACAGCTACCAGTCAGTCGCTAACTACTTTGGAGTGGAAAAATCGACAGTCGGAATCGTGTTGATGTAAGTTTGCAAGGCCATTAATCGCATCCTGCTCAGAAGAACTGTGACTTTGGGTAACGTGCATGACATTGTGGGTCGCTTTGCACAAATGGGTTTCCCTAACTGCGGAGAGGTGATAAATGGGACACATATCCCAATTCTAGCACCAGCCCACCTAGCCTCCAAGTACATTAATCGGAAGGGGTATTTCTCTATGATTCTTCAGGTGCTTGTGGATCACCATAGACTTTTCATTGACAACGCAGGCTGGCCCAGAAAGATGCCTGCTGCACGCATCTTTAGGAACACAGGCCTGTTCAGGAAACTGCAAGCTGGGACTTTTTTCCCAGAACAGAAGGTCACCATAGGGGAAGTCAAAATGCCTACTGTGATCATTAGAGACCCCGTACACCCTTTAATGTTGTGGCTCATGAAACCCTACACAGGAAGCCTTGACAGCAGCAAGGAACGGTTCAACAACAGGCTGAGCTGGTGCAGAATGACTGTGGAGTGTGCTTTTGGCCATTTAAAGGGCCGCTGGCGCTCTCTGTATGGGAAACTGGATATGGCCGATGACAGCAGCCCCGCAGTTATATCCACATGCTGTCCTCCATAACATTTGTGAAGGGAAGGGTGAAAGCTTCACTCAGGCATGGAACTCGGAAGTTCAATACTTGGAGGCTGAATCTGAACAGCCAGAGAGCAGAGCTCTTAGAGGGGCCTAGCATGGGACTGCAAGGATAAGGGATGCCTTGAGGGAACAATTTGAAGCTGAAAGCCACCAGTAATGTCTGGTGCCCTGCACGGGAGTTGCGTGAAGTGAAGTGGCTCCAATGCTAGTAGGAATCTTTGTTTGCTATACTGAGTTGCAGTGTCTGTTGCTTTCCTAGGCTAATATACCTTATTATTGCATAAAATGAAAGATACGTTTTCACAGCCAAAAATTTCTGTTTATTGAAGAAAAACCACAACTGTTTGGGATACGAAAAGGGCAAAGCAAGGGGGTGGGGAATGGTACAATGACAGATTTGCATATGTCCTGTTATCATACTTGGCCTTCCTGTCTGGAGTGCTGTGCAAGGAGTGCTTCACTTCAGGATGGCTATAATGCATGGTAATGGGGGTTGAGTGTAGTGGATAAGGGTGGTTGTTTTCAGGGCTGGGTGGTGAAGCTACAGGTGTTGGAGGCAGCTGGGGGCGGTAAGAACCCAGATGTAGGGGAAAGTGGGTTGGAGGAGAAATGAGGGCACAAGGGAAAGAGTTTTGGGACACTGGCTGCCAGCACTCCTCACTCTGCAGGCGGATCCTTCTTTCACTCTCCCTCCACTCCTGCACCCTTCAATTCTCGTTAAGTGACTGCTGCATTACTTCATGCAGCATGTCATCTTGGCTTCTACACAGCCTCTTCCTGATTCTTTGCAGTCTCTCAGCTGGTGATAACATGGATGACGGAGATCTCACGGTTGCATCTGTAAAGGCAAAATGCAACACTTAACAGAGGCAGCTTTGTTCACACCAGACAGAGCAATGATCCCCCGACACTTAAGCAGGGCAAGCACAGTCTACACAATGGCATAATTTGCCCATCCCAAAGCGAGCGCATATTTCCCATGGGACCCTCAAAATGGTGAGTAAGCACAGGGTCAAGGGGGACTGATTGTTTCATGGCTGTACTGTCCTCTGTGTTTCTGTGCAGGGGGCACCTACACTGAACACTGTCCCCACATTTTCCACAGGAATTCATCCTGGAAGATATCTCGCTGCTGAGGGTGACCTGGGAAGCAAGGGTGGGTCTTCTACTACAATGCGGCTTCCGCCCTGGCCCATATACAGCTTGCCTGTGTGCAGCAATGGTCCCCCTTCCTCTGATGGCACAGTGGCACGGACATGTTAGCCTGACTGGGACAAGGACCATTGCCCAAGTTCTGGATGAGACCTTTGAAGAGATCACTGAGGCCAATTACCACGATGTGAGAGAGCACATCAACGCCCAATTCCGCATCTAGGCATGCATGCAGCCCAAACCCTGCTTGCCCCAAGAGCTCACACTGAATAACTTCCCTCCCCCTGCAAAAAAGCTGCTTACCAGGAACCTCCTCTAGTGTTTGTCCTTCCCCAAGCACCAGCCGCTGTGACTGGCTAACTTTCTCCTGGCTTGAGAACAGCTCCTGGCTGCATGTGTCTAGGGATTCCGGGGTGTCCTCCTCTGCCTCAGCACCCTCACTCCCGCTTTCCTCCTCCTCCTGCCTTGTTGGACAGGGCTCTGAAGTGTCCATGATGGTCCTCAAAATGGAGGTGGGGTTGCCCCCAAATATCATGTCTAGCTCTTTGTAGAAATGGCAGGTCGCAGGGGCAGCACCAGAGTGGCCATTTGCCTTGTGGGCTTTGTAGTAGGCATTCCGCAGCTCCTTCACTTTAACTCTGCACTGCACTGCATCCTGGTCATGGCCTCTTTCCATCATGGCCCTTGATATCTGCCCCAGTGTATTCCTATGGCTGGAACGCAGCTGGGACTGCACAACTTCCTCCCCTCAAACATTGATGACACCTCGCCATTGCTCCATACTGGGGATCACCTGGTGCACGGAGGCATGAGGTCACCTGAAAGGATTCGCTGAGAGCACTCCTTGCTTGGCTGAGCAAATAGGAAGGGAATTTTAAAAATTTCCAGGGAATTTAAGGGGTGGGTTTGAAGGTTGGTCACCTGAGGGCAGGGCAGTAGAGTTCAAAGTGATGACCAAAGTAAATAGAACGGGCATTGTGGGACACTTCTGGAGGCCAACCAGAGACCATTAACAGACCAGAGCATCCACACTGGTGCTGTGGTGCTCCAGCGGGGGTGCATCAAATGTTATTCCTCTCGCCGAGGTGGAGTACCAGGAGCGATCTAGCCATAGAGTCAGAGCGCTCTACGTGCCTTGCCAGTGTGGATGAGTCATAAGTTAGAGCACACTGGGCAGCTTTAGTGCACTCTACCTTGCAAGTGTAGCCAAGTCCTAAGATTCAACATTCATAAACAGGTAACTTCTAACCAGTCAGCAGCAAATCCATGAATGTTAAAACATCTGAGCTGATAAGACCACTGACTCGTCTTTTCAGACAAGTACCAGATTCCTGAAGCTGAAGAAAACACAGGAGTTACTTATGCAGGATGATTGTTGCATCAGTCTTTTTCATTTTTTCTCTTTCCAGACTTGAGTGGAGGGATGCCTCTATCTTCACATTCTTTGTGTTGTTGTTGTTTGTTTGTTTTTGTTTAACTCCAGCAGATGGATGGTAGTCAGTGTGTGCGTTGGTAGAACTAACAGAATTTGTTTAAGAATGGTGGCTATTGAATAAATAATAAAATACCTGGAAAAAGCCCTGGGTTAAACAACTTTGCTATACCAAACCACACATGCATAATATTTAATGGTTTAGGAGTTGTATGTTTTATCTTAAGAAACTGTTGTTTTTACTTACATTCAGAATTCAAAAAGACAAATTTAAAAAATTGCACAATAGAACCTCAGTTACAAACTGACCAGTCAACCATACACCTCATTTGGAACCAGAAGTATACAGTCAGGCAGCAGCAGAGACAAAAAAATATAAAAACTAAAAATAAAAGGCAAATACAGTACAGTACTGTGTTAAATATAAACTACTAAAAAAAAAGAGAGAGAGAGAGAAAGCAGCACTTTTCTCCTGCATAGTAAAGTTTCCAAGCTGTATTAAGTCAATATTCAGTTGTAAACTTTTGAAAGAACAACCATAATGTTTTGTTCAGAGTTACAAACAACCTACATTTCCAAAGTGTTTGTAACTCTGAGGTTCTACTATATCATCTTGGATCATATTACAGTGTTTTGTGTAACCCTATAGTGGGGTGAGGGAAAAAATTGACTCTCTCTCAATAATTTGGGGTTTATTTGATATGATTTGATCAACCTGGTATTAGATTAATTTGATTCCATATAAACCCTTTAATTTTATTTGGTTATATGTATTTTTATGTTATGCTTTTGCTTATTTAACTAATAAATATATCAAACTGGAAAACTGTGTAGTTCAGATGTTTGTTTCCCAGATGTTAGGGTGCCAGACCTGAGGAGTCCCAGCATAAATAAGAGGGAACTCTGTGACTCATGCAATGGTGGTCCATAGAACTGCCATATAGTCTTGTCCAAACAGGAACACTTAGCTTGTGAAGAAAAGGTGCATTATATATTCATTTCTTTTAACAAGCAACATGCATTCTAGAATGCATGTTCGCCGGCCTGGGATGGATACCAGCTAACCAACCTATAGGCTGATGTGACAGCCCTCAGAGTATCCAAACTCTGAGCCACCTTGTTACCCCCTGCCTCCAGCAAAAGGGAATCTTTCTTGTGATAGCTGGGTGTCAGCTTCCTGACACCACTCCTCTCTGCTATTCCAGCCCTAACTTCACCTTTCAGGTTAATAATAGGTGTACCCTAATCCCTGAGTACCTTTTGAATCATTCCCCTGTGATATCCAGCCCCTGACACTGGCTACTCAAAGAAATTCCAGATCTTTTTCATCCAAAGGAGCAGTGTACCACACTTTACCCTTTTTTACCTTAAATCACTACTCTTGTAAACCACATGGACACTGTGGGCACTTAAATAAACATACTTTTGTTTTATTATTAAAAAAGAATAAAGATTTAGCTAGAAGTGAGAGAAAGTGACAGGAAACAAGGGCTTATAACACAAAACAAAATAATAAAACAGGAACCTAGGTCTATGCTTATCAGTAATTATCCTTCCTATCTAATAAAGTAGGCGTTTCCCCAATGTTCAGTCGGTTGCAGAGCCAGCTGGTTTCATAAGAATCAGAATCCAAATGTTCAGGAAAGCCCCTTGCTCCTCAAGGGGTTTCCTCAGTGAATGGATACAGAATATCTTCCCTACAGTTTGTTGTACTGAAACAGTCTTTTGTCTTTATTCATAGCCAGGGCAATTTCCTGCCTGCTATACTGGTCTGTTCACCTTCAAGTTGTTTTGATTTCTTGCAGTTGTCTTTGATGGTTTTTCATTTACCATTCTGGGATGTGGCAAAGGTAAATGATAGAACCTTGCATTACCTTGCCAGCTGACTAGAGAGAGTTGACCATCCCTCTTGCTTGAATGGGCCCTCACTGAGACACACTACCCTGATTAATTTTTACCCCAAATCCATAAAGCATACATTCTATATGCATTTTTCCTTAAATATTATCCATACATACATCTTGCAATGGTTGAGTCTTGACAAGTTATGAGCTTTCTGTACATATCTTATATGTTACTCTTTATGGGTAAATATCCTGTAAGACATTTGGTGAAGTGAGTTGTTGGATGTGAAGTAAGAGATGTTTGCAAAGAATAAGTCTCTATCAGCTGACAAGTAAATCTATTTTCTTTACACATTTGTAGCGATCCTTGCTGCAGTGGGTTTTCATTTTTCTTCACTGCCAAAGAGATGTGCTCTTTACAGCAAGATAACTACTGTGCATTAGTTATCTTGCTGCAAAATCCTAGCAGAGGCAAGACAGCTGTAAAATCCTAGCAGAAAAAAGCCCTTGTAGTTTTTATCACAAGGTAGCAAGGTGATGTCAGCACTCTATCCCCACCCCCAAATCCATGGTTGACCTCACCTAGTTTATACCATGGTAGAACTACAGTGTCTTGTCTCTACTAGGATTTTACAGTGGGATAGCAAATGGGTTTGTTAATCTGTAGTAAAAATGCATCTTTTTTAGCCATGAAGACAAAACCATAGTACTCTTGTTACATCTTGAGGCTAATAGTCACAATAGTCATTTTTTTCTACAGTTTGATGGTGATTGTGTACATTATGTTGCTCTCTGAACCCTGATGATCCTTGATGTTTCTTTTTGCATCTGTCCCTTTTTTGGAGGCTTGCAATACTAGCTAGAATCAGTTCCTGGGCCTGGATACCTTGTACCTTTCCCCTTTTGCACACCTGTCCAGGGCCAGGCACAATCTAGCTCTTTATTAACCATTCATGCTGTTACACCAAAATGCTGTATTCTCAATTCTCTCATTTTAAATTAACTAAATATAATTATTTTAAACTGAAATACATGTGGTACTATGTTGAGGAAGCTGATGCTGTTGGAATACTAGCTGCATTAATAAGGCATTGCCATGAGGGATCTAGCATCTTACTCCACTGTAGACATAAGTCTCTATCAATGTGATCCAGAGAATGTCAATCAGCTCATCTCTAACAGAGTGATGTTTCCTGTTTACTAAACCAATCTCTGGAGAAATACCCCCTTTCTACATAGCAGGAGATCTGGGTTTACACAAGAGCAAACATAAGTTTGTCTGCATTCCTGAATCTGAAAAGTTGCAGGGAGATCCCATAGTGATAGCTGTCTCATTGTTAGTTGCAATAAATCAGAAACCAGTCTGTAGCCATGTCTGGCAGAGCTGATGCCTCCAAGCACTACAGAGATCTGGGTTCAGACAAGATAATGTCCAGGAGGATGGGTTTATTAGGAATTTAAAAAGAGGAGGGGAATACACCAGACTGACAAACAGACATATAATTCTGCCATTTTTTATGATCATTTAGAGTGTTTTCTTTACCTGTTCTGTTTGACTTCCCTGTGGCTTTGAGTAAGTCCCTTATCTTTTCCCTGCTTAAGTTTTGCCAATATGTAAAATGAGGATAATACT
Organism: Dermatemys mawii; assembly: GCA_007922305.1. Lineage (NCBI taxonomy): Eukaryota > Metazoa > Chordata > Testudines > Dermatemydidae > Dermatemys > Dermatemys mawii. Next base: position 3,174,948 of record ML677352.1, read on the forward strand.
TATCTAGCTCACAAAAGTAAGGTAAGAATTCATTATGCAAAAGCAGTAGTTACAGTTGCAACTGGAGTTCCACTATAAGGCTGACTGTGATTCTCACTCCCAATCTCCATAAGTAAAACAAAACCCCGGTATGCTTTCAGATTTTTTAGGGTTAAGTCTCATTGGCAACTAGTAACTGATTTAGAAATCTCAATCAACAAACTTTTCATTTCTTGATGTTAACAGCCTTTAAAATAATTCCTTACAAATTGTTACAAACTGCACTACTAGAGGGAGACAGAAATGTTAAACACCTAATCATACAAAATTACAATCACAAGTAGATTTTTTTACGTTGGCTTTTGTAAGAGTCAGTAAAATTTTAAATAAATTAATGCTATTATAAAAAAAGCATAAAACTTTGCTTCTTGGTAAATGAAGCCAATGGGTAAATACTGAAAATGACCCACATATTCCTGTTATTCCTTCCACGCTCCTAGTAACCTCATCTGCTAAATCCTAATCTGAAACTTCAGGATATTCTGGCCCAGAGGCTGCAAGATGAGTCATAGGGACACTAATAATCTATGATTCAGCAGGATGTTGGAATGTAGATAATGAGAGTATTTTAAAGGGAAGCTACAAGAACTTAAAGTAAACAATCAATTTGGCTAAACTTTATAGTTAGCTTTATGTACCCAAGGGAAAAATGTATTCCATTCCCAGCAATCTTCACTTCCTCCCTTATTTTCCCCCTCACCCTCCAAAAAAAAAAAAAGACTAAAGTGCAAAGAAACTTAATGACAGGAAATACCTCAAATGCATTTTAAAGCAGCTAAAGCCTTCTAGCTTCTGGGGGCTTTAACTCCCCCTGACTTATATAACGTATCAATGTTGAATTAAACTCCCTCTTTACATGTTGCTTGAAACTCCACTTCCACCTCACTCAATGAGAGGATTTCTCGCTGCAGGAGGTATTGGACAACCAAAATGTTATTGGGGAGAAGAGGAGAGGTTAGAAGGAGAAGCCAGGCTAAGAAACAGAATCTTGTCCAACAAATACTACTCTGAGCCAAATTCAGACCTAATATAAGTAGGTACAGTTGCCCCAAAGTCAATGGAATTGCACCAATTTTCATGAGATTTGATTTTGACCCTATGTTCCCACAAAATTCTTGAGGCTGCAGAATAAGGCAAGTGAAATACTGTAATATATTTAACAAAATATAGTGCAAACCATAGAAAAATATATAGGAAAAAATGTATTTCTTGGGGCTAGAAAATTGTGGAATATTTAGAACCAAGGAAGAGACAGTCTGAAGGTGGTATGTGGTGCAGCTTTGGTCATCTGAGTTTTTCCTATGTGACTCTATTATGTGTCTTGCTGACTGCCCTTTTTATTCATTCTTTTACATATGACTTTAGCATTTGAGACTCTCCTTTGGAGAGACCAGCTTCTTTGATATTTTATTTAGGTACTGATACCTACTTGCAACTTGTATTCAGTGTCTGCTTTACTTTTTGACTCACTTTTTAGTAACTTGCTACCTCCTTTAGATAGCTAAATGGCTTGGTAGAATTCTCATTCCTGATTCATCTTAATGATTGTATAACTTAAAACAAATTTTTGTCAGAGAGAGACAAGGGGGGGGTGTGTGTGTGTGTGAAATGATGACTTTTGCTGACCAACTTCTGTGGGTGAGAGAGACAACCTTTTCAACCTAAATGGAGATCTTTTGCAGGTCTAGGAAACTTAGTTTCAAAGCTAAATACAGGAACTCCTCACTTACCATTGTAGTTATGTTTCTGAAAAATGCAACTTCAAGCAAAATGATGTTAAGCAAATCAAATTTCCCCATAAGAATTAATGTAAATGAGAGGGTTAGGTTCCAGGGAAATGTTTTTCACCAGACAAACAGTTTAATACTGGTACACAGTGATGATGATTGTGAAGCTTGGTTGAGATGGAAGAATCAGAGGGTGGCCTTACAAGTGCTAAATGATGAGCCACCTTTGGGCTGAGCCCTCAAGGGTTAACACGTCATTAGCGTAGCCTCTCACACTCTACACCAGGGAGACAGCATAGCAGACAGATACAGATGCACACCTTGTGTATGGGAAAGAGAGAGAGATGCATAATGCCCCTTTACATAAGCTGACTGCATTCTTAAGCACATTGTCTTTTTAAGAGAATCAGGAAGTTGAGACAGCAGCTGCTGCCCCAAGCTCTCTCTCCCTCTGTGGCCCCAGCCTTCTCTATATGGAGAAGGGGTAAGCGGGTAGCAGGAGCAGGGAGACACCCTGACATTAGCTCACCCGTCGTCCTCCTCTGGCCCCAGCAAGCAGGAGGCTCCTGGGAGTAGCTTCAAGGCATAGGGCAGGAGCAGCACATGGCAATGGGGGAGAGGGACAGCTGAACTGCCGGCAGTTGATCGCCTGCTGGGCGGCTGCTGCACAGAGAACATAGAGGAGTGGGGAGCTGATGGGGGGCTGCTGGTCCACCTTGGTTCCAAGCCTCCACCAGCTAGCTAAAACAAGCTGCTCTTCCTGTAAGCAGTGGAAGAGCAGGCAGCCAAACGTTAAAAGGGAGCATTGCACAACTTTAAATGAGCATGTCCCTAATTGATCAGCAACGTAACAATGTTAACCAGCATGACTTTAAGTGAGGAGTTCCTGTACACTCCATTGTGGATTTAGCTGTGACACCCTGAGTAAGTTTCCCAGGCACGAGGAAGAACTCTGTGTGACTCAAAAGCATCACTCCTTCCCTTCTGCAGTCCACCTTGTAGCTGGGGGGAAGCAGTAGATGTGGTATATCTTGACTTTCGTAAGGGTTTTGATACTGTCTCGCATGACCTTCTCATAAACAAACTAATGTGGGTGCATAACTGGTTGGAAAATCATTCCCAGAGAGTAGTTATCAGTGGTTCAGTCGTGCTGTAAGGGCATAACAAATGGGATCCCACAGGGATTGGTTCTGTTCAATATCATCATCAATGATTTAGACAATGGCAAAGAGAGTATACTTATAAAGTTTGCAGATAATACCAAGCTGGGAGGGGTCGCAAGTGCTTTGGAGGATGGGATTAAAATTCAAAATGATCTGGACAAACCGAAGAAAAGGTCTGAAGTAAACAGGATGATATTTAATAAGGACAAATGCAAATTCTTCACTTAGGAAAGAAAAAACAGATGCACACATACAAAATAGAAATGACTGCCTAGGAAGAGGTACTGTGGAAAGGGATCTGAGGGTCATAGGGGATCACAAGCTAAATATAACAACAGTGTAATGCTGTTGCAAATAAAAAAGCAAACATAATTCTAGGATTTATTAGGAGGAGCATTGTAAGCAAGACACGAGAAGTAATTCTTCCGCTCTATTCCACGCTGATTGGGCCTCAAATGAACTGTGTGTGTCTAGTTCTGGGTGCCACATTTCAGGAAAGATATGGATAAATTGGAGAAAGTCCAGAGAAGAGCAATAAAAATGATTAAAGGTCTAGAAAACATGGCCTATGAAGGAAGACTGAAAAAATGTGTTTAGTCTGGAGAAGAGAAGACAGAGAGGACAGGATAACAGTTTTCAAGCACATAAGGTTGTTACAAGGAGGAGGGAGAAAAATTGTTCTTCTTAACCTGTGAGGATAGGACAAGAAGCAATGGGCTTAAATTGCAGCAAGGGCAGTTTAGGTGACGTCAGGAAAAACTTCCTAACTGCCAGGGTGGTTAAGCACTGGAATAAATTGCCCGGGGAGGCTGTGGAATCTCCGTCATGGGGATTTTTAATAACAGGTTGGACAAACGCCTGTGAGGGATGGTCCAGCTAACACTTAGTCCTGCCTAGAGTGCCCGGACCGGACTAGATGACCTCTCAAGGTCCCTTCCAGTTTTATGATTCTATGTCTCCCTCACAAACACCAACATAAGCTGGTTCAATAAAAGATTTAACTTCCCCCCACTATCCTGGGACAGACACAGCTACAACAGGGCAGAGAATTTTTGTCCCGGTTACTCTCATTAGGATCCTTACTGCCTCCTATTGTCTGGAGACCTGCCGGACTGTTCCAGTGCCGGACGGAGAGGCGGGGAGCCTGAGACCAGAGAGTGTCGCGCTAAGCAGGAGCGGAGGACGGACTGGGAGTTGCAGAGCCCAGAACTGGAGGCTCTTCGGCGGGATGGACTCCCGCACGGAGCTACCTATTTTTCGGGGCTGCAGCTAGCTGGAAGTGTGTGCGCGTGCGCAGAGTGCGATCCCCCACCTCTCCCCGCTCAGACTCCGGCTTTGATAGGGAAAGGGGGATTCTCACCCAGCTGCACAGCTTGAATCTGCCTGATTTCCGTGGGCGGGCAACGCTGCTCGGGGCGGCACTGCTATGGGCTGGGGGCAGGCGGCCGTCCGCAGCCCCCGCCCCGCAAACCCCCGTTGTGGGGGGACCCATAGGCTGCAGCGGCCTGTCCCCGCTAGAGACGCAGCCCTGTAGGCGCACCGCTCCCCAGCATGGCTCCTTTAAGTGCCTATTCGCTCGTCCGCCCTCCAAAGCATTCCGGGGGGGGGGGGGTCACCACGGAAACAACCGAGCGCTCCGGAGACCCAAGTCCCCCTGCCCCGGCCGGGAAGGGGGAGGGATGTGTCTCCCAGCGTGCACCGCGCGCGCGCAGCCCCCACCCCCTTGAGGCTCCTGCTCCGCCTCCGGCCGGGCCCGCTCCCCCTCTGCCCGAACGGCCGCAGAGCAGCGGGAGCCGCCCGAGCGTTCGCTGCTCCTCGGCTGCCTCTCCGCTCACAGCCAGCGCGCGCCCGCCCAACCGCCGCGTCTTGGTCCCGGCGCGAGCCGCTTGGGTGGCGGCGGCTGCTGTTGCGTCTCGCGCCGCGCGCACGCGTCGCTGGTGCCGGCCGAGGATGGGTCGCGGGGCGCTGCCTTTGCTGTTGCTGTTGGAGCTGGCCGGGCGCTGCGCCGCCGCCATGGACGAATGCGAGGACGAGGCGAGCGGGCGGCCGCAGCGCTGCATGCCCGAGTTCGTGAACGCCGCCTTCAACGTGACCGTGGTGGCCACCAACACGTGCGGCTCGCCCGCCGAGGAGTACTGCGTGCAGACCGGCGTGACCGGGGTCACCAAGTCCTGCCACCTGTGCGACGCCGCCCAGCCCCACCTGCGGCACAGCGCCGCCTTCCTCACCGACTACAACCAGGCCGACACCACCTGGTGGCAGAGCCAGACCATGCTGGCCGGGGTGCAGTACCCCAGCGCCATCAACCTCACCCTGCACCTGGGTAAGTCACAGGGATCCTCCCCCACGCGGGGGGGAGGGCGGCGCTTTGCTCCGCCTGTCCCCGCCCTAACCCGTTCCCTCTCCCGCAGAGGTGCGAAAGGGTTGCCCTGGAGGGATCGGGACCCGTCTTCCCCGCTTCTCCCACTCCGGAGCAGTGGGGGCACCTGCATGCCTTCCCCCTGCACACACTTCACTTCTCTGCAGTGCATTGAGGTGCCCCTGTCCTACAAGAGCACGGACTCGCGAACCCCCCTTTCCTCCCTGCCGTCTGCATCACTAGGGACATGGCTACATGTACGGATTTCCCAACCTGAGTGGGAAAAAAACAGCTTTGCTATTGCGGGAAACCTTACATGCAAACTGAAGAGCAAAGCTGGGGTTGGGCGAGGAAGAGGGAAGGGAAGTGTGAGTGCTTGGACTTCAAGGATGATAAGAGCAGGGCTAATTTCAGACCAAGCTTCTTAACACACTTTTGAATAGTTTGTGTGGCTTCTAAAATTAAAGTGACCCACACCGTAAAAACATAAACGAATCATAACCTTATACATACGCACTCCTCAATCATTCCCTTCTCTCTGCATTGTGTTGGAGTCCCTGTGCTGGATGATCACTATCTCTCCCTTTGCAACCTGTGCTACCAAAGACCCATCTGTATGAACGGATGGTTTTGCTATCTCATCATGCAACCATCCTGTACCTAGTGCTTAAATTAACGGAGAAACCTTCTTTTCCTTTCTTGTTCCTGCATGTCCAGATGCTTCACTACTCCTCCTCCCTTTCCCCAAAATATTCTCTACTAATAGAGTTTCTCCTGCATCTATGAACCATCTCTACACTTAATTTCTAAAATAAGAAATCTAGTTCTTCCCTTCTGGCTGCCTGTCCTGAACGAACAGGAGCTCTCCCCTGTCCCCTCCCTGCTTCCTGTATTAGAGTTGCATGATTTCTCCTTTTCCTAAACGAGGACTCTACTTCCTCTTCTCCTCACCCCCTCTTTTAAACTAATAGACCCCCCCACAGCCTCTCAGAAACGTTGTCTCATTCCCATGCTCCTCATCCTTTCCTTTTTGCCTTCTAATAAGGACCCTATCTGAATTGTCCTTGAGATAATGTGACAAGGGCCAATTGCCCCTTAACTTTTGTGTTGAAACTTGGGAGATTTCCATGGCAACTTACGCCCATTCCCATCCACTGAACAGATTAGTCATAGTAAAGAGAGGAAAAAAAAAGTTAAACCTGATGAAAACTGCAGAATAAACTGAGTGGGGGAGGAGGGCGGAAGAGAGGGATAAATCGGACCATCTGTGTGTGTGGCACTTTAAAAATTTTTCTACCACAGAGTTAATGTCTTGCTTTGTGGTATTCAACTTTAATTAAGGTCACAAAGCTTAATCCTGTCATGCAAAAAACAAAGGTACATGTGTCTGCCCCAGCTGGTAATAAATTACTGAAAGTGACTTCTGCTGTATACAAGCAGGCTATCCTCTTTGAATTCTCCCTTTCTTTGATTTGTGTGTTTACTGATTTTTTTTTTTTTAATTGGATGAGGTAGTCTTAGCAAAGGTTTTGATTCAGTGCTAGAAATACTTGTAATGCTTCTGGGTTGCCTTTTTTAAAATGTAATTATATTTATGAAGTTTGGCAATCTATACATTCAAAATTAATAGTTAGGCATATAAACAAATCATAAATGAAAACCGTAGGGAGGTGCTTAAAGATCTACTAAGTTAAAGGCTTGCCGGTTAGTCAGTAGATTAAGATCACGTTGTGCTTGAAACAAACACTTAAACATTGGGTTTTGCAATAAATCTCATCTCCTGCTATCTGCAGAGCAATAACTGTCTCATTCTTAATGCACAAAGCAGGATACGCTTGTAGACATCAGACTTGGAATTCAGAAAGGGAAAGGTTGAAAAGAAAACAAAGGAAATGGAATAAACATTTCCGGCAGTAAATGTGTTAGATTTTCTCTGTGCTCATGTGCTCAGGATTCTGTGAGGCTAAAGTGGATGGGTTGCTCCTAAGGGTTCTATGTTAGATGAAACAATTCCACTTTTTGGTCATGTTGAACAAACTTCTATACGGGAACAGTGCTGTCTGTTACTCTGGGAGGCCTTGCACCATAAAATTAAAAAACCTACTTTTTGGCATGTGAAAAAGTAACAGGATGTATGTTGTAAAGTTTATTTTAAAAGAGTGAGATTCACTAACATGAGGTGACTTGTGCTTCAGTGATGGCTGAAGTACATGTGTTCTGAAAAGCTCTTTGGCAGCTAAGGTACTATATAACACCAAGCGTGCTGAGGATGATATATAAATATTTTACTGAGGCGATGTTTCTTGTCAGTTAAAAGAGATTGGAAATTTAAGTCTAAGCATTCAGCAACAGCATATCATAGTTACTTGAGTATTCTCAAAAAATTAGCTTTGGAATAAAACTTCTTCAGCTTGGTTTCAACCTAGAAGCAAACCCCTGATCCTGTTGAAATTTTGCCAAAATTGACTCAGCTGTTTAAGCTATCTCATTGTGGCTATTTAAAAATATTAAACAGTTCAGATGTTGTTTGGTGTTTGAGTAACTAAAAGGTAGATTTAGGGCATGTCTACACTGGCAGAGTTACAGTGATGCTCAGAGAAAGTGTGAACGCACAACAGTGGTTTCCCTTTTACGGTCATCTGCCCGCACAGTAGCGTGTTCACATTTTTGCCGCACTTGCAGCGGTATTTGGAGCGGTGCGCTCTGGGCAGCTATCCCACAGAGTACATCTTCTGCCGCTAGGCATTGTGGGAAGGCAGAGGAAGTCACGAGGCATCCTGGGTCCTGTCCCAGTACCCTGTGATGCACTGCTTCGCATCCCAGCTGTTCCTGTGCTTACCTCTGCATTTGGCACCATCTTTCAACGGGGTATTTGTGTACTGCACACCCTGCTTCTTCGGGCTGCAGGAATGGATCCTGAACTGATAACCAGTATGCTGCTTGCTCTGACCAACATTTTATGAGTGGCAGTGGAGTTATTCCTTAAACTACAAAGGCAAGAGGCATGTGACATTGATCTTGCCACATGTACTAGTTACAACACAAGATTGCTTGTGGCATTCTCCGAGGTACTGACCATAGTGGAATGCTGCTTTTGGGGCTTAGGGAACCAAGCACTGAGTGGTGGGATCACATCTTGATGCATATTGGGGATGATGAGCAGTGGCTACAGAACTTTTGGATGAGGAAAGCGAGATTCATGGGACTGTGGTGAGCTTTCCTCAGCCCTGTGTCGCAAGGACATGAGAATGAGAGCTGCCCTGCTGTTGGAGAAGCACGTGGTGATTGCACTGTGAAAGCTAACTACTCCAGACTGCTACGGATCAGTCGCTAACCAGTTTGGGGTGGGAAAGTTGACCCTTGGACTCAAGTTGACAGAAGTCTGCAGGGCCATTAGTCACATCCTACTCCAAAAAACCATGACTCAGCAACATGTGACATTCTTGATGGCTTTGCACAAATGGGCTTTCTTAACTGCAGAGGGGTGATAGATGGCACGCATATTCCAATTTTGGCAGCAGACCACCTAGCCACCGAGTACATTAGTCGCAAGGGGTATTTCTCAATCATTCTCCAGGCACTTGTGGATCACAGTGAGCATTTCACAGACATTAAAGCAGGCTGGTCCGGAAAGGTGCATGGCACACATATCTGTTGGAAGTCTGGTCTGTTCAGGAAACTGCAAGCAGGGACTTTCTTCCGAGACCAGAAGATCACCGTTGGGGAAGTTGAACTGCCCATTGTGATCCTGGGAGACCCTGCCTACCCCTTAAAAGCTGCTTTACTGTGCAGTATAGACAAAGCCTTAGTTAAAAATCTTCTGATTTAACATATAGGACTACATAAAGGTAAATGTCTAGGTTGAACTAGGAACTTCTCTCAGATAAGTTAGTCATTTTATGCTTTAGGATTCTTTGCATAATTTCAAAATAGAAGGACTAAGATACCCTTTAAAAAATTCTCATGTCTCCAAATTAATAAATTCTTTGTTTTAAATATCATACATTGAAGGAGCTGCAAATTATAGTTCACTATAGTGTGTCTTGTACTAATGGTCCCCGTGAGTAGCATTGACCTGTTGCAGTGGCCACTAAAATTTCAGTGTTCCTTTATATGAATTGAACTTTTGTGCAGGCACCTACTACAAAGGCCAAATAAAGGAATCTCTTAGTATTGCAATTAGTAATAGGTTTTATTGTATATGATGGCTCAGTTCAAGTAGAGTTAATAAAAGGAAGAGAGATATGGAAAGGTTATTAAGATTTTATATAGTTATTTTTATCTTTATTTTTATACATTGAAGATTTTATTCCGAAGATTTGTTATAGGAAGAAAGAAATCCGTTTTCTCAACTTTTCTATTTTGGACAAATGTATTATTGATGAGCCCCATATAAAGACAGAATTGGATTTCATAGGGATTTCATGCTTCTCATTACCATTGTCATGTGAATATCTACGTACATGAGCTGCATGCAGTGTTTTTGTAGCTGTTTTAGAGACAAGGCAGGTGAGGTGATACCTTTTATTGGACCAATTTCTGTTTGTGTGAGAGACAAGATTTTGAGATTACACAGAGCTCTTCTTCATTCAGATTGTATAAATCTTTCAGGTCTAGGACATGTACTTAGAATGTCCCTCTAAATACAAGTTGGAGCAGATTGTTTAACATAAGTAGTTTAACACATATTTCAAGGGACCATTCAAGGTGAAGTGTCTAAAAACAGATGCACTAATACAAAACATTACATATGCCCACATGTACATTTCAAAAGGAGTTATTTTGGGGAAGTTGTATGGCCAGTGTTACATAGGCCAGGGGTCTTCAAACTTTTTCCCCCGCGGCCCCTTGCCGCGGAGGAAAAAGTCTGGCGGCCCCCCGGAGCGGGTGTATCCGCCGAAATGCCTCCGCAAAAAGCAGATGCTTCCGGCGGCAGCGGCATTTCAGCGGTCTAAAAATAGCCCACCCGAGAGTTCAGCGGTCTCCTGGGCGGTCTTGGCGGTGGCACTGGGGTCTCGCGCACCCCCAAGGGTGGTCTCGCGCATCCCTGTTTGAAGACCACTGACATAGGCGGTCAGGCTGTGATCACAATGCTTTGTTCTGGCTTTGGAACCTATGAATCTACAGTACATCCAAGGCTTTTTTTTTAAGTGCATTTTCTCTATAAAAAGTGTATATTTAAAATGTCATCCAGTTATCCTCACATGAATTCTATACACAGTCTTTGCATGAATGAGTGATTGCATGTTCTGTTCAGATTTCGTATGCTCTGAGGCTGTGTCTCCCAGAATGCATTGCAGGCTATTGAGCATTTAATAATGAAACAGTAGGGGAGAGAGGGCAACAGGTATGATAGCCATTGTACACTCAAACATAGTGCACTTTGGGAATGCAAACCTCAGTATGAAGCATCTTTTTATTTTTCAATTTTTCAATGGCTAGTTTGTAAATTCAAAAAGTGTTTGATACTACAATCACAGTAATTAAATTATTATTAAATGCATTGGTAGCCAAGTTAAGAGAGAGCTGCTTTTCAGGCACAACTAACCTATTGAAGACAAGTGCAGATTAACTATTTACTTTCCACTATTTACTTTCCACCATGCAAACTGCTGAACTGTTATGAAGAATCCTAAGTGTATTTGCAAGTCGAAGATTTAAAGTTCCCTATTCTTGAAGCTATGGCTGTGACAACACTTTCGTAGATTCCAAGGCCAGACGGAATCAGTATGATTCTTTAGTCAAACCTTTTGTATAGCACAGGCCATGGAACTTCCCGAAAATAATTCCCAGAGAACATCTTTTAGAAAAATATCTAATCTTGATGTAAAAATTGTCTCTGATGGAGAATCCACCAGGACCTTTGGTAAATTGTCCCGTGGTTAATTATTCTTTTTTTTTTTTTTTTTTTTAATTATGCCTTATTTCTAGTTGGAATGTATCTAGTTTCAACTTCCATTGATTGGATCATGTTATACCTTTCAATGCTAGAGTGAAGAGCCCATTATTGAATATTTGTTCCCCATGTAATTGTTGATTAACTGTAATCAAGTCACGCCTTAACCTTCTCTTTGTTACACTAAATAGATCTTTGCGTCTGTCACTATAAGGCATGTTTTCCTCATTCTTTAATCATTCTTGTGACTCTTCTCTGAATTCTCTTCAATTTATCACCATCCTTTTTTAATTCTGAGCACCAGTACTGGACACAGTATTCCAGTGGCAGTTGCACGAGTGGAAGGTAAAATAACCTTTCTACTCCTATTTGAGAATTCCCTGTTTATGCATCCCATGATTCCATTAGCTCTTTTGGCTACAAGTGTCATGCTGGGAGCTCATGTTTGGCTCCACGACAACTCCCTAATCTTTTTCAGAATCATGGTTTCACAGGATAGAGTCCTACATTATGCAGGTATAGCCTGCATGGATTCTTTGTTTGTGAATGAATACATTTACATTTAGCTGTATTAAAATGTACATTGTTTGCTTGCACCCAGTTTCCTAAGTGATCCAGCTTGCTCTGAATCAACCTGTTGTCCTTGTTATTTACCACTCCCCCAATTTTTGTGTCATCTGCAAGCTTTATTCATAATGATTTTATGTTTTCTTCCAGGTCATTGATAAAAATGTTAAATAAAATAGGGCCAAGCACTGATCCCTGCAGGATCCCACTAGAAACAACAAGACCAATTTGATGATTTCTCATTTATTATTACATTTTGAGACCTATCAATTAGCCAGTTTTTAATCCATTTAAGGAATGCCATGTTGATTTTATATTATTCAAAATGTCATGCAGTACCAAGTCAAACAGATGTCTAAGACTGTTACACTGGCACTGTTACCTTTATCCCTTTATCAACCAAACTTGGAATCTCATTAAAAAAGAGCAGGATATCAAGTTAGTTAGGATAAATTTTCCATAAATGCATGTTGATTTGCAGTAATTTACATTACTCTCCTTTTTAATTCTTTATTAATAGAGTCTCATATTGGCAACTTTCATATTGTTATCTTGCCTGGGCTAGAGGTCAGGCTGAGGGGCATATAATTACTTAGATCATCCTGTATACCCTTTTTAAAAATCGGTACATTAGCTTCCACTCTTCTGGCATTTCCCCAGTGCTCCAGGACTTTTTGAAAATCACCATTAATGGTCCAGGAAGCTCATCTGCCAGCTGTTTTAAAACTCTTGGATGCAAGTTGTCTGGATCTGCTATCAGACATTTTAAAAACGCTAGTAGCTTCTGTTCAATATTCTCTTGAATTACTAATGGAATGGAAGGAGTGTTATCGCCATATGATGAGACTGTATCATCTGTTTTTCCCCAAATACAGAACAGAAATATTTATTGAATGCTTCTGTCTGTTCATTGTTCTTGTTGATGATTCTACTATTTCCATCTAGTAATGAATCAATATCATTGTCGGGATTCTTTTAATTCCTAATACTTTTTAAAAACTCCATTGTATTATCTTCAACTCTGCTGGCCATAGACTTCTTGCATCCTTTTGCTTCCGTTATCAGTTTTCTATTATTTCTAACTTCTGATTTATCTTCATCCTCTTTCTTCCATTTAGTATCAGAGGGGTAGCCGTGTTAGGCTGGATCTGCAAAAGTGACAGAGTCTTGTAGCACCTTATAGACTAACAGATTTTAGGGATCATGAGCTTTCGTGGGCTAAGACCCACTTCATCAGATGAATGTTCATCTGATGAAGTGGGTCTTAGCCCACAAAATCTCATGATCCCTAAAATCTGTTAGTCTATAAGGTGCTACAAGACTCTTTGTCGTTTCTTCCATTTGTTATATATTATTTTTATAGGTTCCTTCACTTCCCTCCTAAACCAGGTCATTTTTTTTTTAAACCATTACAGCCTTTCTCAATTGTAGGATTGACTTTTTGGGCATCTAGTAAGGCAAGGTGTTCTTAAATTGTTCCCAATTATCATTCATATTTTTCAGATTAAATTCTTTTGTCCCAGCTGATCTGGGTCATAGTTGTTTTTAGTTTTGTGAAATTGGCGCTGTTAAAACACCACATACAGTATGTAGTTTATTTATCCAGACTTTATTCTGCTCGCAAATTATAAGTGATCATGACTTGATCACATTTATACCTAGACTAAGAGCAATTTACAATTTAAAGGGGAGATGAAAGTTAGAAAGTGATGGTATGCGACTACTTTTTCCTTTTTGTTGCTACCACTTTAAAAAAAAAAAAAGTACCCACCTATTTGTGGTTCTCCCCCAATTGAAACTTTCTGCTGCATTCCTGATTTCCCACCCAGGTTAATTAGTGCTTAATTGCTTTTAGTATTGCCACTGAGCCTGTTTATATGCACATCCCAGACGTAATTACTGCCTTAAAAAGTTTATTCATTGAGGGAGCAGGAACATAGATTGAGTGCTGAAGTTTATTATATTTAAGCAAAAGTCGGGTTATGCAGCAACCAAGCCCTTCTGTGTTACCTCAGTACTGTGAGAGAGCCCTACGGTCACATACTGTTTTCACTGAGGGTATGTCTACACTGCAAAGTTTGTCAACAAAACTTTTGTCTTTCGGGGCAGTGTGAACTCTCCTATCTATGAAGCTAACGCCGCTCGCGATGCTGGAAGTATTTTGCCGACAAAGTACCAACAGAGCATTTACACACACTGACTTTTAGCGACAAGGCTATATTGACACACCTTGTCGCTAAAAGCTGCGTGGTGTAGAAAAGCCCTGTGTCTCTCTCCCTGTGCTCTCATTTCCCCACAGTCTTCTGTCCTCTTTTCTTCTCTTTCCCTTAATCTTCCCTCTCCTGGACCTGCTCCAGTTACCCAGCTTCCCGTTAACTTTCCCACACTGATCCCTGTTTCTCTCTTCCCCAAAGGGTCTTGCTGCTACTGTCATTTCACTTTGTTCATGCACTCCTACTCCTTCCATCTGCCACAGAACCTTTTGATCCCAGCGTTTTGAGCCTTCTGCTAATATGGAGGCAGCATTCACAGCAGACTGATTGGTGTTCCAAGCAGTACAGTCCCTGTCTACATTAGAAGTTCAGCGTGGTTTTTATAAGCATCTTGTGACACCCTTGCCTGGCTCATTTAGATAAAACACAGATGAACTGTGTCCATGCAGAAGCTTTTTTCACAATACAGTTGAATCCGTGCATCTCCACCAATGCATTCTGGGACAGTCTGGGTAACTATCCTATAGTATCTCAGAAAGAAATAGTGCCCAGATGACATGCACAAAGAGTGGCACCATCAACATGGTGATGTGTTATGTGTGACTTTGAAGAAAGAGGTTTGTCCATATACTTTACAGAGGCGGGATTAGAGTCTCTATCCATGCTAACGGTGAAACTGTTTGTTGCCACAGTTAACTGAGCGTTAACTGTGTTGTTTGTAGAGACAAATACGTTTAATGTCACACTTTACAAAACCAGCTGAAATTTGTAGTGCAGACAGATAGTGCCTAGCTTCCCAATGTGTTCAACACAAGACTGAAAAATAATTACATGGCTCATGAACTGGTATTTACCAGGAAACTATTAGAAGAAATAGATTATTTTTGCCCCAGGCCCACTCTGTTACTACATTTTCCTTCAAACTCCTCAGCTAGCAGTACCCTGTATTTTATTTTGAGGAGAGTAACCATGGTTGATTACGTATGCTCTCTTCTTGAAGTACAGTTTGGGGCATGATTGCCGTTTGAAGGCATTTAAAAGGAAACCTAGGCAGGAAGCCAGTTTTCATCTCCATCCTGAGGATGGAGTTGCTACTTATTCACTGCAGCCAGGATTTTTAAATACAGATCAGTGGCGTGTGCTTAGGCATATACAACACAACTTAATTTAAACTCATTTCATCTACAAAAAACGGAGACAACCATTTTTAATTTTAATTTTTTTTTTTTTTGGAACACAACAATATTTGAGTTTCCAGTTGCCATTGGCCCAATTACCTTACTAAAAACATAGGCTGGTGTTTTTACTCTTGTGTTTTTTCTTATGAAATAACTGCAAAGAAAAGTAAACGCAAAGAACTACATTCATGTAATAAAATAGCTGAAATTCTTCATGCGAAAGCTATAACGTTCAAAACTTCCCACAACCAAAACCACTTGCTAACTGCTACTTACTGCTTTTGATGGTGGTTTAGAAGTAGTTACTATAGTTTTAATTTCCTCGCTTAGATATATGAAATCTTTGTTGCAGTGTGGCTTTTGCATTAATATTTTTAGGCATTCTTTTGCAGTCCAGTGGGGACTTCTATCTTTTTCCTTATAATAAGATGGTTCCTGCATCTTAAAAGACACAGGTGCATTTAATCTGGGAATAGTTGTGCCTGCTAGTGCTGGTATACTTGAAGGTCTGCCATTTTCAGTTATAAACATCCTCTTGTTAACTTGTCTATAAATCACTTGAGTTGAAAGCTTGAAATAGGTGGTCCTCGCCTGGACATGATTTCTTTTAACCAAATGCTAAATAAATGTGTTTTGCCATGAAGTAAAGCAGTGATATGAAACTGAAAATGGTTATTAACTGTTTAGTATGGGTTACATTTACTCTCAAATACATGAGCACAGTGTGTTGAGTCAGACAGTTTTATCTCATTAATTTGAATTTCCCTGCTTTAGTAGGTATCAGTTGGATCTATAATCTTTCTATAATGTAAGTGGTGTTTTGTCAAAGAATAAATATTATTTAATCTGGAAGAAATCTCTCATCTGAGAGAAATGACTAACTGCGATTTGTCAGGAAATCCTTTGGAGACTTTGTTAAATCAAGGTCTGGGAATGGCTTGCTGAGCACTTCAGTGACTTCACTGTGGTATTTGTGGAGCCCTGAGGGGACTCTATTTTAGTTAGTCTCACAAAGGCTTGATTTACATTTTGCAGGTTTCAACATGAGTAGTTAAGAGATCAGCTTTTTAATGGCCAGCAGTTGTTCAGTGCAGTTATATAAAGTTGCTTTAGAGCTCTTTATCTCCCTCCACCTCCCACACAACGTTTAAATTCTTATGTTTTCTCTAATTCCTTTCTCCTGTTTCTTTCTTGGGGCGCTGGTGCCACTACAAGAGGCATTTGGGAATACTATGAGTGGCTGAACATTTATTTTAGGGGATGGAGAGAGTTGGGATTGTATGGCATTTTGCTGTACAAAATAGCTGCTATTTGTGGTGCTCAGTATGAATTGCTGTCAGGATTTATCATTAGACCTGACACTTAAAAGCAGTTACGTTTATAGTTTTTAAGATTAGCTGTCATTTGATGTTCAGATTTAGTAGTTTGTTGTACAAATATTGGTTTATGTAGTAGGTAAAGGGGTAGTTTTTGACCCTTGCAAGCTCCCCATATATTTATAGGTTTAAAGCTTGGAGTTGCTGGTTTCTCCAGGAAACTGCAAATTGCAGTTAATGTGATTTAGTCTCAAACTGTCTAAATAGAACGGTAGTTTCAGTACAAATTGATAAGACAGGAATTTCAAATCTATGACTGATTTCAATTCTTAAATTGCAGCATAGGAAGGCACAAAAGCAGAATTGAGAACGTTATTCTTAACTTTAAGTGTTGTATCGCCTACCAGTCTAACATCTGTAATGTTAAATATTCTGTACATTCTCGGGCCCCAATCCTGCAAATCGTGGGCTGTGGCTATAGAAGGCCTGGGGAGGCTAAGCCTTTCTAAACAGGATGCGGTACACTTCCTTCTGATGGCGTGCTGGCCACAGCCTTTGGAGTGCCACTGCTGAAAGGGCACCCGGGCTGTAGCCATGCCCATGCTCTGCCCTGAGGTCCCGCTCCCGCTTGTCCTCTTCCCCAGTGGCCCTGCCCTCGCTCCGCCCTTCCCCCCAGGGTCTGCCTCTTCCTCCGTGGAACTTAATGAAACCAATCCATAAGCACAATTTTACATAGACATGCTTAAGCTGAGTACCTGGGTTTCAGTCTCCTACATTAGTTTAAAAACAGTTATGAAAGTGTAAGAGTCGGCTTGTTAAACTGAATTACTGTACTTACAGAAACTGGCGCCGGCTTCTGTTTTTCTCTGGGGGTGCTCAACCCCCCTTCTTATTCCCTGGCCCTGCCTTGCCTGTTCCCTCCCACTCTCAACCCCTTGCCCAAGTCCCTACCCCACCTCTTTCTGCCCCTTCCCCGAAGTGTGCTGCATCCCCGCTCCAGCACCTCTTGCACGCTGCGAAACACTTATGGACTAGTATTGTTGCACACTCCTGTTTATCCAGAACTAGAGATGTAAAAGTTTAACAGGTTAACCAATAAGCTTGATGCTTATCCATTTCTGTTAATGATTAAACTCTGCCCAGTGTCCCGGCTGCCATCCCCGCACGCCCGGGGTCCCGGCTGCTGCCACGCAACTAGGGCTCTGCTGTCGCCCCATGTTTTTACGTGTTCTTTGCATACTCTATCTGAAACCCTACTAACATGGGTGGTGGGTAGCATAGGCTGGGGAAGGCTGTGCCTCCCCAAACAGCCTGGTGTGGCTCCACCCACGCTCTGCACCCAGACTCCCTCCTGCCTGCTTCCAGTTATCTTCCCACAAAGTCTTCTGTGGCTGAGAGGCTGAAGCCAGTGCTCAGAAAGCCCGTGGTTGGGGGCACTGGGACCATGCTGCACCGTCCACCTGGTGCTCCAGGGCTGGGGGTGCAGGGAGGTGCTGGCGGCCACAGGCGAGGTGTGTGTGTGTACTCTGGGCTCTGGTGGGGCAAAGGGGGGACTGAAGGGGAGGGGCAGGGCCTTGGGCAGAGAGGGTGGGGCCAGCGCGAGTCTTCCCCAACCGCTCACTCATCTGCAGCCAATGGCTGCTAACTGAACATCTGCATTACCTGAATCCCTGCCTTGGATTCCAGTATGCGATACATGCCCTCTGCAGTGTCTATTTGATGCTGGGGGACAAGGAAGAGATTTGTATAAAGTGGAGATCCGGATAGCGGAGCAGGCATTCCTAGCTAAGACTGCAGGACAGCAAAGGTCAAGACTGCAGCCGTGAGGGCGGTTACTTTGCTGCTGAATGGCTCCCGTGCAGTACGGGGAGCCTTTGTGGAGTGAGTGAGCGAGCGTGGCCATAACAGTGCAGTGGGCTCCTTGCAGCGTTGCTGGGCTGATAACACTCAATCCCTGCGGACGCAAGGTATGCGGGAGGCCAGAAGGGATTGCGGTCCTGGAGGGGCAGAGCAGAGATCTGTGGCCAGGACTGGAAGTGGGGGTAGAAGGATGAGCCCTGCTACAGGGAGGCCACCCCACTGCTGAATGGCCCTTGCCCTTTCAATTATCTGAACTCCTGCTTATCTGAATATATAAAATCTTTGTCCCCTGTGCTATTTGGGTAATCAGGACTGTGTTCTGTTTGTGATAGTCTCCAAAAGATTCAGCCAGGATCCTAGCCCTAGTGTGATAATGCTGTACCTCACTATAAGCACATATGAGACCGTTCCTGCCACAACTATCAAATTTTGTTTTATTTGTGTTTTTTTAATAGTGCTCATTACCACAGTATTGTATGACTCATGAACATTAAAGGATTTAGTCTAGCAACTTTCCTATAAATAAAGAAAATCTTATTTTATGGTTACCTCAGCTGTGGCATGCAGTAGACTAAGTGCTGGTCTACATTAGAAAAGTGAGCTAAAATAGTTTACAGATTAAGCTCAACTGATTTTAAGCAAGGTTTGAACTTGTTGATGTGCATCTGGGTTAAGAATCTGTAATGAAACTAGATTAATTTAGTTACCCCAGGGCAACGTATCTAATGTAGACCTGCCATAAGGGACTTGCTCAAAATCACACCAGAAGTTGTGCCATTTTTCTTCTGCATGGTATATTTTATGAAGATTTTTTCACTTCTACACTGTTTCCTTCATGTGCTAAAATGTATCTAATAAATTCAAAGGGGGTGGTGATGGTGGGTACGACTATTGTAAGGAGGGGTAAACATTTATTTTTAATTGTTAAGGAAGAAATACTTGCATGCTCAGCCCTGTTATGTATGAAGTTTAGGATGGAGTGTATTTTATCGGGGGGGGGGGGGGGAGAATCAAAGCAATGGAAAAAGAGGACTTAAAATGCAACTGCTTACAATGCTTTTTTAACTAGGTAGAGGAGGTAATGATGGAATGGGTGGTTAACACAAGAGTGTTGAGGAGAATTCAGCAAGCTGTAGCAAAATTAGCTGAAACAATTTCTGCTCCAGTTGACAGCTGACTAGCATTCTAATGTAGCTTCAGTGTAGTTTACCCAGTGAGCAGTAATAATTTCATGGGCTCATGGTAACCAGCTTCACCTACTTGGGGAAGCGAACTTGTCTGAGCTATGATGCTTACACTAAGTACTAATTGTGTGCATTTCTTCCATCAAATATGAGAGGCAGCTTTGTTTAAAAAACCAAACCAAACCCATCCTTCCCCTTTGATCAATATAAATGATAACTTTGAAGGCTACAGTCAGTAAAGTGTGTGTGAAGGAACCTTGAAAATGCCTTTGTCTCTACTTTTTTTTCTTGTTGTTGTCTTATTGATCTCTTTAGTAGAATTCATAAATAGGTAAAGTTAGTAGTGGAGTTGACATGAAAGCTGCTAAACTGAATTTTTTTGTATCGTGAGACTGGAGAACTGTTATTTACAGAAATGTTACTGATTTCTTTGAGAACTGCACCAGAGTGCTGTGATACTAAATTGCTGCGTTTCTTGGGATCTGCCATAGCGTCATATTATTTTCAATATGCATTATCACCCTTGTGTGCTGCACTGAGCTAATACTCATGAAGTAAAATAAAACAGAGCTCTGAATTTTCCACTGTGGAATCTTGGAATCTGGGAGAGGAGTGCTCATGTTTGAAAATAAAAAGGAATCTGAAAAGAAGAGGTTATAGAAATGGAGGAAATTTGATTATTTTTTTTTTAGAAGAATCGCTATTGTCTTTATTCTCCTCTACCTCTTCGCTCCCTATAATCTTATCCTGCTTGTGGGATATCTTTTTAGAAGATTCTTTATTGCTCTGTGACCATCAGCATTTTGGTTTGAAACTGTGTAGTCAAGCACTTCTTGTTTCTGTGTTACTATTTGTTTCAGATACCACATGCGAGAGGCATCAAATAAATGCTTTAAGTAGTAATGATACCTGTAGTTCTGACACACATGCAGCCGTATTCAGCACTGATAGTGGAGGAGTTCACTATTTATCCTTTTGCAAATAGTTTCCAAACATTAGCTATTATTGAATATTCCGCAGGTGAGCCAGTATGCCGGGCATCAGCCTAAGTTCCAGGTGTAGCATTCTCGATGCTTTCTTTTGACTGAGAAGGGGAGTTACTTTATATATGAGTATTTCTAGAAACTTTTCTTGGGGAACTTCAAGTCGTATTCTTTACACTTCCAATGTAGATGACACATTGAGGAGGAAGGATGGTTTTGTTAAGGCACAGGCTGTCTGAGTCAGCAGACTTGTGTTTGTGATAGTGCTGGCTGTGCTACAGCCTTTCAGTGTGACCATGGATAAGTCAGTTAACTTCTCTGCCTTCATTTTGATCCCCATATTACAGGTGGAGAAACTAACTTCACAGTGGTGTTATAAGACTTAATGGCTTTTGCAGGTTTTTTGGATCTGTGGATAGAAGGTGCAGTACAAGTGTAAAATTGTTAAATGACTTAAGGTGTGGCAGCTGACTAACAATGGAGCAGGGGCTGCTTTAATGTACTCTAACTTGCAAATGTAGCCAAGTCCAAAGATTTGGCTCATCCATTGTTGTTAAATATTTTTGTAACCAATGGACAGATCAACCGAACCTGAACAGTTTTTTAGAAATCTGTCTGGTAATGGCTTGTGACATGCAGATCATAAAGCTGCTGTTTAGAGAGTGGTTGCTCTTCCTTGGCATGTTTGCCTTTAAATAGACAGTGGCTGTCTTGCATAGGATGTTTAGTTCTTGGCATACTGGTGGGTGGCCTGAACTTGTAAAATGTTGGTTTCTCTCTGAGCTGTTTTTAATTCTACGATTAAATGAGAGATCTCTGTAAAGTTGGGCTTGGCACAGGTTCACTGCACTGAGTTGATTTTATATCTATGTTACAATGGCATCTACATGCCCTAATCAGCACCATAGCTCCAGTGTGCTAAGTGCTCTGCAAACATATGAAGAGTTGATTCCTGCACTGAAGAATGTAACATCATTTCATTTTTATGTGGAAGACCAAAATGTCCTGAACAACACACAGAATAAATGTTTCCCCCTCTATCTGCAAGAACTTCAGGGTAGGTTTTTTGATTGCAGTGTCTTAATTCAGATAGACCAAAAGATGCCTTTCTTTGTGTCTTGATGCAACTGGTTTTCTTTAACAGCCAAGAAGGGTGAAATGCTTGTTGGACTTCTTATGTTACTGTGTCATTCTGCTGCTTTCTTTTGCCTTAATTGCATGTGATGGTGGTGGTGAACTATAAATTAAATACTTGAAGATTTAACTTGTTGCAGTGGAGAGCTCTCTCATGTTGTGATTGTGGAAGGGAAAAAATCATACTTAAATTGTGTTTGTAGTTGAAGTATAATTAAGATTGTATCACTACACAAAAAAAAAAAAATTAATTCAGGTTTTCCCTCTGGGAATTTTGTGGCTACTTTGATGCTGTGGGCTTTGTTTGTTAGCTTTTTGGAAATATGTTGATCTTCACTGCCTTTAAAAAAATATTGTGGGGGTCTTGAGGAGTAGAATATTTGTCCCAGTAACTCCCAGGAGTCAGGTGCATTATGAAACCAGTGCCTGGGGATGTTTGTGGTTAAGAATAATAGTATTGTACCCCACTTCCTGACAGGTTTGAATTTCATTTTATGTATTGGATTCCTACCGTATCTCACTACTACCTTATCCTATACTCCCTTCTGGCTGTGAGAATTGCTGAGTACAGTTCAGTTCAGTTACCAACTTTATCTTGTATGTCATGTCAGATAATGGCTTCCAGCTGTTGTGTGTGCTTTACTTCAGAGATTCTCAAACCCTTTTGTTGTGCTCATCATAATAGAAGAGAGCATTTCATAGTTTCCTCCTGTCACAGGGGGTGGTGGAGTCCCATTCCCACACCCCCCAGTTCCTGGGATTCACAGTGATTCGTAGCCAGCCAGTAGATCAGAAGGTTTATTTGAGATGCCAGGAACACAATCCAACTCAGAGCTTGTCAGTAGAAACAGGCCCCCTTAGTCAGGCCCTTTTGGGGGGCAGGGAGATAAGACCCCGAATCCGGGCTCCCCCTCTCTTCCCCAGCCAGCTTCCACTCTCCTTAAAATCCCTGCAGCTGTCTGTCTCCCTTTGTTCACTTCCCAGGCCCTAGGTGTCAACTCCCCTCCCTCCCCGTTCTCATCTCAGGTTACAGCTCCAGGTATCCCAATCAGAGCAGTTTCCCCTCAGAGTCATGTACAGCCTCCTGCCTGCTTGTCACACCTCCATTCTAACTACTGAATAACTATCCGATTTGCAATCCAGAAATCTCTCTCAATAATTCCAATAATTGCTTAATGGAAAAGTAAGAGGAATGTTATCACATTACTGTCAGTTAGTGTCTTGCTCCTTTAAAACAAAATATAATCACACTCTTCGTCTTTTGCCCCTCCCATCCGTTCTGCTCTCTTTCTGCTCCTCTGCAGATGCTTTTTTGATTCCTAGTCTCCGTACTTGCACCTGCCACTCGTGTCCTGGTACCCTTTGCTACTCCTTGCAGGTCTCTTGGTTGTCATGTTATCCCGCTCCCCTCTCCACTCACACACTTTGCTGTCCAGTACTCCTCTCTCTAGGATGTTCTTCTCCTTCAGGGCTCTTGTCTCATTTGCATTTCATGGCACTTTAAGTTCCACTGATGACCTCGTACCTGAAAGTGAATCCACTGTCTTCAGTTGCTGTTCTGCTGGCCTCCAGTTGCTTTTACAGACATCTGTGTGCACTGGAGGGCCTACATGTATACAGAAGCGATTGAAAACCATGAGGAGCCAGCTCCATGAAATCTGCAAAGGATGTGCAGGAAGCTAGCAAGTGCCCCATAGTCCTACAACTCTTGCTCTCTGGTTTTCACTTCACTGCATGATGATAGCCAAGGTTAGAAAAATTCACTCACAGAGGAAGTACTTTATTTTCCTGGGCAAATGGCCATCATTTTCAGCTGAATATAAGTATTCATTTAAAACAAAAATTCAAACCTTTATGGTTGTGAAGAAACCCTAAAAAACAAGAGTAAACTGATTTAGTGCTGTCTCCTTTTGTTGTGCAGAAAAATAATTCCTTTGATGTCCACAGCTTTCCCAAGCTGTGGCAATGGAAACTGTTATTGTCAGTGTCAATACTTATACCTGGAATTCTGTGGTCAGCACAGGAATATGTTCAGAACCACTTAACTCCTTCTTATGAATGGTATGAGCAGTAGCAGAGTTGGGTAGTTGTGGTCTTCATTGGGAAGGGTGACCCAAACAGGAAAGCTCCCTTCCAAAATTTCAGCAATCAGAAGGCTGAGGAGGAGGACTAAAGTAGCCCTGCGTTGAGGCTCACAGTTTGTAGATCACAGGAGCAAGATGGGAAAGATCTGTCGTTTGTCACCTTTGTTCTTACTATTTCTGCTGCAATATCTTACTGAAAGCTTATGCCTGATTCCTAGACAAAAGCTGCTACAATGGAGTTAAAGTTGAGGGTGCATATCAGTAATGTAGGATAAAATATAACAGGGATGTAAGTATCCCAAAACGAAATGTTACAAACCCAGGAAATTCAGCATGGAGGTTATACTTAAAATAAATCCAAACATGTTAGGTACAGTTAGGGCACCTAAGCAATTGTAATGCTGTACTGTAGTGACAACATGTAATGATTATGAGAGGAAGAATGGTTCATAGGTTACAGCACTAGCCTGGGGCTCAAGAGACCCAAGTTCAATTGCCTGCTCTGCTATGGACTTTCTGACCTTGGGTAAGTCACTTAGTTTCTCTGTGCTGCCTCAGTTCTCCATCTGTAAAATGGAATAATAGCACTTCCCTACCTCATAGGGGTGTTGTAGAACAAATGGAGCCATATTAAGTACCTTAGATTGACTATAAGATTCTGATTAAGGTTTTTCACTGATTATGGTCCCATTGAGGATCCCTTAAATTGATTTTTGAACACGATTTTTGTTTGTTTGTTTTTGGCTTTTTCATGGTAGGGCTAAGGTTGTTTAGGTCCCGTAACTGTGCATTTCCATACTACCACGTCTGAATTTTCTGTTTTTTTAGCACTTGGATTTGGAGCATTGCAAGGCAGCCAGAACATAGTAGCCAGCTGAGCAGTCCTGTCCTCCAGCTAGCTTCTGCCATTCATACCTTGTGACCCAAGAGCCCCTTAATGCCAGCTGGCAAGGGGGTTGCATCAACGTCCTGATTCTCAGGTGTATATTGTGGTTCACCAAAGAATGTCATGTGACATCTTAAATAAAAGCCTTCATCAAACTGGCCATTAATCTTGTTGTGAAATTGATGTAAGGAGTTACGCATGTACGCCAAAAATGTTTTAAAGTCTGTATTAAGGCATAGTTGACAAACATCTTTTAAGAGCTCTTTGCAATTTCAAAAGTGTCTCTCTCTCACCAGTAGAAGTTGGTCAAATAAAATATACCTCACCAATCTTGTTTTTCCAATATCCTGTGACTGACACTGCTACAACACTGTAGAAAACAGCTTTTCTGTCAGACAAGAGATGTTTGTTCACCTGTGTCTCTGTTGAAATGTAAATTAAGTATTGTCTTTTTCACAGTGGGTCTCCCCTCACCCTTCTAAGCTGAATGCAGTTGGATTGTAAGACTTTCAGAAAGGAACCAACAGATATAGAAGCAGAGCGAGGGAAGAGAACCTAACCTTGAGATTCATTTGAAAAGTTTGCTGACCTATATTTGGGGAAAAAAGAAGACACCTCATCCTTCTGCACCTAGGAAGTAAACAGGCAGTGTGCACATTTGTGAAAACAGGATCAGAACTAGCCTTGGCTGGAAACAGTGCAGAGGACTTTGGGTGAGAGAGGATTTTTTTTAGAGGAAAGGTTATGCCTATTAAGTTTAGTTTCTAGAAAGTGTGTTATGATTTTGTTTTGTTTGTAATCTTTTGTTTCCATTGTCCTTATTCACTGTCTCTTGAATCTTTGGTTCTATACTTGTTGTTGTTTTTCACCTATAAATATAGCTTAGTGCTGTGGTATTAAGCAAGGTGCTGATCCTGAGATGAATCATACAAGCTGTTGTACACAACTCCCTTGGGAAGAACAGACCTAGTATTTCTGTGAGTGGTCAGATGATAAGGGTCTAGATAAGGAATGTTTCAAAGGGGCTTAGGTACACCTGTTGTTAACCTGTAAGGCAAAGAAAGGATGGCATAGTCCATCAGAGAGTGCTTGGGTAGCTTAACAGGCTGGTGGTGTCAGGGAGCTGAAATCCAGCTAACCACAAACAAGTCTCCTTCACACTGGAAGCGATGTGGGTGAATAACACAGTGATTCGCCACCCTGGGTACCCGAATAACCATCATATACCTATCCATATTTCCTTGCATGTGCACCAGAGTTTCTCCCTGACTCCTTTCCTTCGCATTCCCCTG
This sequence comes from Dermatemys mawii, assembly GCA_007922305.1. Taxonomy (NCBI): domain Eukaryota; kingdom Metazoa; phylum Chordata; order Testudines; family Dermatemydidae; genus Dermatemys; species Dermatemys mawii. Next base: position 3,200,829 of record ML677352.1, read on the forward strand.
CACATACATGCCCAAGTTTCTCTCTCCCATTTGAGTAGATGTGGTGCAATCACATATTTAAGATTAAAATAAAATTGTTCTGTCTGCAGAGGCTGGTGTATACAACATTTTCCATCAATTGCCCTCTTTCAAAATGTCCCTGCATCATACCATTCTCTGTGGTCTGGGGTCCTCTGTTGAAGCTCCGTGATTCCCATTATTTTCACAGAGTGAAACCACATTTCTCTTAGGGAGGGTGGTGGTCATGCCTTTCTCAGCATGCCCACCACACTGGGTACTGACCCAAGTTTGTGGTCTCAGTCATGTTGAGAATAATGGGAGGTGGCAGCCATTTTGAAAGAGGGCAGCTCTCTATGGAATTTGCAATAGCCAAATTTTGTTCAGCCTCTGCAGAGGGAGAAATTGCAGTTATGAAGAATAAAAATTACCATTGATCCTTTAAGAAATTTAGCGCCTAGCGTTCACTTGTGCCTAGTCAGTGGTCAAAATAATGCATACTTTTTAAACTTCCCTTGTTGAACTTGCTGAACTCTTGAACTTGCTGAAATCTTGTGTACAAGCTACTTTTGAATACTCTGTTTTTAAAATCTCATTTTGAAGTAGTTTTATCTCCTTAACATTTACTTGTAAATTAACAGAAAATTCATTGATACAATATTTTTCATATGTATCCTCCTCAAAATTGTAACAGGGATGTTGAATCCTTGTTTTAAGTGCAAAACTGCATTCAGTCTTAATTCTGCAGCTGCTATTCCATTGCATTTTGTCCACTATAACTTGCACATTTTTACCTGCAATGCTTTGCAGAGGTCTGCCTTCTCCTTCAGTATCTATTGGCCTCCATTTTGACCATACTTCTAATATTTCAAGGTCCCTTTGTTTTTATCTCTTTGTTTTCAATTGTAGTTGTAACTCCTCCCAACATAATATCTTCTGTGAATTTTGTAAACATTTTGTTCAGTCAGTCCCTCTTCTTAGTCACTAATGAAGATACTTAATAAGATTGTTATGAACATCAATCCCTGCGATACTCCACTTGACACCTTCTGGGGTGACCAGATGTCCCAATTTTATAGGGACAGTCCTGATTTTTGGGTCTCTTTTTATATAGGCTTCTGTTACTCTCTGCCCCCGCCCCGATTTTTCACATTTGCTGTCTGGTCACCCTAATCACTTTCCCACCTAGATAAATTACCACTGTAGACAGAGAAGAAATGGAAATCTGTGGTGATCTGCCTGACGCTTTGAGTCAGTGCCCAGTCAAAGGACTGATATATAAAGCTGCCCAAAACTTCAGATGGGTGCATTTTAAAATAATTCAAAATAAATCAATATGGCTTTAGAAGTCAAAATACCTGACTTTGAGAGAAAAATCCGTAGTATCTAATCTCTTCCCTGCCTTTCTGTTTTTTCAACTCCTCTTCTCTTAGCAGCAGTTCTGGTTAAGGTGAGAAGGAAAGCTCAGGACTGTGGGATTGCTGTTCAGTTCCCTATCTCTTCCTCTCCATCAGTGTTCTGCAGGCATGAGTTGACCGATTAAATTACAGGTGTTACACGAGTCAGTGCTCTTCTGCTTTCTAAGCAGACTGATTTATACATACATTTGTACATACACACTACCACTTTCTCACACTCAAAGTGGCTTTTTTATCACATGCTTGATTTCCATTCTGAGTATGCATTTCTTTTGAGAGATGGGTCCCTTGTACAAACCACAACAGGGATGCTATGCAACCACAACAGAGGATGCAACACAACAGTCACATAGGAAATATCATACCAATGTCTTTGCAAGTTACTTATGCAGGGATAGAGTTTTTTAGGAGCTTCACTTTGACTTCCTGGAAAGAGGACAAAGATTTAATTCTTTTTTAAAGTTTTATTGTAACTTGTATTTAATGCTTTCTTTTTATTTTCAGTAACTTCTCTAAATCTGAATGAGAATAGGATACTGGAGGTAGGTTTTTGTGGCTTCTGAAAACCACAGCCACTGGATGAAGAACAATAGCTTTTCCAAATTGCTAGAAGCTGGAGGTTGTTGTAGGAGGTTGATGTTCCAAATAATGTCAAGTGCCCTGGTGAAGAACAGAATGACCTGGAGACCTGAAGCACCTACTGTGTTGTAAATAACTTTAGATGTTCTTGTCTATTAATATTTTTAGAAAGGTAGGAATAAGCAACAGCTCGTGCTTTCAGATGTTTGTAGTTTTTGAAGTTGGGATTTGAGATTGTATCTGATTAGAAAAAAACTTGCTGGAAGTGACACTGGGATATGTGGCTCAAAAATGTACTTTGTGGGAGCCAAGACATACTTTTCCTTGGCTTTGAATTTTGTTCTGCTTGGGACTCTGTGCTAGTGGATAAGTGCTTTGTTAGCCCATTGATCCATGGCGACTGTCAGTATATTGTTACATCCTGGAGATCTTCAACTATATTTCCTGTCAGTGAAGGAATATGAGGAATTATGGTCATGGTCTTGTGGTTAAGGCAATGGATTGGATTTCAGGAGATCTAGATTAAATTCTTGCTCTTCCACAGGCTTCTGTGTGACTTGGCTCATTTCACTTAATTTTGTTGTACTCCAGTTCACCTCTGAAAAATGGAGATATTTGTTTGCTTTACGCGGGTTTTGTAAGGATAATTCCATATCAACTTGGGAGTGCTCAAGTATGGTGATTGCTGCCATAGGTCTTAAATTCAATACAATTTCATTTTTCAAAGCCTCTTCTGCCTATTCTTAATTGAGTTCCACATTTTCTAGATCAGAACATTCCAGGAAATAGCTTACTGATCTTTGGATAACGTTTTGTGTTTGGGACCCACTGATATAATCTGGTTTAAGATTAGCAACCATGTTAGTCTGTAAATGTGTTTACAAATCCTGGCTGCCAATGACTTTAAAAATATGTAGATAGTGTTGGGAAAGAGTATCTGAAGACACTGTGAATCAAAGTTGTTGAATTCACATACTTTAGTTCTGTGCCAGATGAAGCAAAAACAGATGAATAGTAAAAGCTAGAATAGTAAAGGCTATATGCTTTAGACGGGGTGGGACTCAAGGGTTATTTGCATGTAAAGAATCTTGGTGCCAATTACGGTTTATAGATTCTGGTGACAAATCATGTTTCAGTACTAATTCATAGCACCCAACAATGGAATCTGAAAATATTTGGAACAGCTGTGATGCAGCTGCAGCAATATCTGTTTATGGAATAGGAATTGCTGTTTAGAGGCTTAAAGTTTGTTTACAGTCCTTGCAAAGCTTTCTTGTACATACCAAAGAACAAATCAGCACTGGCTCCAAGGTGGACTTGAAGTAGTTTAGCTCAGTGGCCTCTTACAATGTTTTCTTGTTAACCAAGTTACCCTCCACTACATAAAATATTCTAATATTGGTATAATATTCAGGTAGGCTTTTAATTTTGATCTTAAAGACCACATCATACTTCTACCAGTTGTCAAATGGGATTGATTTTTAAAAACACACACACCCTTTGTAACAGACCAATAGCTCACCTAATAGATTTTGCTTGTAAGTTGTATTCCCTAACTAGATCTTTATATGTTTTGTTTTGTTTTTGTTTTTGTTTTTTTTTTAAAAAAGTCTCCCCTTGCCCTAAGATTTGGTATGCCTATTCTGTGAGGTTCCTTGCACAACATTAAGCCACTTTGGCACATATTTCTAAGTAATTGAGCCTTCCTGTTTCTCTTGGTGAGCTATACCCACTTTTTTGTGTAAAGTCTCTATATTAACTGGAAGATAATACAAGACAGTGGAAAAAGGTTTTGAATGGGGTTATTCCTGGGGTGAGCATAATTTTGAGTGTTGATGTAGAGAAAGGGTTTGGGGGGAGGGAGGTTATTTAGGCAAAATGAATAGTTTTGGGTTGTTAATCTGTGTCTTTAGCACTCTGTAAGTAATAGTGTCTGACTAAAAGGCCAGTGTCTTTCAAATTCACAACAACGCTGGCAGCCCCACTGCTTTTGTCTTTCTTGCAAACACACAGCTGTTCTGCCCAGGCATCCCTGTGTGTGCAACATCCAGATACTGTAGTTTCCTCAGTTCTCATCACAGCAAATGTCTCAAGGCATTGGGGACATCACACCAGGCTTGCTGGAAGAAACCTTAAGAAAAAGAGCCTTTGTTGCTGACAGATGAATTGTGGGGATACTTGATTGTGGATCTGAAATAAATACTCTCATACGTAATTAGTAACCCAGCAAAGCTTGCTGTATGACTTTCTCTGAAAGATGGTTTATGTCCTAAATTGTTGAAGAAACTTGTTAGTGATAGCCTTGAGTACAAACTAGGCATGTAGTTGTGCAGCTGAATGTAGGTACAGTAGCTAGTCCTTAGCTGCAGAAACATCTTCTTTGGCTGTAACTGCTAGCTGTTTCACAATAAGAGAAGTGTATGTTATATGCTACTGAACTTTGTTAATTCTAATCCTCCACCGCCACTGCGGGACAGACTTATATTTGAGAGTAATTTTCATCATGAAAATTTAAGCAGAAGGGATTAAAGTCTGTTAAATTACTCTTGAGTGAAGAGAGGTGATGCCTTTCAGAAGGGTGTTATAAATGTAGCAGTTCCTCAGCTATCCTTGGAAAAGAAATGTGGTAATTTCAGATGAAAGTACAAAGTTTCTCTACGGACCATGAAGAATGACAACCTCATTGTGGATTCTCTTATTTAAAAGCCCTCTTAAACTTTGTCTAAGGTAACTAATAACACCCCTATTGTAGCTGTTAATTTCGAAACTTTACATACTTTTGAGGGGTGTGTTAAGACCACTTGTTGGCTTGCATCTCTACCTTTTCCCTAATACCTTGGCGTAGAAGACCTGAGAACCCGTAGAGCAGGTATGATACAATTGCACCACAGGGGATGGAGCCTGATTACATTAGAGTTAATAACCACAGGGATAAAGCACTGTCTGGGACAGAGTTGCTAATGGCTGCCTCAAAGTGCAGAAGGAGGAACGAACATATACTCAAGAAATTATAAAACTACTAGTTTGATAGTCTTTTCCCCCCTACCCTGAAAAAGTGAGTTTTTTTGATTCTGAGGAAGAGAATTCCCATTCGGTTAAGAGATGCTATTTACGTCTGATCTGTCCGAATCGGCATTCAGAAAGGGACTTACAGTAAACCCCTGTTTTGAGAACTGTTTGGAGATTGAGTAGTTAATAAAATTGTAAAGTGCATGAAATTGAATATCTGTATATGACAGTAGATACTGTGCATGCCATTGCTTTAGTCTTGTTCTTCAATACATTTCAAAGTGATTTCCATTGCATTGAAAAGTGAAGGGATGTTGACTTGTTCTTCCCAGACATCAAATTGAGGTGGTTCTTTGTTTAAAGAGTATTATGAGAGGGGGAGAAAAAATATGGCAAAAGATAGAATTTTTCTTTTGAACCCAAAAGATATATGCTATTTCATTCCTCTGTGAAGGAAGTTGACAGGAAATGGATGCTTCATAATTGGAGCTGGGCGAATAAAGGTATTCCATTTCACAGAGAATTTTGCTGTTTAGAAATTTGGTTTCTTTATGATGAGGAACAAATACCAACAATTTTGAAATTCTCCGCAAAAGGAGTTGGAGCCCTAGATCCTGGAGCAGGCTGGGGCTCTGAAAGCTCTAGGGGTCCCCAGACCAAGGGCAGCCTGCCAGATGGACTATCATGGACCCTGGAAGCTTGGGCTCCTCTGTAGGCATGCTGGCTGGAAGCCTGATAGGTTTCAAAACCCATGTTTTCTGGAGTAGCTTCATGAAAATTCACCAATCTTTGTGGAGATCATTTCGATTTCAATGAATTGGCAAATGAAAAGGGGTGTAATTGGGATTTTTCAGACTAGTGTTCTTTTAATTCCCAAAATGAAAGTTGCAGTAGCCACCCTGACAAAGTATACAATGATCTCCATGGCAAGTTATTTTGTTTTCCTCTCAAAAGATGACATAACACATAAGAAAATGGAAGAATTGCTGAGAGAGAACTGCCTTGGTCACCCTTAGAATGACAGCATTTACGAGAGGTTACCACGCTGTAGTTTTCAAATATAATATTTCATTATGATCTACTATCTAAAATATTAAATACTGCTATCTTCAAGTGAGCCTCTGCATGTTTCGCTGCGGCAGCTGAAAGGGTGGAGACCTCAGGAAGCAGCACCTTTTGGAACGCCTTCACACCCCAATACTTGTGGCACCAAACATGTGAGGCGAGGCTGAAAAAAAACGGGATTCGGTGCTTGCTTCCCACTACAGTAGTGGACCCATGCCCCGCCCCCTTTGATCCAGTGCTTTGTACTCCTAGGGCTTTCTCAGTTCCTGGTGTCTGTAGGTAGCTTTATTTTTGTTTTCTTCATTGTAAAGAGCATAGTGTCTGCTATCTTTTTAACATGTACTGTATATAAGGAATTCTGCTTTAGAATTGGGAATGGCTTTTACTGAATAGTAGTCCAGTGAAATCTAAGACCAGATCAAGTTGCGGAGAGAATCCGAGTCCCTCTTATTATACTCATAGTTGCATGCTATTTTCCACAGCAGATAATATCATAATGTTTTTTTGGCCTGCTCTCTCACATCAGAGAAAGTCTGGGTTAAAGCAGATGTTCCCATAGCTCCAAATATATCTGTCAGAGGAATTTGGAGTTATAATGTCAGTTTGTCATTTCTAATTCTGAATTCTTAAGGGAAGAGTGACAACATATCTGAAAACAAACTACTTTATTATGTGAGCAGGGAGCAGAGTTTACTCCACTCCACAAAGTACTGAATCATTTTATGCTAGAGGTCTGCTGTCTTTCTGGATTAATTAACCCAGTGCTTTAACAGCAGAAGTCTTCAAAGATGTGTGAATGGGTGAAAATCTCACCCTGCATTCAGCACAGCAAGTACATGCCCGGACACTGGGATAGTGTCCAAAACTCTTCCTCTCCCCCCTGTTTTTGGAGCTTTTATTCTTTATTCTTAGCAGCAAACAAGAATGATAACCAGCTTAGGAGGAAGCTCAAGCTATTTGTACATTGTTCCCCTTGCAAGACTTTCCTGCCTTGTCCTACAGTTTTACCATACATGGTCTTTTATTTTCATGAGACCAACCTGGTTTGGCTGCCAGAAAGAGTCAGCAAAATAGCCCTGCATTTCCATGCAACAGACTTGATTTCCTGTTGCACAATGCCATTTGGTCTTGAATTCATATGGTTGTCAACCATATTGAATTAGATGTTATAGTCTGCAGCAGATACGCTTGCAGGGCCAGTTCTCTATTCCAGGGGGTCTTCAAACTTTTTTGACCATGCACCCCCTAGAAATTTTTTTTTGAGCAGGCACCCCCACGGGGGAAGCCCCACCCTAGCCCCGCCCCCATCCATCCACTCCCTCCCACTTCCCCCCTCTAAATCTCCCCTTTTGTCCCCTAACTGCCCCCCTGGGGCCAGTTCCTGCTGCAGTGCCCAGCTCCTAGAGCCTATCTCTGCCGCAGTGCTTGGCTCCTGGGGCCGG